>CM050168.1:261979843-262022343 GCA_027410445.1 Discoglossus pictus | reverse complement strand
GATTGCACAAGTGAGTGACAAATGTGGAGAAGGTGGAGCAAGGAGGTAGAGAGAGGGAAGAGCATGGTGGTATGGAGGGCAAGCCGGCAAGGGGGAAAGAGACAGAGCAAAAGAGATAGCAATACAATGACAAAGATGGGAGAGGTGGGTATGGAAGGGGAGACTAGAGGGCAAGAGAGGAGGAAATACTGGTGGGTAAGGGGAAAAGACTGGCAAACAAGGCCTATGTGGAGGAATATAAGAATGTAGAGGACACTATAAATGATTAGTTCTGCTCTGTTTTTGCTGATGTCCAAGTGAGGTGGTGTTATCAAAGCTAACGCTGAATAAGTCAGTGGGAAGAGATAATGTAAACCCAAGTGTGTTACTGAAGATTTAAGGCTTTCTCTGCAGTGGTGAGCCCTGAAATCCAGCTTTAAACTACCATCTCCATTCCATGAGATATGAACAGAAATTTGTATTATCCTTTATGTGTAACAAGCCAACATATTCTTAATAATATTAACACATGGTAGAAAATAGAGTTTAAACTCTACCTTTAAACTCTTACATATATAGTGTTTTTTTCCACAAAGTTCCTTACAAGATTGAAAACTCAAAAACTTACATTCTAAAAAGGGAAAAAGTCAATCCCAAGAATCAGTTATTTTTGTTTTATTGTATATAAATGAATGAAGAGACTAGAGTGGCAAAACCTATGTGAGGGAAGAGTGAGGGGCTATGTAACCACGTTTGTGTGATATGTTAGTGACTGGAGCAAAATAAGAGAAAGGTGAATGAGACAAGGGAACACAAGGAGGGGGTAGAAATCTGAGTGGAGAGCAAGAAAAGGGACCAATATCTATGAACATGTGAGACACAAGCTAGCTCAGTGGTCCTCGAAATCTGCTCAGAATTTCTTCACTGGGTGGCCATTCCAATCATATAACCACAATAACATATTAAAATGCATTGCTGTTGGGAACAGCTTTGAAACTTCTCAGGTTACATTAAAAAAATGTTCATGATAAGCAAAGTTACCGCAATTCTTAGTACATTCATCGGAAGTTGCTAGCTGCAGATGTGGTGAAAATGCTCCAGAAGAAGCCCAGGTGGGTGAAACGCATAGAGAGAGATTGCCACAACCACTGATACTATCAGGTCTCCATGTAACACCAACGCTAATGTCATCATATTGCAACATCACCTCATCTGGGAATACAGCAGGAACCAAAAGCTGCACATTGTTTTTAACACCATCTGAGAAATTTCAAAATTGAGTGCATTTTAATATACGAGTCTACTTTTTTTTTTAATACTAATTGACTGAAAATGCTCTAGTTAACTTGTATCTCACTTGTACCTAGCTCAGTGTTACCTATCTACTTATATACCACATGCTAACCTCACTGCTGAGCCACAGAGGTAAGGACTCTTCATCATTCTTCTCACTGTAACGAGTCTTCAGAATAGTATCACTAACGAGCACGGACACTGCTCTCAGAATGAAGGAGGCAAACAGGTTGATGTGAATATAATTCCGCATACAATGGAGCTTACTGCAAGGAAACACACAGGAATGAGGAGAGGGGATGGGAGGGAGGGAAAAGGGGGATTAGAGGAGAAAAGAAGAGTGGGAAAGAAGACAGAGTATGTGGAGAAGTGGAGAAATATGGCAAAACATTGTCTTCTTAAAGAATCAAACTTGTACTGTGAATACAATGAAAAATTTGTGGGATATTCTGTATTGTTTGTGCAAAGCGAATATGCTAATGTGCATCTAAATATGCTAATTTGTGGCCTCTGGTTTTGATAAGGGTGATATAATGGTATAATATCAGTGGAATTAGGTTATTCTTGTTTATGTGATTGCAAAAGCAGCATGTCACTAATTGGCAAGTCAAAGCAGCTAATTAGTATTGTGAGACACACATTTGCATTGTAATGCAGCACAAATAATGGTGAATATCTCAGCAATAGGCTATGTTAGAAAAAAAATGTCTGGTAAGAGAAAACTAGGCAATGAATGGTCACAAGAAGGGAGGCGATGGGTCAAGGAGATAGATTAGAGGACTAGAGAGAGAATATGAGAAGAGAGTAAGAGTTAGAGACATCTTGGAAGAAAGGAGAGGGGAAAGGAGCTGCTGGGATATGACAAACTATGCTCCGTAGTTCTCTGGACAGATGTAAACAAAACAACGAGCCAATGGACTGTGCACAGTAAGGTAACTAATGCTACTTCTTTATTATATTTCCCTCTTTTACAGAATTACGGAATGGTCTATTTTAGTAAGCTACTGATGCTTTTCAGCAATAGGCACCAAGACTGTAGACCACTGAATCATCATGATGTAAATTGTTGACATGGTGGCACAGTGCCCAGAGAGTGACATCACCTGATCCGGTCCCTATTCTTCCTGGTAACTCTCTCCTCCCTCTCTGGTAAGTCTGACTTTTGGCACCCGTTTATTGCAAATCTAGGCACAATTTAGGGTTAGGTTCCCACTCTTGACAGGGTAAGGATCAGTCCAAGACCAAATTGTCCAACTGGAACTTGAATAGGTGAGAAAGCTACCATGGAGAGAGGTTCAATCAGAAGGAGATGGCGGGAGAGAGAAAAGGAGAGGGCATAGGACTGGAAAATTATATGAGGAACCTGGGACTGAGAAAGTTGGAAAGAGAGAGAGAGAGAGAGTAGAGAGAGACATTGGGGGGGGGGGGGGGGAAGGAGTGAGTGTCCTGAAAGAGAAAATAGAGAGGGAGCGGGAAATGGGAGAGACATGTTAGATAGGGCATGGAAGGAAGTGAATGAAAGAAGCCTGGGAGAGTGCTGGAGATCAGGATGAGAAAAACATAAGAGAAGAAAACTGTGACAGAGAGATCTCAATATTTACCTGAATCCAACGAGAATGGAGAGAGCCAAGAGGAGACTGCCCAGTGACACAGAGTATCCCACGGTGTACATGATTTTAAAACTGTTATATGTCCTTCCAAATATTTCCTGTAGACCATAAACCACCAATCACTTTGTGAGATACCACTGTACATGAACCCACTTCCACCAACCTCGCCACTCAGCTGCCAGTGAGCTCCCTCTTCAAAACAGCCTTGTCACTCATGCACCTAAAGTCTCATTGTGTACACAATAAATAAATCACACAAAGTGCTATCAATACAAATATGCCTTGTGAGTAAGACTAGGACTTACTGTGTTATTAAAGGTATATGAAAGTGAGGTGGGTTATGAATGCATCCAGTAGAATGCATCATAATCCACCTAGCAAAACATGTTTGCATGAAAAAATGCAAACATTTTTTGCAGAAAAGAAAAAACTGATGTAGACACCCCCAGCAACTGAGATTTGCATATTGGATATCTTATTTTTAATGAGATATCCAATATGCAGCACATGCGCATGCTGATTGACTAAAGGAAAGGAAAGCGTCTGACATCATGTGACTTCTCACAGTAGGGCAGACTACAGGTGCTACCTGAGCATGTCTGCACCCAGGCCAAAAAGAAACATTGTATAAGTTATGCTAATTATCCCTGGGAATTTCAGGGGGTGTCAACATTGAGAGAAAACAGTTTGCAAAAGCAAGAAATTCTGTAAACTTCGGGCTAACAGTTTAACTGTTTACTTTGGATTTTTTTCATGCAAACATTTTTTTTTCGGACACTATAAATTCTCCTCTATTAGATGCATTAATAACCCAGCTCACTTGCATATACCTTTAAGTTGGTAGTGACCAAAGTTTTAGCTTGTAAAAAGAGGTGATATTACTCTATATTTTTGCTTCTCTTTGTTTCCTTACCTATCTGATGCAGACTGAAAAATATCACAAATCCTTGATATTCACCAGTGTGATTTAGTTATTTCAAATGCTAAATATTAGTTATTCTTAAAGATTAACTAAAGAGTTTTTTTTTTTAGTTTTTTTTTTAAAGATGATGGCCTGGCAAGTTGTTGGATTCAAGCTCCACCCACTAACTTTTTGTTTCCATGCATGAGGGGAAGCAAGCCAATTATTACATCTGTGGCTTGCCATAGCTCCACTGTATGCTAGCAAGTTCATGCACAGAACTTGAAGCCAGTAGCTTGCCAGACTCTTAGCTTTGCTTACATTTTAAAGTTCTACATATTGTTAAATTAAAAGGATCATAGGTAGAATGTTAAACTATTGTTATTAACAACTGCTTTATTATCTGAACATTATTTAAAAATATATATACTTTCTTACAATAAAAGTTCATACTTAATTTTTACCTGTAACATAGCCCATCATTATGACCCATCATCTCGGTACCAGAATGCAATTCTAACACAGACTTAAAGGCAAGGTGTTGGGAGAACTTGATACATAACCATAAAATACTATAGTACATCAACCCCATAAACTTCCATTGGTAGTTCTACGTGTGAGAGTGCATTACAAGCAGGGAGTTTCTATCACGGGAATAATGCAACTCTTTTTTTCAAGATCCAGAGGCTACACCCAGATTTAAATATTTGTCTGATAAGATATCTACCACCATATCGATTCCTCCCTGCAATAGGACTCTCACTTTGACTTGCTATTGTGGGACAGAAAGGAGCATGCTGGGACAGGAGTACAACAGAGATAAACACGGGAAAGCTTTCTGTCACTTAATGAATTGTTTGTTTAATTCTGCACAGGAAGAGATAGCTCCAAAATGTCTCAGTAGAGCAGCAGCATTTATACAGCCTGGAATCACTCAATCAGTTATGGGATGCGACAACCAGGAGTCAACATTAGGCAGGGACCCTCATGGTACCAGTAAGTGGGGCGAGGGGGGCGGTGATACGGGGAATGACCCTTACAAGAGACCCACAGGGAGTGACTACGGGGGAACCCCAGGGTATTCTCCTAACAAGGAGGTAAGGGGAGTACATGAAGGCAGGACCTTGGATTTATGATTGCCCAAACAAGGCCTACATTGGGTAACCGAGGAGAGGAATTGAAGGGGGTAAACACCCCAAAATTTAAAAAAAGGGTTTTAAAAGCTTTGACAAAAACAGAAGATAAAAAGGTGCTTGGATATATTATGTTCTATAATATCAAAATGGTCCAACAATAGAAGAAAGGGGCAGGAAAAGCAAGTAGGATACTAGGTTGTACTTGAAGGCGAAACAGCAGCAAAAAAAGACATGCACTAATGTAGATCCCTAGTTAGATCTCACATGGTGCCTGGCTCTGTAGACCGTATCTTAAAAAGGATATCAATAAATGATAAACAATTCAAAGTAGGGTGATTAAAATGGCGGAAGGTCAAACTTTTAAAGATCTCAAAGCATTTAATACATTTCAAGAGGGAAGTATCTTTGAGAGAAAGAAGAATAAACAAATAAGTCATGAGATGAATTTGGAAAGAACAACCTTTAGGTTTAATGTGCAAAACTACTGAAAGGGTAGTAGATATATAGAAGAGCTTTCCCATGGAAGTGGCAATGAAACCCTGCCTGGTATAAGACTATCCTGGGTACTAATTAAGCCAAGGTTTTAGGTAGATAGAATAGTCATTTGAGATGCCCCTTAGCTTTTTATCTACTGTAAAATGTATGTTCCATCTATGAATTGGTTTTTGGTTGTCTAACAAAAATTAATTCATAGATACCAAATTTTACAAACAAAATATACATACAAACAACAGCAAATAGTCAGCAACTCTGTATATTATTTACCTCTGGTATTCTATTAGACTATGTAATAATCCAGCCCATCCTATGAAATTGTATTGCACTATGGAAAACATAAATACCTGAGCCTCCTTGTCTTCCTTGCTTATATCACACTCCCGTGCATCTCGTGAAACCTGCCCATTGAACATGAGCGCCCACTGTCCGTCTGGTCCACACTGTTTATACACCCGGCCATTCTGCACTGAGAAGGGACACTCATTAGATCTGGACAGGTTAGTGAGTGAAGGGCTTCAATCTTGCTATTGCCTCACTTACCTTTCTTGTGCCAAGGTATATACCAAGGACAGGGAACACTGATGGTGGTGTTGGGTAATGCGTCTGGCCAGCAGGAGAACTTATCAAAAGTTCGATTACAGACCAGCCCTGGTGGGACAGGGAGAAGGTCACTAAGACTTCAGTTCTATACCAATACATTTGCATATTTATTCATATTGTTTTTATTTTTATTTTTTTAAATATACAGATTGCTTCCCTGGATTTTGGGAGGTTAGAGCTGGATCACAGTCTGAAAAATGTGATTTTGATAAAGGTTTCAAGAATTTGCATTGAGTGCTGTATGAGTTTCCAAAGTAAGGCTGCATGAAACTCATTTCAAAGGGTCGCTGAAGTTCAAGAAAAAAGGCACTTGTTTGTGAAGTATATAGGATAAGAACATTTGCAGCTGTTTAAGGTATGGAAATAAAACATTTTTTTTTCAAAATTATATTTTTTTGGAAGACTGTTTATGAGTATAGTAATTCATTTTGTCATTTTACATAACTTACAGAGAGCTGGATCATGAGTGGAGGGAGGGATTAAGGCTTTGCTAGACAAATGTATAAAATGTAAAATTGAAACAAAAATCTTTCCAACACTCAGGCCCAGTAGCAGACACCTTGCTTCAGGAAATGCAATCTTTGCGGTCCAGAAATGTAAACTCCCCTCTCACACATACAGCTTCCAACAACATACCTTGGTTGTCTCTTGGGCCCAACATTTTATTCCAATTAAAAGAGTATAATTAAAAGGTTTCCCTGCTTATACTTAGACACAAAATTCCTTTGTATATATATACCATATAAATATATATATATATATATATATATATATATGATTGCAGCTGGAGTTTTCATTTTAGTTATGGGAGTGCCATTGGGTTTTACCTGTTGGTGGTGGTGTTTGGGAGATGTTCTGCTCACACTCTATTTCATATTTCCTCCACTTCTCAATCAGGTAATCCATGACCTGGGCAGAGGGAGCCTGGAAAGAGGACAGCTGGTCACACACAACTCATGTCATTCTCTTTGCAACCTTCCCCTTGCCCTAGAGCTGAACACATACTTGACTTCCCTACAACAACTCCAGTTCACATGACACTAACTGTGGTGTCCTCCTGGAGTTTACTCGGTGGATCCCATCTAAACGTTGCTCTCACATACCTGGCACAGAAAGATCAGCACCACAAGGACACTGAGTAAGAGAGGCCGGGACATCCCTCGGAGTCCAAATAGTCATCTGGAGTAATTTGGGGTCCTTTTTACAAAGATTTTGTTTAGTATATTTGAGTTCTGGGTAGGTGCTGCAGAGAAATAAAAGTACAGGAATTCATGCAGACTTTCAAAATGTACACATCTTAATCCTCCCAGTCACACCATGCCCCATTATTTCACTTACACACCAGTATTTGACCAAATACCCTACAATACCCAAATCACCAAAATAATCCAGTCCTACCTCTCAAGATCCTTCCTCCAATAATATCATAATAAAGTAACCAAATTAGTCAAACTACCCCATCCCTAGCTACCTAACCAGAACCTACAGTATCCCTGCGTCCTACAAACACCATCAATATGTAACATACCTTGGTGACCTTTGAGTGAGGAGAGTGCAAAGCAACAATGCGGGTACAACTGACTAACGTTATGAGAACTTGCTATGACTGTGGTCAGTACTATGTGGTTAAACCTAAATAATAAAATGTGTCAACTAGAAAACCTCTTTGAAAACACCCACACAACCGGAAAGATACAGCCATCTATCAGAAGTCTGTCTCATGTACAGGATGCAAACCACACACATAAAAGTGTCAAAGGTAGGACAGGAACACGTAACATATGTGAGAGCAGAGTAATGGGAAGCTCAGAGTTGTCAGTGTGAGTGGGAATGAGTGGAAGCTGATCCGGGGGGTATCAGAGGAAAGGCGAGCCGGGGGGGGGTCTATCCGAGGAAAAGAGAGCCTGAGGGGGGGTCATATCAGAGGAAAGGAGAGCCAGGGGGAGGGGGGGGTCGTATCAGAGGAAAGGAGAGCCAGGGGAGGGGGGGGTCGTATCAGAGGAAAGGAGAGCCAGGGGGAGGGGGGGGGGTCGTATCAGAGGAAAGGAGAGCCAGGGGGAGGGGGGGGTCGTATCAGAGGAAAGGAGAGCCAGGGGGAGGGGGGGGTCGTATCAGAGGAAAGGAGAGCCGGGGGGGGGGGGGGGGCGTATCAGAGGAAAGGAGAGCCGGGGGGGGGGGGCGTATCAGAGGAAAGGAGAGCCGGGGGGGGGGGGGCGTATCAGAGGAAAGGAGAGCCGGGGGGGGGGGGGGGCGTATCAGAGGAAAGGAGAGCCGGGGGGGGGGCGTATCAGAGGAAAGGAGAGCCGGGGGGGGGGGGGTTGTATCAGAGGAAAGGAGAGCCGGGGGGGGGGGGGGGTCGTATCAGAGGAAAGGAGAGCCGGGGGGGGGGGGGGGGTCGTATCAGAGGAAAGGAGAGCCGGGGGGGGGGTCGTATCAGAGGAAAGGAGAGCCGGGGGGGGGGGTCGTATCAGAGGAAAGGAGAGCCGGGGGGGGGGGGTCGTATCAGAGGAAAGGAGAGCCGGGGGGGGGGGGTCGTATCAGAGGAAAGGAGAGCCGGGGGGGGGGGGGGTCGTATCAGAGGAAAGGAGAGCCGGGGGGGGTCGTATCAGAGGAAAGGAGAGACGGGGGGGGGGGGTCGTATCAGAGGAAAGGAGAGCCGGGGGGGGGTCGTATCAGAGGAAAGGAGAGCCGGGGGGGGTCGTATCAGAGGAAAGGAGAGCCGGGGGGGGGTCGTATCAGAGGAAAGGAGAGCCGGGGGGGTTATCCGAGGAAAGGCGAACCAGTGGGGTTATCCGAGGAAAGGCGAACCAGTGGGGTTATCCGAGGAAAGGCGAACCAGTGGGGTTATCCGAGGAAAGGCGAACCAGTGGGGTTACCTGAGGAAAGGCGAACCAGTGGGGTTATCCGAGGAAAGGCGAACCAGTGGGGTTATCCGAGGAAAGGCGAACCAGTGGGGTTATCAGAGGAAAGGCGAACCAGTGGGGTTATCAGAGGAAAGGCGAACCAGTGGGGTTATCCGAGGAAAGGCGAACCAGTGGGGTTATCCGAGGAAAGGCGAACCAGTGGGGTTATCCGAGGAAAGGCGAACCAGTGGGGTTTTTCGAGGAAAGGCGAACCAGTGGGGTTATCGAGAAAAGGCGAACCAGTGGGGTTATCAGAGGAAAGGCGAACCAGTGGGGTTATCCGAGGAAAGGCGAACCAGTGGGGTTATCCGAGGAAAGGCGAACCAGTGGGGTTATCCGAGGAAAGGCGAACCAGTGGGGTTTTTCGAGGAAAGGCGAACCAGTGGGGTTATCGAGAAAAGGCAAACCAGTGGGGTTATCCGAGGAAAGGCGAACCAGTGGGGTTATACGAGGAAAGGCGGAACCAGTGGGGTTATCCGAGGAAAGGCGGAACCAGTGGGGTTATCCGAGGAAAGGCAAACCAGTGGGATTATCCGAGGAAAGAAGAGCCAGTGGGAGGAAGCCATAAAGAATAAATTGGGGAACAAAGTGCCAAAAGGGTGAGGGGGCGAGCCCAGAATATCTAGGGGAAGTAACTGTGCCAGAAGGGTTGGTGGGGGGGGGGGGGGCTTTGCCAGAGGGGTTAAGGACAATAGAACAAAGCCAGAAGAGCTAGGGGCAACCTGTACTAAAGGTGGTGGGGAAGGAATCACAAGGGGTGTTTATTGGGACTTAGCACAAGAGATTAAAGGGGGGGTTGCAAATAGGGGCAAGGGAGCATGATGGTCATGGGGGCTGATCAGGAGGGGATAGGGGAAGGTGGTAAAGAGGGAGTGCATTAGATTTAGGTCACATTTACGTCATATGTGCTAGATCATTTCTGTGTACGTTTTTAGTGTATACAAGAACTCAGATCAGCAGTAAGATTTGGCCTCAGATCAGGACTTTCTGATAAAGCCCCAAATCTCAGATTCAGCTAAAAACAAAAGAGGTGTTCATTAGGCACACAAAATCTTCCACGTTTCCCCCATTTAATCCGGTCAGCAAGGAGCTTTGCACATTCGTTAAACATGGCCACACGTAATGTGCCTCTCATTGAGCTGCATTCCTGCGCAGCATTAACCCTTTAGTTCTACAGTGGTTCCTGTGCAGCCCCCTTTAATCAGAACTAATAGAACCGGCCTCATTCTGCGTCTCAGGGGAAAGGTCAGGACTCGGAGCTGTTACTCTGCTAAAAGCTTAGAAGGCATTCCTAATTACTAAATAATGGCTAATGAGCTTTCAGTAGTAGGTGTGACCTCTGATCTTACAGTACCTCCGGTTCCCGAAACCAAAACACAAGGACAGAGCACCTGTGGTGCTGAGGAAGAAGTTGGGGTCGTCCATGACACATTCCAGAGGGATTATGGGAGCACTAGCAGCGTCCCACCATCAGAGGAACACTCGCAGAACATCCTGTCCCTCTGTCACCCACCAATCTGTCCCACAAGACCGCTCCACAGTGGCCATTGTGTATAGAGGGCCTACTGTGGGGCCCCTCAACTGGCATTCTATGTAAGATCAATGGGTCTCATTTAATTGTGATTCGGCCAATGTGCACAGAGCATACATTTTTTACTGAAGTTTTTAGTTAGTGAACTTCTATCCAAAAGCAAGGTCTTCACCAACTAAAAACTTCTGCAAAAATTATTCGATTGGCCAAATCGCAATTGCATGAGTGCATACAGCATATTAATGCATCAATGCATAGAAAAGCAATATGGCACCAATGAAATGGTAATATATCTCACAGGACCACTATTGTAATATTTGCAGAAAATTTACATTTTTAACATTTACATGTAAATCTTTGCTGTAGTGTTCCATTTCTTTCTTATATCTGCTATTTTCTAATGAGGGAGTGTCCTTATAAACAAATGATCTTTCCATCAGTCTTATTGAAAGCACTGGCAGACTTAGCTGCCATGTTCCCATTGCCAAACTTCCCATTAATTCAAAGATACTACCCAGCTCAGGAAGCAGAAACAACATGGTAGATTTGAAACACTGCATATCTGACAAATTTCCAAATTGTGCTAAAAAATTGCAGATTCAGTTCCTCTTAAAGAACAACCGCACAAAGCAGAAGTCCTACTTATTGCAGAAATGCAAAGTACACAAATAAATAAATTGGTAATTAAAAATGTCAATGGATGGGTTAGTTAATTAAGCTTGAAAGTTGGATATTTTAAACAAAAATTGCATACAAAGATCAGTCGCAACCAATTACTCTCCAGCAGTCCTAGTGCAGCTCACTCAGCCATCTGCTATGACTACAACCTTGAACCATCTGTAACATCTGGACAGGCCTCCAACAGGTCAGACTCAAACTGCTAAACAGTTACACAGGAATCAACTGCTGATCAGCAAAAGTCAGGAGGAAGCCAGCAACCATCATCATGCAGAGCTTACACAAGGTGGGAGGTAGATAATATTTCTGGTTTGCATTGACTTAATCAGAACCTGACATAGATAAGTAGATAAGCAAAAAAGTAATGATATTTGGTTATGTGTTTTATCTACTGTTGGTGAAACTATATGAAGAAATGCACGTAAAGTGATAGAGAAGACAGGTGAGAAGGAGGAGTGAGAGAACGTGGGGACAGGGGAGAAGGAGGAGTGAGAGAACGTGGGGAAAGGGGAGGAGTGAGAGAACGTGGGGACAGGGGAGCAGGAGGAGTGAGAGAACGTGGGGACAGGGGAGCAGGAGGAGTGAGAGAACGTGGGGACAGGGGAGCAGGAGGAGTGAGAGAACATGGGCAGAGGGGAGAAGGAGGAGTGAGAGAACGTGGGGACAGGGGAGAAGGAGGAGTGAGAGAACGTGGGGACAGGGGAGGAGGAGGAGGAATGAGAGAACGTGGGGACAGGGGAGGAGGAGGACTGAGAGAACATGGGGACAGGGGAGGAGGAGGAGTGAGAGAACGTGGGGACAGGGTAGAAGGAGGAGTGAGATAACGTGGGGACAGGGGAGGAGGAGGAGTGAGAGAACCTGGGGACAGGGGAGAAGGAGGAGTGAGAGAACGTGGGGACAGGGGAAAAGGAGGAGTTAGAGAACGTGGGGAAAGGGGAGCAGGAGGAGTGAGAGAACGTGGGCAAAGGGGAGCAGGAGGAGTTAGAGAACGTGGGGACAGGGGAGCAGGAGGAGTGAGAGAACGTGGGGAAAGGGGAGCAGGAGGAGTGAGAGAACGTGGGGAAAGGGGAGCAGGAGGAGTGAGAGAAAGTGGGGACAGGGGAGGAGGAGGAGTGAGAGAACGTGGGGACAGGGGAGCAGGAGGTGTGAGAGAACGTGAGGACAGGGGAGCAGGAGGAGTGAGAGAACGTGGGGAAAGGGGAGGAGGAGGAGTGAGAGAACGTGGGGAAAGGGGAGGAGGAGGAGTGAGAGAACGTGGGGACAGGGGAGGAGGAGGAGTGAGCGAACGTGGGGACAGGGGAGGAGGAGGAGTGAGAGAACGTGGGGACAGGGGAGCAGGAGGAGTGAGAGAACGTGGGGACAGGGGAGGAGGAGGAGTGAGAGAACGTGGGGACAGGGGAGCAGGAGGAGTGAGAGAACGTGGGGACAGGGGAGCAGGAGGAGTGAGAGAACGTGGGGACAGGGGAGGAGGAGGAGTGAGAGAATGTGGGGACAGGGGAGCAGGAGGTGTGAGAGAACGTGGGGACAGGGGAGGAGGAGGAGTGAGAGGACGTGGGGACAGCGGAGAAGAAGGAGGAGTGAGAGAACGTGGGGACAGGGGAGCAGGAGGAGTGAGAGAACGTGGGGACAGCGGAGTAGGAGGAGTGAGAGAACGTGGGGACAGCGGAGCAGGAGGAGTGAGAGAACGTGGGGACAGCGGAGCAGGAGGAGTGAGAGAACGTGGGGACAGCGGAGCAGGAGGAGAGAGAGAACGTGGGGACAGGGGAGAAGGAGAAGTGAGAGAACGTGGGGACAGGGGAGAAGGAGGAGTGAGAGAACATGGGGACAGGGGAGAAGGAGGAGTGACAGAACATGAGGACAGGGGAGAAGGAGGAGTGAGAGAACGTGGGGACAGGGGAGAAGGAGGAGTGAGAGAACGTGGGGACAGGGGAGAAGGAGGAGTGAGAGAATGTGGGGACAGGGGAGAAGGAGGAGTGAGAGAACGTGGGGACAGGGGAGAAGGAGGAGTGAGAGAAGGGAGACAGATAAGTGAGAGAACACGAGGACAGGGGAGAAGGAAGGGAGACAGAGAGGAGTGAGAGAACATAAGCGTCTCACCCCATGTAATATAACGTTGGTGCATACAACTAGTACTGTGCACCATACACCAGATACTTTATTGATGCAGACACCTCATTGTCTTGTTACAAGTACAATATTAAACAGACATTATGTGACAGACGGGTACAATACTCATGCAGAGCTTGTCCTCTAATACTGTATTCCTGATGACACAGAGCTTGTCCTCTAATACTGTATTCCTGATGACACAGAGCTTGCTCTCTAATACTGTATTCCTGATGACACAGAGCTTGCTCTCTAATACTGTATTCCTGATGACACAGCGCTTGCTCTCTAATACTGTATTCCTGGTGACACAGAGCTTGCTCTCTAATACTGTATTCCTGATGACACAGAGCTCGTCCTCTAATACTGTATTCCCGATGACACAGAGCTTGCTCTCTAATACTGTACTCCTGATGACACAGAGCTCGTTCTCTAATACTGTATTCCAGATGACACAGAGCTTGCTCTCTAATACTGTACTCCTGATGACACAGAGCTCGTCCTCTAATACTGTATTCCTGATGACACAGAGCTTGTTCTCTAATACTGTATTCCTGATGACACAGAGCTCGTTCTCTAATACTGTATTCCCGATGACACAGAGCTTGCTCTCTAATACTGTACTCCTGATGACACAGAGCTTGTTCTCTAATACTGTATTCCTGATGACACAGAGCTCGTCCTCTAATACTGTATTCCCGATGACACAGAGCTTGCTCTCTAATACTGTATTCCTGGTGACACAGAGCTTGCTCTCTAATACTGTATTCCTGATTACACAGAGCTCGTCCTCTAATACTGTATTCCCGATGACACAGAGCTTGCTCTCTAATACTGTATTCCTGGTGACACAGAGCTTGCTCTCTAATACTGTATTCCTGATGACACAGAGCTCGTCCTCTAATACTGTATTCCCGATGACACAGAGCTTGCTCTCTAATACTGTACTCCTGATGACACAGAGCTCGTTCTCTAATACTGTATTCCAGATGACACAGAGCTTGCTCTCTAATACTGTACTCCTGATGACACAGAGCTCGTTCTCTAATACTGTACTCCTGATGACACAGAGCTTGCTCTCTAATACTGTACTCCTGATGACACAGAGCTCGTTCTCTAATACTGTATTCCTGATGACACAGAGCTTGCTCTCTAATACTGTACTCCTGATGACACAGAGCTTGCTCTCTAATACTGTATTCCCGATGACACAGAGCTTGCTCTCTAATACTGTATTCCTGATGACACAGAGCTTGTTCTCTAATACTGTATTCCTGATGACACAGAGCTCGTCCTCTAATACTGTATTCCTGATGACACAGAGCTCGTCCTCTAATACTGTATTCCTGATGACACAGAGCTTGCTCTCTAATACTGTATTCATGGTGACACAGAGCTCGTCCTCTAATACTGTATTCCTGATGACACAGAGCTTGTTCTGTAATACTGTATTCCTGATGACACAGAGCTCGTCCTCTAATACTGTATTCCTGATGACACAGAGCTTGTTCTCTAATACTGTATTCCTGATGACACAGAGCTCGCTCTCTAATACTATATTCCTGATGACACAGAGCTCGTCCTCTAATAATGTATTCCTGATGACACAGAGCTTGCTCTCTAATACTGTATTCCTGATGACACAGAGCTTGCTCTCTAATACTGTACTCCTGATGACACAGAGCTTGTCCTCTAATACTGTATTCCTGATGACAGTTTTACTATTTCACTAACATCCTCCCACTGCACTCCCCTTCACTCTCCTCTGCACTTACCCCACCCCCCAAAAATATAACTTCCCTCAGTAATGTTCATACTCACCCATGGTATGTTCTATATCAGGGGTCACCAAACTTGGTCCTGGAGGGCCGACCCAGGCCTGGATTTGTGGATATCCTTGCTGCAAACAGGTGAGTCAATCAGGATGGCTGAAGAAACAAGATTCTCACCTGTTTGCAGCAAGGATATCCACAAATCCAGGCCTGGGTCGGCCCTCCAGGACCGAGTTTGGTGACCCCTGTTCTATATCCTCGACTCTTCATGTAACATGCCCCCCTTTTCTGATCCCCCTCCTCCTCCCACTAGTTCTTATCCTCCACTCATTACCATTCCACATTGTTTTTTCCTACTCCATTCTCTCAGCTTCTCCTCCTCTTCACCTTTGTACTCAACTACATCCCCACCAAAGGATTTAATATTATTATTATCTGTTTATTATATAACAGTAACAATATTCCATAGGGTGGGATACCATATATTCATGGGTAGGCCAACACATACACAAGAAGCCGGCGATGCTGCCTTTGATCTACCATTCAGACAATATAACAAAGCACATACTTAAGGAGCTATTGAAACAAAAGGTGAAGAAATGAAAGAGGCGAGAAAGGATGAAGGATATATCCAAGAAGCTGGTGCGTCTGAGCAGATTTGGGAGCAATGTTTGAGTATGTGATCTGAGTGCTGATGGGAGTGTGTGAACTTAGGAGTAACAAGCATATAGTCTGACAGGTGTAGAGAGTAGAGGGTTAACTATTTGCGGTGTCTGTGTTGTAGCAGCTGTGATAGATCAGAGGCCTCTAGTATAGAACTGGAAGAAAACTAGGTGGCTCCAAATTGCACTCCCTGTGGTCCCTATTTGCCTCACACCTCTTCTTCGCAACCCGCTATGGCTTCCCTCTCATCCTCGTACACAGGCAAATAGAGTACCCTTTACCACCTCTCTCTCCCATCTCCTTTGCTTCCATTCTCTATTTGCCCGGTATCAGTCCTCAGATGTTACCCCTCTCTCTTCCCTGTTATCTCCCATACATAGACATGCTAGTTGTACCTACCCAACCTTTCCGCACCTTACCGCTTCCAGTAGGGTGCTATAAAAAGTACTCCACCTCTAGATTCACATACCTCTGTACTTACTCTCTCTCTCAATGTATCTTCCTCCAGTATTTTCTCTCTCTCTCTCTCTCTCTCTCTCTCTCTCTCATACTCACACCTTCGCCCTGGTCTCTCATCCCCAGTACTCATAATCTCTCTCCTGTTCTCTTATGCTCCAGTACTCCCCCATCTCTATCCCCAGTACTCACCCTCTCTTCTGACTATCTTCTCACAATACTTACTTCCTCTCCACCTCACATCCCCTTTCCCCAGCTTTCTCCATTTCCTTTCACCCTGTATTCGCCCTCTCTCTCCTGCTCTCTAACATTCATTACCCACCTTCTGTCACCCTATACTCAGCCTCTCTCCCCTCAAGTACTCATCCACAGTGCAGCTCTATTCCTTAGTATTCGCCCTCCCCAGTTATCTTCCCAGTACTTAACCTCTTCCCACAGTACTCACCCTCTTGCCATAATTGTCTCCACTACTCACCTGCTGGCCATCTCCCCCCAACTTCTCTCCCCTAGTACTCAACGTCTCGCCAGTAAACATCTGCTGTCCATCTCTCTCCCCAGTACTCACCTGCTGCCTATCTCTCACCCACCATCCTCACTTCCCTCTTTCTCTCCCCCTCAGACTCCCCAGCTATCTTCTCCTCCCCATCTTCTCTCTTCCCAGCTGTATCCCCAACACTTTCCATCTTCCTCCTCACTTCCCCATATTCACATTTTCTCCCCTCGTCTCTAATCTCTTACCTCCCCAGTGCTCAATCTCTTACCTCTTTTTCACCCCAGTGCTCAGCCTCTCAAGTTTTCTCCTCCTCTATTTCAAGATGTCTCCACTCATTACTTACCGTCTCTCCGTCCAATACTCACCCTCTCCCCCAAGCACTCATCTTTTCTTCCATCTTTCTCCTCCACAGTACTCATTCTTTCTACCAGTTCTCTCCCCAGTACTCCCACCACTCTCTATTCCTCCAATACTCACTTTTCTTCAATTAAATCCCATCTATCACCAATACTACTACTCCCTACCTCAGCCCCCCAATACTCACCCTCTCTTCAATCTTCAACTTCAATCTCTGCTCCCCAAATATTTTTTTTCTCTCTACTACTTTTTCTCTTTCCATAGTACTCCCCCTTCCTCTCTCCATTATTGCACAGATCTTCCCAGTTCTATATCCTAGTATTCATGCTATCCCCCCTATTCACAGCTCCCTCCCGCAGTACTCACCCTCTCTCTTCTTTTCCATCCCCCGGTATTCACCCTCCCTCCTCACAGTATTCGATCTCTTTCCTTCCAGGACTCTTCTTTCCCTAGCTCTCTCTCTCCGTAGTACTTAAACTAATTCGCAAGCACTCTCCTCAGTGCCCACTCTCTCTTCCCAGTACAGCACTCTGCACTCACCCTCCTTCTCCAGCTCCCCAACCCTGAATAATCACCCTCTCCCCAAGTACTCACTCCCCCAGTATTCACCATCTCTCCCTTACCCCATCTTCCCCAGTATTCACCTTCCCGAGTACTCACCAACTATCTCCAGCTCCCAGTATTTCCTCTCCCCAGTACTTACTTCTCTCCCCAGATCATAGTTGTCACCCTCGCCTGTACTCACGCTCTCTCCCCAACTCCCGGTACTCACCCTCACTCCCCTGCTCTCTCTGCTTCAGTACTCACCCTCTCTCCAGCTCTCTCTCCATCTCTCCCCCCCAGTATTCACGCTCTCTCCCGAGCTCTCCTTCCCCAGTACTCACCCTCTCTCACCAGCTCTCTCTCCTTCAGTACTCATCCTCTCTCCCCAGCGGTCTCTCCCCAGTACTCACCCTCTCTCCCCAGCTCTCCCTCCTAAGTAATAACCCTCTCTCCCCAGCTCTTCCCTCCTAAGTAATAACCCTCTCTCCCCAGCTCTTCCCTCCTAAGTAATAACCCTCTCTCCCCATAGTACTCACCCCCGCTCCCTCCTAAGTACTCACCCTCTCTCCCTAGTACTCACCCTCACTGACTCCCAAGTACTCACCCTCTCTCCTTCAGCTATTCCTCCCCAGTACTCACCCTCTGTCCCCGGCTCTTCCCTCCCCAGTACTCACCCTCTCTCCTGAGCTCTCTCCCCCAGTACTCACCCTCTCTCCCCAACTCTCTCTCCCAAGTACTTACCCTCTCATCCCAACTCTCCCTACCAAGTACTCGCCCTCTCTCTCTAGTAAGCACCCTCTCTTCCAAGTACTCTCTCCCTCTAATCCTCTCTCCCCAGCTCTCCCTCCCAAGTACTCACCCTCTCTCCCCACCTCTCCCTCCCAAGTACTCACCCTCTCTCCCCACCTCTCTCTCCTTCAGTACTCATCCTCTCTCCCCAGTACTCACCCTCTCTCCTAAGCTCCCCTTCTGTCTCCTAGTACTCCCCCTCTCTCCCAAGTACTAACCCTCTCTCCCAGCTCTCCCTCCCAAGTACTCACTCTCTCTCCTTCAGTACTCACCCTCTCTCCCCAGCTCTCCCTCCCAAGTACTCACCCTCTCTCCCCAGCTTTCCCAGTACTCACCCTCTCTCCTAGGCTCTTCCTTCCTCAGTACTCACCCTCTCTCCTAAGCTTTCTTCCCCAGTACTCACCCTCTCTCCTAAGCTCTCTCCCCCAGTACTCACCCTCTCTCCTAAGCTCTCTCTCCCAGTACTCACCCTCTCTCCCCAACTCTCCCTCCCAAGTACTCATCCTCTCTCCATAGTAAGCATCATCCCTCCGTCTCCCAGTACTTACCCTCTCTCCCAAGTACTAACCCTCTCTCCCCAGCTCTCCCTGCCAAGTACACATCCTCTCTCCCCAGCTCTTCCTCTGCAGTACTCACCTTCTCTCCTAGGCTCTTGCCTCCCAAGTACTCCCCTCTCTCCTAGGCTCTTGCCTCCCAAGTACTCACCCTCTCTCCTAGGCTCTTGCCTCCCAAGTACTCACCCTCTCTCCTAGGCTCTTGCCTCCCAAGTACTCACCCTCTCTCCTAGGCTCTTGCCTCCCAAGTACTCACCCTCTCTCCTAGGCTCTTGCCTCCCAAGTACTTACCCTCTCTCCTAGGCTCTTGCCTCCCAAGTACTCACCATCTCTCCTAAGCTCCCCCCTCCAGTACTCAACCTCCCTCCCCAGAACTCCCCCTCTCTCCCAAGTACTCTCTCCCTCCTAAGTACTAACCCTCTCTCCCAGCTCTCCCTCCCAAGTACTAACCCTCTCTCCCAGCTCTCCCTCCCAAGTACTAACCCTCTCTCCCAGCTCTCCTTCCCAAGTACTAACCCTCTCTCCCAGCTCTCCCTCCCAAGTACTAACCCTCTCTCCCAGCTCTCCCTCCCAAGTACTAACACTCTCTCCCAGCTCTCCCTCCCAAGTACTCACCCTCTTACCCCAGCTCTCCCAGTACTCCCTCTCTCCCCAGCTCTCTGTCACCCAGTACTCCCCCTCTCTCCCCAGCTCTCTCTCTTCCACAATACTAACCCTCTCTCTCCAGCATTCCCTCCCCAGTACTCACCCTCTCTCCCCAGTACTCACCCTCTCTCCCCAGTACTCACCCTCTCTCCCCAGTACTCACCCTCTCTCCCCAGCTCTCCCTCCCAAGTACTCACCCTCTTTCCACAGCTCTCTCTCTTCCACAATACTCTGTCCAGCTCTCCCTCCCCAGTACTCATCCACTCTCCCCAGTATTCACCCTCTCTCCGAAGCTCTTCTCTCCCCAGTACTAACCCTATCTCCCAAGCTCTCCCAAGTACTCACCCTCTCTCCCCAGCTCTCCCTCCATCTCCCAGTACTCACCCTCTCTCCCAAGTACTCATCGTCTCTCCCAAGCTCTCCCAGTACTCACCCTCTCTCCCTCTGTCTCCCAGTACTCCCACTCCCTCCCAAGTACTCACCCTCTCTCCCCAGCTCTCCCTCCCAAGTACTCACTCTCTCTCCCAAGTACTCACCCTCTCTCCCCAGCTCTCCTAGTACTCACCCTCTCTCTCCAGCTTTCCCAGTACTCACCCTCTCTCCCCAGCTCTCCTAGTACTCACCCTCTCTCCCCAGCTTTCCCAGTACTCATCCTCTCTCCCCAGCTTTCCCAGTACTCATCCTCTCTCCCCAGCTTTCCCAGTACTCATCCTCTCTCCCCAGCTTTCCAAGTACTCACCCTCTCTCCACAGCTCTCCCTCCCAAGTACTCACCCTCTCTCCCCAGCTCTCCCTCCCAAGTACCCCACCTCTCTCCACAGCTCTCCCTCCCAAGTACTCACCCTCTCTCCCCAGCTCTCCCTCCCAAGTACTCACCCTCTCTCCCCAGCTCTCCCTCCCAAGTACTCACCCTCTCTCCCCAGCTCTCTCTCTTCCACAATACTAACCCTCTCTCCCCAGCTCTCCCTCCCAAGTACTCACCCTCTCTCCCTCCCAAGTACTCACCCTCTCTCCCCAGCTCTCCCTCCCAAGTACTCACCCTCTCTCCCCAGCTCTCCCTCCCAAGTACTCACCCTCTCTCCCTCCCAAGTACTCACCCTCTCTCCCCAGCTCTCCCTCCCAAGTACTCACCCTATCTCCCCAGCTCTCCCTCCCAAGTACTCACCCTATCTCCCCAGCTCTCCCTCCCAAGTACTCACCCTATCTCCCCAGCTCTCCCAGTACTCCCCCTCTCTCCCCAGTTCTCCCAGTACTCCCCCTCTCTCCCCAGCTCTCCCTCCCAAGTACTCACCCTCTCTCCCCAGCTCTCCCAGTACTCCCCCTCTCTCCCCAGCTCTCCCTCCCAAGTACTCACCCTCTCTCCCCAGCTCTCCCAGTACTCACCCTCTCACCCCAGCTCTCCCAGTACTCACCTTCTCTCCCCAGCTCTCCCAGTACTCACCCTCTCTCCCCAGCTCTCTCTCTCTCTTCCACAATACTAACCCTCTCTCTCCAGCTCTTCCTCCGCAGTACTCATCCACTCTCCCCAGTACTCACCCTCTCTCCCCAGCTCTTACCTCCCCAGTACTCACCCTCTCTCCTAAGCTCTTCCCTCCCCAGTACTCACCATCTCTCCCCAGCTCTCCCTCCCAAATACGCACCCTCTCTCCTTAGTACTCACCCTCTCTACCTCCATCTCCCAGTACTCACCCTCTCTCCCAAGTACTCTCTCCCTCCCAAGTACTCACCCTCTCTCCCCAGCTCTCCCTCTGCCAGTACTCACCCTCTCTCCCCAGCTCTCCCTCTGCCAGTACTCACCCTCTCTCCCCAGCTCTCTCTCTCTCTTCCACAATACTAACCCTCTCTCTCCAGCTCTTCCTCCGCAGTACTCATCCTCTCTCCCCAGCTCTTCCCTCCCCAGTATTCCCCCTCTCTCCCCAGCTCTTCCCTCCCCAGTATTCACCCTCTCTCCCCAGCTCTTCCCTCCCCAGTATTCACCCTCTCTCCCCAGCTCTTTCCTCCCCAGTACTCACCCTCTCTCCCCAGCTCTCCCTCTCCCAGTACTCACCCTCTCACCCCAGCTCTCCCTCTCCCGGTACTCACCCTCTCTCCCCAGCTCTCCCTCCCAAGTACTCACCCTCTCTCCCCAGCTCTCCCTCCCAAGTACTCACCCTCTCTCCCCAGCTCTCCCTCCCAAGTACCCCACCTCTCTCCACAGCTCTCCCTCCCAAGTACTCACCCTCTCTCCCCAGCTCTCCCTCCCAAGTACTCACCCTCTCTCCCCAGCTCTCCCTCCCAAGTACTCACCCTCTCTCCCCAGCTCTCCCTCCCAAGTACTCACCCTCTCACCCCAGCTCTCCCTCCCAAGTACTCACCCTCTCTCCCCAGCTCGCCCTCCCAAGTACTCACCCTCTCTCCCCAGCTCTCCCTCCCAAGTACTCACCCTCTCTCCCTCCCAAGTACTCACCCTCTCTCCCCAGCTCTCCCTCCCAAGTACTCACCCTATCTCCCCAGCTCTCCCTCCCAAGTACTCACCCTCTCTCTCCAGCTCTTCCTCCGCAGTACTCATCCTCTCTCCCCAGCTCTTCCCTCCCCAGTATCCCCCCTCTCTCCCCAGCTCTTCCCTCCCCAGTACTCACCCTCCTACCCCAGCTCTCCCTCCCAAGTACTCACCCTCTCTCCCCAGCTCTCCCTCCCAAGTACTCACCGTCTCACCCCAGCTCTCCCTCCCAAGTACTCACCCTCTCTCCCCAGCTCTCCCTCCCAAGTACTCACCCTCTCTCCCCAGCTCTCCCTCCCAAGTACTCACCGTCTCACCCCAGCTCTCCCTCCCAAGTACTCACCCTCTCTCCCCAGCTCTCCCTCCCAAGTACTCACTCTCTCACCCCAGCTCTCCCTCTCCCGGTACTCACCCTCTCTCCCCACCTCTCCCTCCCAAGTACTCACCCTCTCACCCCAGCTCTCCCTCTCCCGGTAATCACCCTCTCTCCCCAGCTCTCTCTCCCCCGGTACTCACCCTCTATCCCCGTGTCTCTCTTCTTCTCTCCCGCATCCTCTCCTAGTTCTCACTCGCTGCTAAACTTTCCAGTCTGAAGGGAAGCCCCGCCCATCGAGTGACGTCACGATAAGAGTTACCGCAGCAGGTGAATTACAGCAGAAGACCCCAATCTGACCCCAGAGGGACCTGCACTGAGGGGAGGCACCCCAACATGGAGAGAGGGACCCTGCACTGAGAAGAGGGACCCTGCACTGAGAAGAGGCACCCCAACATGGAGAGAGGGACCCTGCACTGAGGAGAGGCACCCCAACATAGAGAGAGGCAACCCAACATGGAGAGAGGGACCCTGCACTGAGGAGAGGCAGCCCAACATGGAGAGAGGGACCCCAACATGGAGAGAGGGACCCTGCAATGAAGAGAGGCACCCAACATGGTGAGAGGGACCCTGCACTGAGGAGAGGCACCCCAACATGGAGAGAGGGACCCTGCACTGAGGAGAGGCAGCCCAACATGGAGAGAGGGACCCTGCACTGAGGGGAGGCACCCCAATATGGAGAGAGGGACACTGCACTGAGAAGAGGTACCCTGCACTGAGAATAGGCACCCCAACATGGAGAGAGGGACCCTGCACTGAGAAGAGGCACCCCAACATGGAGAGAGGGACCCTGCACTGAGAAGAGGCACCCCAACATGCAGAGAGGGACCCTGCACTGAGAAGAGGCACCCCAACATGGAGAGAGGGACCCTGCACTGAGGGTCAGGCGCCCCAACATGGAGAGAGGGACCCTGCACTGAGAAGAGGCACCCTAACATGGAGAGAGGGACCCTGCACTGAGGGGAGGCGCCCCAAAATAGAGAGAGGGACCCTGCACTGAGAAGAGGCACCCCAACATGGAGAGAGGGACCCTGCACTGAGAAGAGGCACCCCAACATGGAGAGAGGGACCCTGCACTGAGGGGAGGCGCCCCAAAATAGAGAGAGGGACCCTGCACTGAGAAGAGGCACCCCAACATGGAGAGAGGGACCCTGCACTGAGGGGAGGCACCCCAATATGGAGAGAGGGACACTGCACTGAGAAGAGGTACCCTGCACTGAGAATAGGCACCCCAACATGGAGAGAGGGACCCTGCACTGAGAAGAGGCACCCCAACATGGAGAGAGGGACCCTGCACTGAGAAGAGGCACCCCAACATGGTGAGAGGGACCCTGCACTGAGAAGAGGCACCCCAACATGCAGAGAGGGACCCTGCACTGAGAAGAGGCACCCCAACATGGAGAGAGGGACCCTGCACTGAGGGTCAGGCGCCCCAACATGGAGAGAGGGACCCTGCACTGAGAAGAGGCACCCTAACATGGAGAGAGGGACCCTGCACTGAGGGGAGGCGCCCCAAAATAGAGAGAGGGACCCTGCACTGAGAAGAGGCACCCCAACATGGAGAGAGGGACCCTGCACTGAGAAGAGGCACCCCAACATGCAGAGAGGGACCCTGCACTGAGAAGAGGCACCCCAACATGGAGAGAGGGACCCTGCACTGAGGGTCAGGCGCCCCAACATGGATAGAGGGACCCTGCACTGAGAAGAGGCACCCTAACATGGAGAGAGGGACCCTGCACTGAGGGGAGGCGCCCCAAAATAGAGAGAGGGACCCTGCACTGAGAAAAGGGCACCCCAACATGGAGAGAGGGACCCTGCACTGAGGGGAGGCGCCCCAAAATAGAGAGAGGGACCCTGCACTGAGAAGAGGCACCCCAACATGGAGAGAGGGACCCCAACATGGAGAGAGGGACCCCAACATGGAGAGAGGGACCCTGCACTGAGAAGAGGCACCCCAACATGGAGAGAGGGACCCTGCACTGAGGGTCAGGTGCCCCAACATGGAGAGAGGGACCCTGCACTGAGAAGAGGCACCCTAACATGGAGAGAGGGACCCTGCACTGAGGGGAGGCGCCCCAAAATAGAGAGAGGGACCCTGCACTGAGAAGAGGCACCCTAACATGGAGAGAGGGACCCCAACATGGAGAGAGGGACCCTGCACTGAGAAGAGGCACCCCAACATGGAGAGAGGCACTGAGAAGAGGCACCCCAACATGGAGAGAGGCACTGAGAAGAGGCACCCCAACATGGAGAGAGGGACCCTGCACTGAGGGGAGGCGCCCCAAAATAGAGAGAGGGACCCTGCACTGAGAAGAGGCACCCTAACATGGAGAGAGGGACCCCAACATGGAGAGAGGGACCCTGCACTGAGAAGAGGCACCCCAACATGGAGAGAGGCACTGAGAAGAGGCACCCCAACATGGAGAGAGGGACCCTGCACTGAGGGTCAGGCGCCCCAACATGGAGAGAGGGACCCTGCACTGAGAAGAGGCACCCCAACATGGAGAGAGGGACCCCAACATGGAGAGAGGGACCCTGCACTGAGGGGAGGCACCCCCCTCTTTATTGGTCTGTCAGTGTGTCTGTCCTGTGGTGCTGGTCTGTCAGGGTGTCTGCCCTGTGGTGCTGGTCTGTCAGGGTGTCTGTCCTGTGGTGCTGGTATGTCAGGGTGTCTGCCCTGTGGTGCTGGTCTGTCAGGGTGTCTGTCCTGTGGTGCTGGTCTGTCAGTGTGTCTGCCCTGTGGTGCTGGTCTGTCAGGGTGTCTGCCCTGTGGTTTTTGTCTGTCAGGGTGTCTGTCCTGTGGTGCTGGTCTGTCAGGGTGTCTGCCCTGTGGTGCTGGTCTGTCAGGGTGTCTGTCCTGTGGTGCTGGTCTGTCAGGGTGTCTGTCCTGTGGTGCTGGTCTGTCAGGGTGTCTGTCCTGTGGTGCTGGTCTGTCAGGGTGTCTGTCCTGTGGTGCTGGTCTGTCAGGGTGTCTGTCCTGTGGTGCTGGTCTGTCAGGGTGTCTGCCCTGTGGTGCTGGTCTGTCAGGGTGTCTGTCCTGTGGTGCTGGTCTGTCAGGGTGTCTGTCCTGTGGTGCTGGTCTGTCAAGGTGTCTGCCCTGTGGTGCTGGTCTGTCAGAGTGTCTGTGCTGCGGTGCTGGTCTGTCCGTGTCTGCCCTGTGGTGCTGGTCTGTCAGGGTGTCTGTCCTGCGGTGCTGGTCTGTCCGTGTTTGCCCTGTGGTATTTGTCTGTCAGGGTGTCTGTCCTGTGGTGCTGGTCTGTCAGGGTGTCTGCCCTGTGGTTTTTGTCTGTCAGGGTGTCTGTCCTGTGGTGCTGGTCTGTCAGGGTGTCTGCCCTGTGGTGCTGGTCTGTCAGGGTGTCTGTCCTGTGGTGCTGGTCTGTCAGGGTGTCTGCCCTGTGGTGCTGGTCTGTCAGGGTGTCTGTCCTGTGGTGCTGGTCTGTCAGGGTGTCTGCACTGTGATGCTGGTCTGTCACGGTGTCTGCCCTGTGATTCTGGTCTGTCAGGGTGTCTGCCCTGTGGTGCTGGTCTGTCAGGGTGTCTGTCCTGTGGTATTTGTCTGTCAGTGTGTCTGTCCTGTGGTGCTGATCTGTCAGTGTGTCTGTCCTGTGGTGCTGGTCTGTCAGTGTGTCTGTCCTGTGGTGCTGGTCTGTCAGTGTGTCTGTCCTGTGGTGTTGGTCTGTCAGGGTGTCTGCCCTGTGGTGTTGGTCTGTCAGGGTGTCTGCCCTGTGGTGCTGGTCTGTCAGGGTGTCTGCCCTGTGGTGTTGGTCTGTCAGGGTGTCTGCCCTGTGGTGCTGGTCTGTCAGGGTGTCTGCCCTGTGGTATTTGTCTGTAAGTGTGTCTGTCCTGTGGTGCTGATCTGTCAGTGTGTCTGTCCTGTGGTATTTGTCTGTAAGTGTGCCTGTCCTGTGGTGCTGGTCTGTAAGTGTGTCTGTCCTGTGGTGCTGTTCTGTCGGGGTGTCTTTCCTGTGATGCTGGTCTGTCAGTGTGTCTGTCCTGTGGTGCTGGTCTGTCAGGGTGTCTGCCCTGTGGTGCTGGTCTGTCAGGGTGTCTGTCCTGCCGTGCTGGTCTGTCCGTGTCTGCCCTGTGGTATTTGTCTGTCAGGGTGTCTGTCCTGTGGTGCTGGTCTGTCAGGGTGTCTGCCCTGTGGTGCTGGTCTGTCAGGGTGTCTGTCCTGCCGTGCTGGTCTGTCCGTGTCTGCCCTGTGGTATTTGTCTGTCAGGGTGTCTGTCCTGTGGTGCTGGTCTTTCAGGATGTCTGTCCTGTGGTGCTGGTCTGTCAGGGTGTCTGTCCTGTGGTGCTGGTCTGTCAGGGTGTCTGCCCTGTGGTGCTGGTCTGTCAGGGTGTCTGTCCTGTGGTGCTGGTCTGTCAGGGTGTCTGTCCTGTGGTGCTGCTCTGTCAGGGTGTCTGTCCTGTGGTGCTGCTCTGTCCGTGTCTGCCCTGTGGTATTTGTCTGTCAGGGTGTCTGCCCTGTGGTGCTGGTCTGTCAGGGTGTCTGTCCTGTGGTGCTGCTCTGTCCGTGTCTGCCCTGTGGTATTTGTCTGTCAGGGTGTCTGCCCTGTGGTGCTGGTCTGTCAAGGTGTCTGCCCTGTGGTGCTGCTCTGTCCGTGTCTGCCCTGTGGTGTTGGTCTGTCAGGGTGTCTGTCCTGTGGTATTTGTCTGTCAGGGTGTCTGCCCTGTGGTGCTGGTCTGTCAGGGTGACTGCCCTGTGGTGCTGGTCTGTCAGGGTGTCTGCCCTGTGGTGCTGGTCTGTCAGGGTGTCTGTCCTGCCGTGCTGGTCTGTCCGTGTCTGCCCTGTGGTATTTGTCTGTCAGGGTGTCTGTCCTGTGGTGCTGGTCTTTCAGGATGTCTGTCCTGTGGTGCTGGTCTGTCAGGGTGTCTGTCCTGTGGTGCTGGTCTGTCAGGGTGTCTGTCCTGTGGTGCTGGTCTGTCAGGGTGTCTGCCCTGTGGTGCTGGTCTGTCAGGGTGTCTGTCCTGTGGTGCTGGTCTGTCAGGGTGTCTGTCCTGTGGTGCTGCTCTGTCAGGGTGTCTGTCCTGTGGTGCTGCTCTGTCCGTGTCTGCCCTGTGGTATTTGTCTGTCAGGGTGTCTGCCCTGTGGTGCTGGTCTGTCAGGGTGTCTGTCCTGTGGTGCTGCTCTGTCCGTGTCTGCCCTGTGGTATTTGTCTGTCAGGGTGTCTGCCCTGTGGTGCTGGTCTGTCAAGGTGTCTGCCCTGTGGTGCTGCTCTGTCCGTGTCTGCCCTGTGGTGTTGGTCTGTCAGGGTGTCTGTCCTGTGGTATTTGTCTGTCAGGGTGTCTGCCCTGTGGTGCTGGTCTGTCAGGGTGACTGCCCTGTGGTGCTGGTCTGTCAGGGTGTCTGTCCTGTGGTGCTGGTCTGTCAGGGTGTCTGTCCTGTGGTATTTGTCTGTCAGGGTGTCTGTCCTGTGGTGCTGGTCTGTCAGGGTGTCTGTCCTGTGGTGCTGGTCTGTCAGTGTGTCTGTCCTGTGGTGCTGGTCTGTCAGGGTGTCTGTCCTGTGGTGCTACTCTGTCCGTGTCTGCCCTGTGGTGCTGGTCTGTCAGGGTGTCTGTCCTGTGGTGCTGGTCTGTCAGGGTGTCTGCCCTGTGGTGCTGGTCTGTCAGGGTGTCTGCCCTGTGGTGCTGCTCTGTCCGTGTCTGCCCTGTGGTGCTGGTCTGTCAGGATGTCTGTCCTGTGGTGCTGGTCTGTCAGAGTGTCTGTCCTGTGGTGCTGCTCTGTCCGTGTCTGCCCTGTGGTGCTGCTCTGTCCGTGTCTGCCCTGTGGTGCTGCTCTGTCCGTGTCTGCCCTGTGGTGCTGGTCTGTCAGGGTGTCTGCCCTGTGGTGCTGGTCTGTCAGGGTGTCTGTCCTGTGGTGCTGCTCTGTCCGTGTCTGCCCTGTGGTATTTGTCTGTCAGGGTGTCTGCCCTGTGGTGCTCATGGTCTGTCAGGGTGTCTGTCCTGTGGTGCTGGTCTGTCAGGGTGTCTGTCCTGTGGTGCTGGTCTGTCAGGGTGACTGTCCTGTGGTGCTGCTCTGTCCGTGTCTGCCCTGTGGTATTTGTCTGTCAGGGTGTCTGCCCTGTGGTGCTCATGGTCTGTCAGGGTGTCTGTCCTGTGGTGCTGGTCTGTCAGGGTGTCTGTCCTGTGGTGCTGGTCTGTCAGGGTGACTGTCCTGTGGTGCTGCTCTGTCCGTGTCTGCCCTGTGGTGCTGCTCTGTCCGTGTCTGCCCTGTGGTGCTGCTCTGTCCGTGTCTGCCCTGTGGTGCTGCTCTGTCCGTGTCTGCCCTGTGGTATATGTCTGTCAGGGTGTCTGTCCTGTGAGTTCCTGGAAGCTAGACGTTCAGTTTAGAAATTGGTTTTGTAAATGTATCACACTGGACCCAGGAGCTGGTGCTCCTTCGGCTTTGTTCAGGTTGACATCTCTCCGCAGCCATTTTGCACACTGACAGCCTAATTTAATTGCGATTCTACAAATTTAAAAGGGCTCTATATAAGCACAGAGCATATTTTTTTTACAGAAGTTTTTAGTTGGTGAAGACCTTGTTTTTGGATAGAAGTTCACAAACTAAAAACTTCTGTAAAAAAAAATATGCTGTGTGTTTAATTAGAGCCCTATTCAATTGGCCAAATCACAATTTAATAAGGCTGTTTGTGTCTGCAAATTTATTCAGATCAATTTGATCAGGTCCACCACAGTTCAGCGGCTGGCCAATCATCATAGGGAATGGGAGGGAGATTGTACATCCTCCAGTGTACTCGGCACCATGCACCTATTAGTACCGTGGATGGTACCTGTGCCAGTGGCTGATCTGCAATAACGGGTTCTGATGCCCGTCACTGACCAGCAACAGGGAACTTGTGCCCTCATTTTGGATGCCGCCCACTATGTTCCAAGGAAGGTCTCCTCACAAACCTAACATTATTAAAATAAAACTTATTTTGTGTGTCATATATAAATTCCCAAATGTTTTGTTATTTTATTCAATATGTATAAATATATTAATTTATATATTAAGATATACTTTTTGAGAATTATTATTTTAAATTCAACTCGCCAACCTGCTGGGCAATAATTATCTAATCCCCAAAAGAAAATAAGTTGGGCAGCACTGGCCCAGTAGAAGGATTTATGTGCCCACATTGTACTGGTGTAGTGCGCTATAATAGTGTCCTGTGCCCAGTATTGATGCTGTAAAGGAGTTTTATACTCCCACATATTTTGGGGAGAGGTCCTGAGCACATCAGTAGCCTAGGAGAGAGATTTTTTTGGCCACATTAATCTGTGAAGGTTTAATTAATGCATTTGTCTACAGTAAACTAATATTGACTTTTGAGAGATCATTACTATGAGTCTCTGAGGCATTGGTTCCATTGTCTTGAGTGCAGTCTCCTGCATAAAATGACTAGGCGTGCTGAGATGCAGGTGTATGCCCCTTGCGAACATGACATGAGATATCAATATTTCATGATAATGATCTCTCATTAATGAAAGATATGAATATTTGTGGGTGGATCAGCAAGACTCAAAATGTCAAACTTCAATGTTAGTTACTGTAAGAAAATTAATTTAATTAACATACAATTCATAAAGTACTTGTTATTACCTATAGTGTTAAATGATACCGTCTTTGGAAACATCACTGTGTATGTCCAGTAACCTAAAATAGGATCCTGCATCCATTATTGACCTGGCGAGGTCCTATGTCCATGGTGACCTAGGCGAGGGGTTATCTGCAGTCCATGTCCCCATTATTGCTCTGTCTGTACCTTGTCATACACATTATGTGTCAGGAAATGTAATCTAAAATAAGATTCCTCATTTGCAGGTAGTAGCAGAGGGCACCTGTTGTTGTTCAGTCATGTCCGATTCTCTGTATGCACACAAGGCATATATATCATTATGTCTCTGTGCTCATCCATAAGGTTGTCATGGTGCTGGAGTGGGTGTCTGTTTCTTCTCCAGTGGATCACAGTTTGACTGACCTTTCTGTTATAACCTGCCCAACTTGGGTGACCCTACTTGGTATAGCTCACAGCTTCATTGAGGTACACAAGCCCCCTCACCACGACAAGGTAATGATCCAGAATAGGAGAGGACCCCTACTCTGTTATTAGTATGTCTGCTCTGAGATGACTCTGTGCTCATCCTCAGGGCTGAAATATAAAATAAGAGGAAACACCTTAAATACATAAAATGTACAAATATTATGCAGTAATATAATGTGTGTACCTAAAGCTGGCCAAACAGTGTACACATGCACATTACAGGACAGCGCTCCATATTTACCTTTATTTCAGGTGCGCAGGTTCTTTTGTATTTTATTTGATTAGCTTTCTGAGAAGGATATCCTTTTACTTTGTTCTGTTATTGGATTGAATGCACAAGTGTGTCCCTATCCTCGTTATATATTTGTTTTTTCTAGCCAGTGCTTGCGACTGAGAAGACCAAAACCCCCAGTGCTCCTTATAAGATGTATAGTGTCAAGGGTACTGACAAGACAGAAGGGCAGATTAATGCATGGTGACGCCCTAAGGAAAAATGTGAGTATGACCAAAAATAGGTGCTAGTAAAAAAGGATTTAATGACACCCATATATATATATATTTACTAAACATCAGACTTGTGTAAAGTGGTGACAATACTAGCATGGTGCGGTCACATTATGTAAGAAATTCACTTTCTTATACGATAACTGGTAAGCAAAAGTTTATGGAGGCAATGCCAACATGAATGTGCACTAATACCCCAGTCACACCGAAGTACCATGTCGGGGCCATCGGGCAGAGAGACAGAAAAACAACAATACTCAAAGCAACACCGCCCAGTTGCTGCTTACATTCAAATTGGATATATAAATAAGTGTGTGTATATATGTATGTGTGTGTGTGTGTGTATATATATATATATATATATACACACATATATATATATATATATATATATATATAATCATATATGTGTGTGTATATAGCGCTATGGAATATGATTGTGCGTTACAAATAAACAATAATAATAATAATATATCTAGATGAATCAGAATCAGAGTATTGCAGTATATAGTGATACTTTATTTATTGGACAAACATATTCATAATTTTCCGAAACTTCAAATTGAATTAGCATGCAACCTCACTGGCAGATGTCCCCCCATGCTGTGTGTGATTTTTTTTATTTATGTTTTGTAGGTTCTTTGTAGTGGGGTTTTTTTTATGTACGCGTTTCGTTAGCTTCGTATTTTTGCGCCTCGTATTTTATTTTTATAAGTTCCGCAGGTCGTAATTAAAAGTCGTACGTCCTTGTCAGTGTTTTCTGCGCTTCGGGGTCGTGTAGCCTCGTTTTCATTTTTTTCAGCCACCATTTTTTTCTCACTTAGCCGATTTTTCAATTTGACTTTAATTTGCTGTCCCCCCCCCCCCCCATGCTGTGTGTGATGTGTTTTTTTTATTTTTTTAGTGGTTTTGGTGTTTTTTGATATACGCTTTTCGCCCGTTAACTTTGTATTTTTTTGACCTTGTATTTTTTTATTTTTCTAAGTCTCGCGGGTCCTAATTTTTTTTTTGTCTGTATATCCTCATTCCGCCTTATTCTTTTTTTCTCGCAGGTCGTATATTTTTGTTTTGGGTTTTTTTTAACCGCGAGTGAGGGAGCGCCGTGGAGCCTCCACCTCCGCAAATGCAGCCCCTCGCAAAGGGGCGAGGGTCCGCATTTGTGGCCTGCAATGAACCTTAGGCTCATTGCAGCCGACTTTGGAGGCTCCACCTCTGCAAATGCAGCCCCATTTGCGGCCAAAACTGCCTCCCTCGCAAAGCGTGACGACGAATCGCAGTTTGACAACTATTATAGGTAATACTAGCAACTTGCACGTCAAAAAATTAAATTTGAATCGATGGTAATGCTGTTTGCCACCGAATGTGAGGTTATGGCCCCTCTGAGCAGCTTTGACGCTCATTGCGAGCCCCACAGTGAGCGCCTTCGGAGCTCATTACAAGCCTCTCACCTTGTGTAATATACAGGCCTCGCACTTGAGCACCCTTGGCGCTCATTGAGAGCCTCTCTCCCTGTGTTACTACCTTGGGTTAAGTGTCACAGGCATTGATTAAGTGTTACTGACTTGAGTTAAATGTTACTGCCTTGTATTAAGTGTTAGTGTTTTTGGTTTGTTTAATTTTTTTCAGCCACCATTTTTTTCCCTGCTTCGTTGATTTTTCAATCAGAAAAAAAGCCAAAATATTCCTCAAATTAACTTGCAACCTCACTCACAGGCTCCCTGGCACTCCCCAGAGCTTGTGTGAGTGTGTAAGTAAATTTGAGGCGTATTTGTGTGTTTCTGCAGTTTGGCGGTTCAGCCGTTAAATGCGTATTTTTGCTGGTCGTAAATTATCTTCTGTCGCTAAGTCCCAAGTCGTACAGGCCAAAAAATGCAAATTGTCTGCTAGTATCTTCTGATAACATGCTGCATTCATCTTGCCATTAATTTTCACAATATTCCCCTAGCCTTTAGACCTCCCCCCCCCCCTCCCACCACAAAAAACATCAGTGAGCCACCACTATGGGGATGGACTTATTTTCACTTTTGATCCCTCTCCAAACATAGCACTTATGGTTGTGACCATAAAGCTCTATTTTGGTCTTGACACTCCAAATTACAGTGTGCCAGAAGCTCTGAGGCGTGTCAAGGTGTTGCCGGGCATATTGTAACCAGGCTTTTTTGTGGCATTGGCGCAGTAAAAGCTTCTTTCTGGCAACTCGACCATGCAGCTCATTTTTGTTCAAGTATCGTCATATTGTGCTCCTTGAAACAATCACACCGTCTTTTTCAAGAGCAGCCTGTGTTTCTCTTGAGGTTACCTGTGGGTTTTTCTTTGTATTCCGAACAATTCTTCTGGCAGTTGTGGCTGAAATCTTCATTGGTCTACCTGACCTTGTCTTGGTATCAAGATATTCCTGAATTTTCCACTTCTTAATAAGTGATTGAACACTACAGGCTGGCATTTTCAAGGCTTTGGATATCTTTTTATGTCCATATCCATCTTTATGGAGTTTCATTACCATGTTACGCAGGTCTTTTTAAAAGTTATTTTCTGCTCCCCATGGCTCAATATCTAGCCTGCTCAGTGCATCCACGTAAGAGCTAATTGACTATTTATACACAGACACTAATTGCAATTTAAAAAGCCACAGGTGTGGGAAATTAACCTTTAATTGCCATTTTAACATGTGTGTGTCACCTTGTGTGTCTGTTACAAGGCCAAACATTCAAGGGTATGTAAACGTTTGATCAGGGTCATTTGGGTGATTTCTGTTATCATTATGATTTACAAAAGAGCCAAACAACTATGTCATAATAAATGACTTCATATGATCACTATCCTTCAATAAAAGACATTTTTTTTTTGCATAATCTGTCATATTTTCAAAATAAATGCCCACATTTTCACAATTTCTGCCAAGGTATGCAAACTTTTGAGCACAACTGTTTATATGTATATGTGAGTGTATATAATGTAACGCCAACACTGCACTGGCTCGGTCACTCATGCCTGTCTGCTTCCAGGTAACCAGGCATTTTGTGGCATGACAACCTGGCGCCTGCCATTTATTGAGCCCTGGAAATGTTTATTTCTATTTAAAGTGCATTATTCATTTTTTTTTATAATAATAAGGTATTACAGTACAAGAATGTAATGTTTTATCATTAGACTGGTCTACCTGTATAGATACACCAACTGGACATTCAAGATAATTAATCAGATGAGATAAACTCATTAGAAGAATGAAATGACTTTTTCATGTAATTTATGCTTAAAAGACAACATTTTCAAGCTCAGTTATCTAACACTTCCTCTCAAAAATCTAGAACAGTGCTTTATCAGCATTAGTAACTGGGTAAAGTGTCTCCTTCCCAATGTTTAGTAACAATTTTGCTAATTCCTCAAAGGAGCTGTGATTCTGCACATGGCACTGTGCCCTCCACACACTTGGCACACTGTGGGCTTTCCGGAAGTTTCCTGTGGCCCCTCTGTCTCCTGACAGTATGAGCCGGCTTATTCCAGATCTGGTGTTTGGATTCTTTGTATGGCAGGATGTTGTGCAAACATTAAGGGATGACTCCAGGCATCTATACATTCCTGTGCTGGGAGCCCCCACAGGACACCCCAAAACCAGGTCACATGCGCACATGCTCAGAATCTCTCCTGTGAGTCTGGGGCTGTGTGCTGGGGCACAGTGAGGGCAGATTGTTACACCTCCCTCACTGGGACCTGACAGCAGGGTGTTGTAAGTGTAAACAGCACATGATTGGGGTTAGGCAGGTAAGTGAGAAAGGGCACCTTGTGGCACATAAACAGAGTGTCCCGTGGCTACCTCAGATCCCTGCCTTGTGGCACTTTAGGGATGGGAGCCGCATAGTAACTAAGAACAGCCACACCTGTCTATGCCCTTCCTGCATTGAATTGGCATTGCTAGAGGTGTCTGTCATTGTCCCAATTCTTGAGAAGGATAAGGGAGATATGTAGTCAGTCTGCCAGCATTATAGGGGTTAAGTTCTATTGAGAACATTGCCCAATGTCTGTCATTTAGAGACTGCTATTACACTGCAGGTCCCTTCAGTGAAGATAAGATCTACAGGGTGTGATATGGATAGAGGCACAGCTCCCTCTGCCTGGCATTCTAGAAATTGCAAGCAATTACTAATAATAGTTGTAATTGCGAATTGTCGTCACAAAATGTTAAAAGATACGGGCTTGCGCATGCACAATGATCGCCTTTGTGGCTCATTGTGGGCCTCGCGATGAGCGCCAAAGGCGCTGTTCATGAAGGTCGAAGGTTACGGGTGTGACGGGGGCTGCAATGAGCGCCGAAGGCTTTAGGCCTTTGGCACTAATCGCGAGGCCCGCAAGACTTTGAAAAATTTACCGCCGTAATGGCCACCATTTTTTTGCAAGCCTGTAACTCGGAAGCCTTTCGGAGGCACTCAGAAGACGCCAATAGATTAAAAAATTTACTTCCAACCTCACACACAGCACAGGGGTAGAGGCTGGGAGCCTGTAAGTGAGGTTGAGAGCTAATTTTTATTCAATTGGTGTTTTTTTTTAGGTCTGAAAACGGCCAAGGAAGAAAAAAAAATGGCGGCCGTAAAGACGTATTTTTTTTTCAAGGCCACAAATCGGAAACCCATTTTGGGCTTCAGGAAATTGATTCATTTCCCAAGTGCGCAAATAGTTTCAGACCCGTACAGCACAGAGGAGGGAGAGGAGGGTGGAAAGAGACACAGGGGAGGGAGAGGAGGGTGGAAAGAGACACAGGGGAGCTAGTGGGGGGGGGAGAGACACAGGGGTGAGAGAGGGGGGAAAGGGACACAGGGGAGGTAGATAAGGGGAGCAGCAAAACCGCTTATCACGAGCCCATTAAAGTAGGGGGGGAGTGGCTCACAATGAGCACCGAAGGTACTCATTACGAAGCATGAAAGTGGCGAGTTGGCCAAGGCCTGCAACAAATTGCCAAACTTAAAATTGTATTGCCTTCATTTTTGAAGGGCAATTTCCTACTCAACTATAATGATTACTTCCTAAGTCCGTACAGAGCTGTGTGCACGTGCAGCACTGTATGGTCGCATGCTCAGCTAGTGGCTGAGCTGCAGAGGAGGAGGGAGGAGGAAGACACAGGGGAGGGGAGAGGGGGAGGAAGACACATGGGAGGGGAGAGGGGGGAAATACAGAGGGGAGGGGAGGGGAGGGGAGAGGGGGGAAAGACACAGAGGAGAGGGGGAAGAGACACAGGGGGGGGAGAGGGAGAGGGGGGAAAGACAAAGGGGAGAGGGGGAAGAGATACACGGGAAGGGGAGAGGGGAAAGAGATACAGGGGAGGGGAGAGGGGGGAAAGACAAAGGGGAGAGGGGGAAGAGATACATGGGAGGGGGGAAAGACATGGGAGAGGGGGAAGAGATACAGGGGAGGGTAGAGGGGGTAAAGACATGGGAGAGGGGGAATTGAATCGTTTCCCAAGCGAGCAAATAGTTTCAGACCCGTACATCACAGAGGAGGGAGAGGTGGGTGGACAGAGACACAGGGGAGGGAGAGGAACGTGGAAAGAGACACAGGGGAGGGAGAGGAGGGTGGAAAGAGACACAGGGGTGAGAGAGGGGGGAAAGGGACACAGGGGAGGTAGATAAGGGGAGCAGTAAAACCGCTCATCACGAGACCATTAAAGTAGAGGGGGGGGGGAGAGGCTCGCAAATTGTGAGTTGCACATTCGCAGAGGGAGAGGGAGGGAGAGAAGGAGGAGAGAGAAGCAATGAGGAGGGAGAGAGAGAGAGGGACGGAGGGAGAGACAATTGCAAGGTGTGCATGCAACCCTCGCATTGTGAGGCTGACTTTGCGCTTCGAGGGGAAGGGAGAGGGAGGGTGAGAAAAGAGAGGGAGGGAAGGAGAGAGAATGAGAAGGAGACGGGGAGAGAGAGAAGGAGGGAGAGGGGAAGCGAGCGAGAGAAGGAGGGAGAGAGAGAAGGAGGGAGGAAGGAGAGAGAGAGAGAAGAAAGGAGGGAGGGGGAGAGAGAGAGGGCGCACAGAGAGAGAGAGAGACAGGGTAAACAGTGAGAGGGCACACAAAGAGACACAACATACAAAATGTATTACAATATTATACTGTCATTTTTGACGGGCAAGTGACTAGTAATATATAATCTACTAAGGTTTCAGCACTTAAACTTAGCCCGGACAGCCCACATGTCTGTCATTACTCTGTGGTACAGGCTACCATGTTTCATTTTGCAAAAAAAAGTGAAATATCTATGATATATCTATCATATAATGTCATAACACTACTAACATAACATTATTTCTGCCTTTTTCTGTGTGGAGGCCTCCATTTTATCTTTAGATGCCAGTGAGGAGAACCTTTACCCTACCTCATACAGCAGTTGCAAATTCTGTTGCTGAAACTAGAAGTGACACAGAACTGATAAGTCACTGGTGATATCACACAACATGGTGGCAGCGCAGGATTGTTTGTATATATTGAGTTATAACCGAGTTTGCCACTGTTGCATGACATAAAATGGAGGGGTCTCTCACTAACCTGGAATTCAAAAAAGTTAATTGGCAACTTATAGATAGAAGAAATGCAAATATAATAGTAAGTTAGTAGCGTTATAAACCAAATTGGTAGGTCCCTCTGCTGCATGATTGCAAATAATAAATAAAAAATTCACTGTTTCACGGAGTATATTTTCATTTCAATGGCCCCATAAGTGTTAGTCTGAGAGACAAAATGTATGTGCATGCTAAATATCTATCTATCTACAGTGCCTTACCACCTTGGCATTTTTTGTGTTTTATTGCCATACAACCTGGAAGTAACATGGATTGTTTGAGGATTTGCATCATTTAATTTACAGAACATGCCCACAACTTTGAAGATGTGTTTTTTTATTTATTGTGAAGCAAGCACCAAATAGGACAAAATAACAGAAAAAGTCAATAAGCATAACTATTCACCCCCCTAAAGTCAATACTTTGCAAAGCCACCTTTTGCTTCATTGGGATTTTTGCCCATTCCTCCTTGCAAAACTGTTCCAGCTCCTTCAAGTTGGATGGTTTGCGCTTGTGAACAGCAATCTTTAAGTCTGACCACAGATTTTCTATTGGATTGAGGTCTGGGCTTTGACTAGGCCATTCCAACACATTTACATGTTTCCCCTTAAACCACTCAAGTGTTGCTTTAGCAGTGTGTTTGGGGTCATTGTCCTGCTGGAAGGTGAACCTCCGTCCTAGCCTCAAATCACGCACAGAGTGGTAAAGGTTTTGCTCAAGAATATCCCTGTATTTGGCTCCATCCATCTTTCCCTCAACTCTGCCCAGTTTCCCAGTCCCAGCTGCAGAAAAACATCCCCACAGCATGATGCTGCCACCACCATGTTTCACTGGGGATGGTGTTCTTTGGATGATGTGATGTGTTGGGTTTGCGCCAGACATAGCGTTTTCTTTAATGGCCGAAAAGTTAAATTTTAGTCTCATCCAACCAGAGCACCGTCCTCCATACATTTTGGGAGTCTCCCACATGCCTTTTCGCAAAATCAAAACGTGCCATTTTGTTTTTTGCTGAAAGTAATGGCTTTCCTCTGGCCACTCTGCCATAAAGCCCAACTCTATGGAGCGTACGGCTTATTGCCGTCCTATGTACAGATACTCCAGTCTCTGCAGCTCCTCCAGGGTTACCTTAGGTCTCTGTGCTGCCTCTCTGAGTAATGCCCTCCTTGCCCGGTCTGTGAGTTTTGGTGGGTGGCCGTCTCGGCAGGTTTGCTGTTGTGCCATGTTCTTTCCATTTGGTTAAGATAGATTTGATGGTGCTCCTGGGGATCATCAAAGATTTGGATATTTTTTTATAAACTAACCCTGACTTGTACTTCTCAACAACATTGTCCTTGTTTGGAGAGTTCCTTGGTCCTTATGGCAGTGTTTGGTTAGTGGTGGCTCTTTCCTAGGAGTTGCAGCCTCTGGGGCCTTTTAAAAAAGGTGTGTATATGTAATGACAGATCATGTGACACTTAGATTGCACACAGGTGGACATCATTTCACTAATTATGTGACTTCTGAAGGTAATTGGTTGCACCAGAGCTTTTTATGGGCTTCATAACAAAGGGGATGAATACATACGCACATGCCAGTTTTCTGTTTTCTATTTCTAAAAAATAGTTTTATGTATATATTTTTATCATTTCACTTCACCAACTTAGACTATTGTGTTCTGAACCATCACATAAAATTCAGATTAACAAAACATTGAACTTAAGGCTGTAATGTAACACAATAGGTAAAAAGTCAAGGGGGGTGAATACTTTTGCAAGACACTGTATCTATCTATCTATCTATCTATCTATCTATCTATCTATCTATCTGTCTGTCTGTCTGTCTAGCTACCTATTTATCTATCTATCTATCTATACCTATATATTGTATTTTTCTATTATTTTAAATAGATTAATGATTAAAAACTTTTTTGCTTTTCTCATTTACATGTTCTATTAATAATACTACATTTCTATAGTGCTTTTCTCCCAGAGGGACTCAAATTGAAGAAAGAAACAACAGGGAGAATTGTAAATTATGGTGGTGTGTGCATGGCTGGGCATGGAGCTCACTCACAGAGCCTGGAGGAACAGTGCTCACTAACACACCCCATAATTTACTTAGAAGCCTCCTAGAGAGACTCAGCAGCAAAGGAGGACATGTAGTGCTTTATCAGAGCTGCAAATGGAGTCATATAGAATACAAATTAAAGGTTTTAAAAATAAGTACTTTTTTTTTAAATAACATTGAATTTTCATTCTTTACAGTTTAGACTTTATGCCTTTAAAAAAACTAAAAACGGGGGGCGTGGCTACTGGGCAGACTGTGCAGACGTGCCACGCAGGAGCTCTGCTAGAAAGAGCTTTTTAAAGCCCGAATGTTGGGCAAAATACTACCCCAATCGGCCCCAACATCACTTTCACCCCATCTGCTCTCATAGAGGATGTAGCGGAGAGGCAATATTCCCCAGGTTATCTCCGCTTACAATCCCAGTGAGGCTCAGGAACAAGTAAATGGTAAATCCACAGGCAAGGTTTCCAACAGGTAAAATAATAGCAATATCCCAACCGCAATCCCAATAACTGGACGACACACAGTTTCAGGAGCAGAACTGACTTTATTTTGTTATGTGCAGAAATATTTATACATCTCTTCCCACAGGCAATCCACATCCCCCATAGTTGGCCACACAATACACATAAAGAGAACAATAGGTGTGGTCACCCCTCCCTGAGGCTCCTTGATACAATCAGACAATAATTAAATCAGCCGTCTCTGGTCTTATGTTTGAGAATGAATAAACGTCCTTATCTGTAACAGGATTATCTCTCCTGCCAAGGTCTGCACCAGCCTGGGGCCAATATTCTGCAGAGCATAAACCAATATACATACAGTATATTACTAGGATCATATTTTAACCAAGAATGAAATAACCATAAACAGGGTAAAACAGTGATGGGTTCCGTTACACACCTCCCCCGTGACCATATGCCGGCATACACGGTCTGATCCCAACGGATCGGCCTGGGGATGTCCAGACAAAAGTATTTGTTGGTCAATTCTCTAGTTTGACAACCTATCAGCATTACTGCAATTCACATTTCCTCACATTTCAAGAACAAAACAAACGCACACTTCATACAGCATTCACAGCAATAAACATTTCAAGGGGAGGGAAAATACATTTTACAAACTGGTTTCAGACAATTAAATAATGAAGCCGAGAAGCATCAGCCTTCCAAATGAACTGAAGTCCTTTAGCAAAACCATCCCAAGTTGCAGAGTACATTCCTCCCCCAGCTCGTGGTCGGGCCCCTATTGCACAGGGCCCACTGTTCTTCCCCTGTACACCCACCCAAAAAAATCCAGGATCCCATCCCAACAATCCAGGATCTTAGTGTCCAAAAGGTGGGCCACAATCTCTGTCCCATAGAAACTCCTTTCCATATAAAACGTTCCTCGCTCATCCACTCTATCGGCGGCTAATGCTTGGTACTTTTGGAGGTTGGGGTCCTGTCTAGTTTCCCTCCCAAGCTCTTCGGGGTTGTCCCACGCTATGGGTCTCTCTGTGGCATTAGTGCTAAGTGTCTGCTTGTGTCTTACCTGGGTCTCCCGACCTGTTGTAGGATCGTCCTCGGTACTCGTCTGTGAGCGGGTGACCACAGGGTTAACTTCTCCTGTGGTGGGGCTCAAAAGCAGACGTGAGCCTCCCCAGATCGTCCCCCAATAAAACCTCCGCTGGTAACTGCGGCATCAACCCCACCTCCACATGCCCTGCCCCCGCTCCCCAATGCAAATGAACCCTTGCAGTGGGTAGCCGGTATACTGCTCACCCAGCTACCCTGACGGCCACAGTCTTGTTAAGTTTAGCCTGGTCTGAAACCAGGTGACTTTTTACCAAGGTGATGGTAGCCCCTGAGTCTCGCAGCCCTTGGACCGCTTTACCCTCCAGGTATACGGTCTGCCTGTGATGCTGCCGATTATCAGCATTGGCCTGGACTGGATTTGCCTCGTGCAGCACCTCCCATTGTTCCACGGTTGTAATGGGAACAGCTGAACCATATGGCGTGGCTACTATGTCCTGGTAGTGGTGGGCTGCGGCTGCTCTCGGTGGTGGTGGTGGGCCTGGACGTGTCCAGGTGGACCGGTCTCGCAGCTGGGGACATTCCCTTTTATAGTGTCCCCATTTCTGGCAGTGGTGACAGGGGCCAGAAGCGGGCTGACGGAAACGTTGCTGTGCAGCGGGCGGTGGTGGTGGTGGCAGTGTTCTCGGTGGGGCTGGGGTGTAGCTGGTTCCCCCAAAGGTTTTAAAAGGAGTCTTTGGTGTTACAGGTTTTTGCTGCCTGCGTGCATCTAGGTACTCATCTGCCATCCTGGCAGCTTCGGTGAGGGAGGTAGGGTTTCGGTCTCTTACCCACTCTTGTACCTCGCCGGTTACTCCCTCATAAAACTGCTCCAACAGCATCATCTGTATCACATCCTCCATGGACCGTGCCTTGCTCGCTTGTACCCACCCAAGTACTGCCCTTTGTAGCCTGCATGCCCACTCTGCGTGTGAGTCTTTTTCCACCTTCTTTAAGTCCCTGAATCTCCGCCGGTATGCTTCCGGTGTTATAGCATACCTGGCCAGAATAATTTCCTTTACTTTGTTATAGATCCTTATTTCCTCATTAGGTACAGTACGATATGCCTCGGCTGCCCTCCCCGTTAGCCTTCCTGCCAAAATCGGTACCCAGTCCTCTATGCTGATTCTATGCAGGGCACACAGTCTTTCAAAATCCTGCAGGAAAGCGTCTATATCTTCCTCTGCCTCCACATACGTTTTAAAAGCCTGGTATGGTATCTTAGGCTTACCTTCTTGTGGCATATTTATAGCAGAGCTGCGTTCTGGGGCTGTTTGTTTCCTCAACATAAATTCCTGGACTTCTGTCATGGTCCTTGAAATCATTTCTGTTGAAGGTTGTTCCCCATAAAAAGACAGCCGAAATTGTACCTGCCTCGGGAACTCCACTTGTTCCGAATTTTCTCCCGAATCCCCCTGTTCGGGAACCGAATCTCCGTCCATTTGGTACTCCTCCATCAGCTCAGTAAT
>CM050168.1:261688037-261979743 GCA_027410445.1 Discoglossus pictus | reverse complement strand
GGGGTCTGGGCACGACCCCGGGAGCTGCGGGGTATCAGGCCTACAAGGGCCTAGGAGTCCGCCGCAACGTTGGTCGCAGGGCTCTGGAGACCCCCGATCCAGTGCACCCAGGCCTTGAAGGAGCAGGAAGGCACTGATAGACTGGGTACTCCGGCCCTACTGAGATCGCCGCATTGGAAAGACTGCCGGAGGAAGTGGAGTGTCGGGGCGAGGCGGCGGGAGCTGCCCCCCCGCGGTCCGGGACAATAAACTGACCCCTGCATCTTTGAAGCGGCCTGGAGGCCCTGTACCTGGCTGGGGAGTCCCTGGGCAAGGTAGGAGCGGGGTAACAGAGGGGGAGGCAGGCATAGCTGCGGCAGGAACTCGGCGGAGCCGCCATCTTGGGGCGTTGGCCCATACAAATACCCGTGGCAGCCCTTTTTAAAACAGCAAAGGGGTGGGGGGGGGGGTAATTCCACCTTCTAGCCTGGCAACAGACACCCCTGCTACCTTCAGATTGCTGTGCCCCTTCTTGCCCAGGGAGGGAGAGAGAAGCCTTAACAGACCCAGCACAGGGGCAACCTCTCCTCCCTGCTACCATACTACTCTGCCCCCCTCAAGCGGACTGTACAAGAGGACTGTGCAAGAGCTAATTGAAGTGGGAGTCTCACTGGGACCATCTCCCATACCCTTGCTCCTTTCTATATGAACCTGCCTCTACCTATGAAACCCCAAATAATATGAACATCAGAGACCTGAATTGGGGCTTCCCAATCCCATACTATTGGTGATCTCCCTGTATACAAGGGGCCTCTGTCTCCATATTGCAGTTGTGATAACGTTCACTTCCATTGCTGAATACTATCTTTATATATTTCCAAGTGAATGCACAGGACTGTTGAATCCATAAGTGTTTGTGAAATTATTGTGTAAGTGCATTCTGTCAATGTGGCAGATACAAGGACTGTGTTGAACCGTTTGCATATCTTTATCTGCACTGCCGCCTGGTGGCCACTGGGAATACTGCAGCAAGACTTTGGCTATCTGTGAATAACAAGCAGGTGAATACAGTACTTTCATTGAGAGTAGAGCTGGTATACCAGCCGCCGCATGCTGCATGCAGAGTTCAACATTATCTTGCCTTACTCCAATTGGCACCTGAGAAGCTACGATCATCAAGTTGGCTCCTATAAGCTGCCGCAGTATCCCTGGAATTTATTGGCAACCCTGACTCTCATCGTCATATAGAGATCGCTTCAGGAGTTCCTGGCAACTGCTGGATCTGACTTAAGGGCACGCCCCTACCATGGGCTAAGAGCTAAATGGGGACATAATTCAGCAATTCTTCTAGCAGACATCTTACTTACACCTATGGAACTGGCATACCTCCTTTGGTGGAGGCAGTAGATGGCCGGGCCCAGCGCTCGCCGCATCAGCTCCTCGCATCCTGCATATTGATTTAACAGTGGGAATCTTGCCGACATTTTCAACCTCGCGGCCAAGATGCCGAAACCCAAGCGGGCCACCCCGGCCAAGGGTATACAGGATCATTTCCCGCCAAGAGCGACTCAGCGTCAACCCTTGGCAGACTCTCTTTCTGACGCTCTGAAGACTCAGAACAGGAAGGGCGGGGTCCAAGGGACCCACAGCAACTAGACCTATCAGACAAGGCTGTGGGCTACGATTGAAAGCCTCTTGGCTAAGGCGATTGATCCCCTATGACAGGATTTGAGGGAACTGGGTCAGTGTACCCAACTTTTGGAAAGAGATGACGGACCAATTGGCGGAGGCTCAGGAAAAGGGACAGAATCGATAGCTCAAAACACTTACCATGGTTTCTGAACTTGCAGATAAGATAGAGGATCTAGAAAACCGCTCTCGCCGCCACAACATACACATCCGCGGCATACCCAAGAGCCATACAAGATCTAACCCCAATACCTGAGAGACACTGTGGCTGCAATTCTTCCTGACCAGGATGAAAGCATGTGGGAAATTGAGCGAGCTCATAGAGCCTTTAGGAGGCAATGAGGAGTCCGGATGCTCCGAAAGATGTCATTGTCAGATTTCTGAGGCAGCAAGCTAGAGACACTCTACTCTCGGCTACAAGGAAGCTGCATACTGTTAAGGGCCCGGACAACTCCCCTCTGCAGATCTATGCCGACCTGTCACCTGACACCCTTAACAAAAGGAGGCTAATGAAACCTGCTCTTACAATTTTGCTTCACCACAAAATTCAGTACCGATGGAACTTTCCATTTGCCCTGTCCTTCAATTTTAAGGGCACGACTTAAACTACACGTACACTGGAGGACTGCTTATCGGTGCTACATCGCTTGCAGCTTTACTCTGGGGAAATGCAGGAAACACGGCAAGAGCAATCTCAACCGCCTATCCCTAAGATACAATGGACGCTGGTGGCAGCCCAAGTCCACAGTAAACAAGTCTCTCTTCAGGGGGGAATGAAACTTACTCTGGACAGTGCAAGGGGTCAAGGTACTGGACACAAGGCCTGCACAGGGGATGCTAGTCAAATGGCTGACCCAATGGCGAGCTCACGTCTGGATTAGATCCTACTTAGAGCGGACTTTCATAACAACATTTTTAATGCCAAATAGAATGTTAGATGTAAATCTATTTTGCCTTAAGCTTTGATTCAAGAGGTTGTGTAGTTTAGGATATAAGTTCATCATTGATTGTACAGCCTGCTGGATTGTGTTTCCACCTTAAGTGGACGATTTCTTCTCCTTGCTTAGAGTCTTGGAGGAGGAGTACTAGTAAAAAGTGATTGTTATTTCATGTTTTTAGTTCAACAACTTCGTAGTTATAGCCTTAGAGAACGGCTAACTGTGAACTTGACACTGTTTATCTGCTTATTTAATTGTTTTTACCTTAATGGCCTAAAGCTAACCCTCTTCTCTTCTGCATTTAAATATCTGTTTAATGGCAGGACGACAGCCCAGACAACTGCTAACCGACTCCCTTGGCAGAGGCTGGCTTTCCAGGCTCCCTTCGCCTTGCTTCGTATGGTACCAAATATCAGGTAACGACACACACAGCTAGGGTCGTACTCTTATCTTGCAATGGCTACCTCTAAGTATACTCTGTTAACCCATAACGTGAAGGGATTTAACTCCCCCTTTAAGAGGAGGAAAGCCTTCACATTTTATAAAAAACACAAACCCGCAGTCATCTTCATGCAGTAAACCCACTTCTCCCAGGACAACAAGCCTACATTTTTGCACAAGGAATATCCCACCTATTTCTTGGCCACTCTCCCCACTAAGAGAGCGGGGTGTGCAATTCCGCTACATAAAAACTTTCCTTTCCAGGTAGAGAACACAAAGATAGATGGGGAGGGTAACTATGTTATGGTGACTGGCACGATTCGGGGGGCTAGAACTACACTAGTCTCCCTGTACTCTCCTACAACTTCTCCCTACGCAGTTCTGATCTCCTTATTGAACAGAATTGAGTCTCAAGACCTGGGAAGACTGATAATTGGGGGGGATCTAAATCTTACTTTAGACCCGACTTTGGACAGATCGGGGAACCCTGCGAGTTGTAGATTTTCCAACAAAATAAAACGGATTAAGCTTCTACTTAACAGATTGGGGTTGGTTGATGCCTGGAGGGGGCTTCACCCAGGGGATAGAGAATATAATTTTTTTTTCTCCAACCCATTTGACTTACTCTCGGATCGATACTTTCCTTACTAGTTCATCTTTATACGACTCGATGTTAAAATCTGAAATTGTCCCCTGCCCCTGGTCGGATCACTCCCTGGTACTTATTGAGGTGGACTTGGGCCCTAATTTATGACTCCCCTATACTTGGAGGATGAATGAGTCCCTTTTATCCAACCCAAGTAGCAGGGAAACAATAGCCAAAGACTTAAGGATCTTTTTTGAGACTAACGTCTCCCCTGAGACCGGAGCCGGCTGGCTTTGGGTCACCCATAAGGCCTACATCAGGGGAACCTGTATTAAGCTGGCCTCCTCCCAGAGAAAAGCTCTTAGGCAGAAGGAGGCAGACCTAACGGCGACATTAAAGAGACTGGAGGGATCAAACCAACAAAATCCCTCTCCCACGGGACGTAAGCTAATAGATAAAACCAGGTTAGAGCTACACGGCATACTGTCACATCGTACTGAACAGGCGATGAGAAGGACAAAACATCTTTATTATTGGAAGGCAAATAAGCCAGACTCTCTTCTAGCTAGAAGGCTTAGCAATACATTTTCACAACATAGAACCACTCAGATTAGGATGGCTGATGGTCAAATTTCAAATAGTCCTAATGACATTCAAAAGGCATTTCAAAATTGTTATCAACAAATTTACTCCTCCCAGTCTCAATGCAGTGAGGCAGACATACACTCGTTTCTTAGCACTCAGGACCTTCCCGTGATATTAGATCACCATCTGGCTGGCTTGAATGCGGAGGTTTCTCACGAGGAGGTTAGATCTACTATCCAAGGTCTTAAATTAGGTAAATCCCCAGGGCCGGATGGCCTCACAAACCTATATTACAAAAAATTTGAACACCTGCTTACCCCCTATTTAAAGGCTCCTCTGAAATGAAATATTGAATGGGGAATCCATGCCCCCTGAACTAAATCATGCTGATCTAGTCGTGTTTCCTAAAGAGGGTAGGGATAAGCAGGAGATTAAAAACTATCGTCCTATCTCGCTGATTAATGGAGATGTCAAGATCTTAGCCCAAATTATGGCTAACCGTATATCTAAATTTTTACCAGACTTAATCCATAAGGATCAGGCGGGGTTTATCCCTTTCAGAGAAGCAGGGGACAATGTTAGGAGGGTCTTAAATTCTCAGTATATAGCACATAAATCTCATACTCCAATGTGTCTTCTAGCTCTGGACATTGAAAAGGCTTTTGATACGGCCGTATTTATACAAAATACTTGACAAGTTTGGATTTAGGGGACGCTTCATTAATTTACTAAGGAGCTACTATAACTCCCCAACAGCCAACTTGAAGCTGCCAGGAGAGCGCAGGGCAAATATCCAAATTCAAAGAGGGACCAGGCAAGGGTGCCCAATCTCACCTATACTATTTGCACTTGCCATAGAACCTCTTGCGCAGGCGATTAGATCTCATGCAGGCATATTTGGGATTCCACTGGGCCACCAGCACTTTAAATGCTCTCTTTTTGCTGATGATATATTATGCACCTTGACCAAGCCCCTCCAATCGATCCCAACTCTTATGTCAACTATAACCGAATTTAGTAATATCTCAGGTCTTAAATTAAATGTAGAGAAAACGGAGGCGCTGGGGTTGGGTATGGTACAATCGGAGATTGACTCTCTCAAATCTGACTATAATTTTGTCTGGCCCGCACGCCATGTAAAATACCTAGGAGTCAAACTTACATCTAATATAGCTGACTTATATAAGGCTAATTTCCCACCTATATACAAATCTTTGACCGATGACATGCAGAGGTGGACGAACTATAACATTTCTTGGATGGGTCGCATAGCGGCTGCTAAAATGAGCATTCTACTCAAAGTTTTGTATCTCTTTCGAACCATTCCCATCTCAATTTCACCTACAGACCTTGACAGGTTCCAGAATAATATGTTTAGGTTTATATGGGGAAATAAACGCCCTTGTATCTCTAGGCAGGTGATGTTCAGGCAGAAAAATAGAGGTGGACTGGCTTGCCCAAATATAAAGCCGCTCAATTGGCCCACCTTCCCAGGGCACATTCTAAAACACATCAACCAGCCTGGGTTTTTATGGAAAATCAGCAAATGCTCCCACACAGTTGGGATAAGCTGATATGGATCCCAAAAGAACTAGCCCCATTCACAACTCATCAAAATCCCATGGTTTCACAAACCCTCTGTGCGTGGGGGTGGGCCAACTCTAAATCCAGGCGGTTACTTCCTACAGGACTATCCCCAATGATGTCAGTCATGTCTTTCCCACAAATTTTGGCAGACTCGAATGACATCTCTAAATTCTGGTGGACTTCTAGAAACTTGGACCGCGTAGGGAGCTGGTTTCTGAACGATAGCTTGCTGACATACGACCAATTCTGTACAACCCATGACCTACCTGTCACAGAATTCTATAATTACTTGAAAATTAGGAGCTGGGTCAGTAAGAGTTCAAGAGAACTTGGGCATCCTAGGGCCTCCTGGATGTCCGTTATATGCAAAAGTCTACCCCTTACCAAGGGGATTCTGGGTTCACTATTTGACACCTTTCTTAACTTCACAAGTGACCAAAAACCCAGGTATTTTGCACAGTGGGAGAGGGATCTTGGGGTGGAGTGGGACTGGGGTAAATGGTCAGAATCCTGCTCCAATCTCTCTAGAGGCTCTCTTAATTCGGCTTTACTGGAGACGTCCATCAAAGTTTTGCATAGAGTTTACTGTACACCTGACAAACTACAGAAATTTAAACTGTCAGAAAGCAATAAATGCTTTAGGGGGTGCCAAAACATAGGGGATCATATACACACATGGTGGTCATGTCCATCCGCTCAGAAAATTTGGGGGCAATTAGCCCAATTAGCCTCCACACTTTTCCACAAGGCAGTTGCGCCCTCGATGGAATCTTGCCTGCTGGGGATTCGTGTTACGGATTTATCTAAAACGCAGAATAAACTATACCAATTAATGGCGTTAGCTACGAAGACACACATAGCCAGGAGTTGGAAGAAAGAGACTCTTAACTTTACGGAGGTGATTAGTAAGATCAATCACTTACTTATAAATGAGCGATTAACTTATATCATACTGGACGACATTACCCAATTCCAGGCAATTTGGGAACCCTGGTTGGCTTCTTCATTCAGTATCCCCTTAGTATGACAACATATCATATCATACAATCTCTACACTTTGGCAAAGGAGACCTGATGGAGGAGCTGGAGGCGAGGGGGGGGGTCCGGAAATCTACCGGCGGAGCAGTGGAGGTGGATGTCAGTTGTACTGGGATGTCTTTAACGAGGTATGTGTTGAGTGCTCTTAGGGGCGGATATTCTGGATTAGCTCTGTACTTTATGCGAAGATAGCAATGTAATGGTCTAGCTAATTAACTTGATATTTGTAGCATTCTCTCTTTAATTCGTGCTTATTGGACGTTTTACCTTGTGTTGTTGTTCTTTTTCTCTTTTTCTAATTTTTTATTTTTATTATTTCTTTTCTTTTCTTTCTGTTATGTTATTTAAATTGAAATGTTAACTGTGACTCATGTAACCTTAATAACTAAAAAAGGAAAAATGGAAGGCCTAGTCAGTTTATGATGGGAAACTATTGTACTGTACATGTTAGCGTATCTTAACTGACTAAATACAGTTGTGTTAAATGTTTTATTGTGCATTGCCTTCTAATAAAAGACTATTTAAAATAAAAAACTAAAAACAAAAACTTTCATACAATATCCTTTAAAGGAAGTCAGACGCACACATCCACCAAGAGAATGTCACCCCAAAATAGGCAAAACACTTCTAAGAAGTTGTAAACCAAACACTGCCTCCAAGGAAGTTTATTTCCCACTTAATGATTTTCCTTTACAGGGAGAATCCTCTCATCCTCTCACACGAAAGCATTGAGAAAACTATCCCATAATACGACAGATGATTGGGATGTGATCTTCACTAGAAAATAGAGCTTGGAGGAGGAGGATGCCCATTTAATACATTTCTCTGTGTAAAATAAAGGAAGCTGTGTATATATAGAACTGGATAGATTATAAAAAACTTGAGGAATTAAAATACCACAGTAATTTGGGAAACCTTCACATTTGGGGAGCATACATTACCTATGTAAGCCATAAGCATCTTTACAGAAACTCTTATATTTAGAAGACTCTGCTAAATGTATAGTAGGGCCAATGTTCTCTATAATTTTTTGGAGTCTGTGTGCGCATTGGCGAATCAGGTGATAATAGCATAGATTGCTTGAAATTTAGCATTTGTTTACAATATAAAGGAGTATGGGTTCAAAAAAATGTATCAAGTTTTACATGTAGAAATGGATTTATTACTTACACAAGTGTTTTAATTCACTTCCACATGTAACGGGTACAAGCATGACTATGTAGTATAATGTCTCTTATTAATAACTTTCGGCTGGAGGGTGCAGTGCTGAACCCGGGGAATGTGACCCCAACACTGCACTGGCTCAGTCATACCTGTCTGCTTCCAGGTAAAATAGAATTGCTGAGTGGATTAAATCTAGGTGCCTATCTTGGCCGGGGCCTGACTGGACTGTTTTACACCATGGCCTGGGCCTGGACTTGTAAGTAGTTGCCCTGTTTATAGTTATAGTTATGTATTTTGTAAAGCAAGCTTATGGTTAAAATGACATATAAATTGTATGTATTTTGATTATGTTACAGTGTTGTTATCTGGATGACTCACCCAGCCCCACCTACATAAATAAACACAGGGGGTCTTGGGCAGATAAACAGATAGTCTGAGTGTTTACAGCAAATTGTTAAAGTTAATATATCACCAGGATAGTTTAAGGCCTGACCTCATCAGATGTACAGGGTTTCCCAGTAAGCAGGGGCAGCCTTTTGCTAATTGGTCTCTCTTCTATGTACCTAAGGATTGGGCTTACTATGATTGGCCAGCCTGTGTATAAAATTGTATAAATGGGACAACTAATAAAGGTGTGGCAGTTGTATCTGGACTTACATATTCAAAGTGTGAGTGTCAGTCTGTGAATTAATCCTAATTGTAAGGGATTGTATGGTTTATCGAGTGGTGGAGAATAGTCACAGTCAGTGGCTATTGTGTTCCTAATATCCTGGTCTGTTGAAGCAAGGTCCTGGGCGTGGTACTTGTGTTTCGTCCATCTTCTTCTATCAGAGGTGTAAAGGGAGCGCACAATTCTGCTGGATAGGTTTGAACCAGGTTCTTACCAAGACCAATTGAAGTAGCAGATTGTGCGTGTAAGCATTTTGTGGCATGACAACCTGGCTCCTGGCATTTGTTGAGCCCTGTAAATCTTCATTTTTATTTAAAGCACAGGATTAATTTTTTTCTGGTTGCCTGAGAGTTCTGGTTGCTGTAATCATGTCAATAAGAGTCATCTTTACTTCACTGTCACTCTCTTCCTGTTGATAGGATTGAGTTGTGAATAAGGGTGGGAGTAATTATACAATAATGGCTTTTATATTGTATTCATTGTAAGTGTTTTAATGATCATAGCTGTGGCGGGTATTAGTCCATATATCAGAGCACATTTAAACTTAAAAGTGTTAGTCCATATCGCAAGGGACACAATCCTTAATTGTATTAAAGTATACCATCAAAGTGCACTATTATTTACTAAATAGTAACTGCTTCAGATATTCTAAATATGGGGAGTCCTTCAGTCATTTAACCACAGATTATGTTTTTTGTTCCCACCAAGTTCTCAGTCTTTATCTCCACCAGCCTGGTGGCACCAGGTACTAGTTCCATATGAAAGAACATCTAACATCTAATTCCCTATAGGTGGATATTTAATCTTAGTTTTCCCATGAACGTTTTCCACCCAGGAAGAAATAGATGTCAATTGACCCTTTATAATTTTCCTTTTGTGCACATAACTTTTTCCACCCAGGGAGAAATAGATCTCCATTGACCCTTTTCCTTTTGCCTTCCCTGCTGTGTAAACAGCGTTTCAATCTGTGCACATAACAAATAAAATAATCATACAGGGCAGAAGGAAAAGGGTCAATGGAGATCTATTTCTCCCTGGGTGGAAAAAATTAATGGGGAAACTAAGATTAAATATCTGTGTGTGTTCCATGTTTAGTTGTGTGCGCCCATCTCACGATATGCGTGCACGCGCGCACAGCTTAGAGGGAACAGTGGTCAGGGCTAAGGTATAACTAGCTTTATGATGTGGCATAGGGTTGCTATGTGGTATAACATTAGGATATGGTCAATCGTTATAATATGGTATGGAATTTCATTATTATAGAATATGGTAAAATGTTGTGATATATTTTTGTTGTATGGTAATGATTATCATTATGGTATATCCTTTTGATGAACATGCACATTGATGATGAGTAAAGACAAGCCTGCCTATAATGATAGAATGTGTGTTTAAAGGTTAAAAAAAAGCAGGAGTGGTGAGTGGGTTTGATGACAGACTTTTTTTTGTTTCTTTATTCAATAATTCAGCCATGCCCGACTCTCCATGACCCTATGGACCACAGCATGCTAGGCACGTCTGTCAGCCACTTCCCCTCTGAGCTCCCTCAAGGTCAAGTTCATTGCTTCAGTGACCTAATTTGATCACCTCCGCCTCTGCCGTCCCCTTCTTCTTGTGCCTTCAATCTTTCTAGCATCAGAGTCTTCTCTAAGGAATCCTACCGTCTCATAATATGGCCAAAATATTTGAGCTACAGCCGCATGATCATTCCTTCCAGTTACCAGTTTGTCTTGATTTCCTGCATTACTTATTTATTGGATCTTCTTACAGTTCAAGGGACTCTAAATAGTTTTTGCCAACACCACAATTCAAAGGCGTCAATTCTCCGGTGCTCAGACTTCTTTATGGTCCAGCTCTCATATCCGTATGTTACTACTGGGAATACCATAGTACTAACTATGCAGACATTTGTTGATAGATTAATATCTTTAATTTTTAATAACTCGTTTAGACTTGCCCCTTCCACAAATACAGGCCATGCACCTTAATGCTTATTGTCAGAGCTAAGGTATAATTATGATGAATTAGTGTTATCAGATTATAGTGGCAATGTGTTGACACCTATACAAATGGGACTTTCATACTCTTTGTTATCCAGCACTTCAGTCAGTCTGACTCTCAGTGACCATATGGACGCAGCACTCCAGGCACATCTATCTCTATCTCTGGGTGTGCTTATCTGTAGGGTTTTCTTGTCAAATATAATGGTGTGTATTGCCTATTCTCAGTGGACATTGATTTATCTGACCTCTCTGCTATGATCTGCCCATCTTGAGTGACCCTAAATGGCATAGCTCACAGCTTCATTGAAGTACACAAGCCCCTTCACCACGACAAGGTAGCGATCCAGAAGGGGTATATACTCTTAGCTCCTCCCATATCTACAAGCCTTAATACTTATAGTTATATTTACTGCAGGGGTAGTACTGGGTCCAAATCAGACCTGGGTCCAAATCAGGACCTTCTTGCCTTTTCATCTGGATCCCCAAGCTCCATTGTATTATTCAAACTAAAAGGCACAGGGAGGATACCCAGTTTTTAATATTAAAATAAACTACCTAAGTGTTTATTTCAATATTTAAACATCATTTTATAAGTGCTTAAAAGCTGTTTTTACTCACTGATACCTTTTAAGCAGTCACTGCAAAGGTCTGTAGCTCATTTATACAGGTTTTATTTAATATTTTTAATGCAAAAAACAACTTTTATGTTTATTGTCCATTTAAATAACCTATATAACTATGTAGGCTTCCTTCCTGTGCTCTTCTGAATGTCATTATATCAAAATACTTGTGTGTATATCAATAAAAATATGAATTTTTGATCTTGGCTTCATTATCACAAAGACATTTGGATCGCTGTGAATTTTGTAAAGAAATGAATAGTTCTGATTTACTGTGTTTTATAGTTCTCTAATGAAGGGAGTAACCTGGGGTGGAATATGTGGAGAGAAGGGTGGGCCAGTGCTCCAACCACTTTATTGTAAAGAAAATATCTGGATATTTATGTCCACTGAACAAAGAAAAAAGCGTATGTTTCAAAACTTTAAGCCTGACTAAGAACAGAATTGATCAGGAAAAAAGTATGAAAGCTAGATTTAATTAGAAAAAAATAAACGTTTCTTCTGGAGGGATCCATTATACATTGGTGGAAATTGTGTGTATGAAAGCGGTGTTTGCATTGAATCATGCAAGGTGTCCTCTTCTGGGTCATGAGAGGGGACAGGTGTTTTTCTTGTTCAGTTATCAAACAAAGGTTCTAGACTTCTGCCTGATAAATCCTCCTACTGATAACTACAACCCCCCCCCCATCATCCAGCTCTCAGGATGTGATGCAACAAACACAAAATGGATTCCTTAACAAAATTTAGCTTTTTCCCAAAGATGTATGTTCATGGCAACTAATACAGTGAGGGAAAAAAGTATTTGATCCCTGCTGATTTTGAATGTTTGTCCACTGACAAAGAAATGACCAGTCTTTAATTTTAACAGTGATAGACAGAATAACAAAAAAAATATTTAAAAAAAGCACATGTCAAAAAAGTTATAAATTGATTTGCAGATCAATAAGTGAAATAAGTATTTCATCCCCTATCAATAAGCAAGATTTTTGGCTCCCAGGTAACTTTTATACAGGTAACGAGCTGAGATTAGGAGAACTCTCTTAAAGGGAGTGCTCCTAATCTCAGCTTGTTACCTGTATAAAAGACACCTGTCCACAGAAGCAATCAATCAGATTCCAAACTCTCCACCATGACCAAGACCAGAGAGCTGTCCAAGGATGTCAGGGACAAGATTGTAGACCTACACAAGGCTGGAGTGGGCTACAAGACCATCTTGGTGAGAAGGTGACAACAGTTGGTGCGATTATTCACAAATGGAAGAAACACAAAATAAATGCCAGTCTCTCTCAGTCCTGTGCTCCATGGAAGATCTCACCTTGTGGAGTTTCAATGATCATGAGAACGGTGAGGAATCAGCCCAGAACTAAATGGGAGGATCTTGTTAATGATCTCAAGTCAGCTGGGACCAAGAAAACAATTGGTAACACACTACGCCGTGAAGGACTGAAATCCTGCAGCGCCCGCAAGTCCCCCTGCTCAAGAAAGCACATGTACAGGCCCATCTGATGCTTGCCATTGAACATCTGAATGATTCAGAGGGGAACTGGGTGAAAGTGTTGTGGTCAGATGAGACCAAAATCAAGTTCTTTGTCATCAACTCAACTCGCCGTGTTTGGAGGAGGAGGAATGCTGCCTATAACCCCAAGAACACCATCCCCACCGTCCAACATGGAGGTGAAAACATTATGCTTTGGGGTGTTTTTCTGCTAAGGGACGCATCAAAGGGACGATGGACGGGGCCATGTACCGTCAAATCTTGGGTGACAACCTCCTTCCCTCAGCCAGGGCATTGAAAATGGGTCATGGATGGATATTCCAGCATGACAATGACCCAAAACACACAGTCAAGGCAACAAAGGAGTGGCTCAAGAAGAAGCACACTAATGTCCTGTGGCCTAGCCAGTCTCCAGACCTTAATCCCAAAGAAAATCTGTGAAGGGACCTGAAGGTTCGAGTTGCCAAACATCAGCCTCAAAACCTTAATGACTTGGAGAGGATCTGCAAAGAGGAGTGGGACAAAATCCCTCCTGAGATGTGTGCAAACCTGGTGGCCAACTACATGAAACGTCTGACCAAGTTGAAGGGGGTCAAATACATATTTCCCTCATTGACCTGCAAATCAATTTATAACTTTTTTGACATAGGAGTCTTTTTATAGGAGTCTTACATGAATTTAAAAGTCCAGTTATAGGACTTGCTTCACCAGTGAGCCTCCAAGGATAGTCAGGGCATTGCTGAAGTTTAGTAAACATATATATGTAGCTTTTTATTTTAAAATCCTGAAAAAAGTATGTTCCTTAGTGCCGCTCTACCACTATATCATCAAATTTATTGCGATGTATATGCATATTGCGATGTATATTCTTTGTGAGAAAACTGCAGGCAGGATCAGCTGATAAAAGAAAAGTAATCCCTACAGTAATTACCCTATATACTAGCGTATAAGCCGAGTTTTTCAGCCCTTTTTTTAAGGCTAAAAAGGGCCCCCTCGGCTTATACTCGAGTCACTCTCCCCCGTGTCTCTCTAACCCCCCCCCCCCGGGTCTCTCTAACCCCCCGTGTCTCTCTACCCCCCCTGTGTCTCTCTACCCCCCTGTGTCTCTCTAACCCCCCGTGTCTATTTCCCTCCCCCCTCCTCATCCTCAACCCCCCCTCCTCATTCTGAACCCCCCTCCTCATTCTAAACCCGGCACCCGGTATATGCTAATGACGTGGAGTTCATGTGACGTCACGTCATTAGCATATACCGGTGGCCGGCACCCGGTATATGCTAATGACGTGGCGCGCATGTGACGTCACATGCGCGATGGGTCAAGAAGGAGCAGAGGCCGGAGCAGAAGCAGGTAAGTGAGGGGAAAGGGAGAAGAGGAAGTATTTAGGGGGGTTTAGAATGAGGAGGAGGGTTTAGAATGAGGAGGGGGGTTGAGGAGGGAGGTTGAGGAGGGGGGTTGAGGTTGAGGAGGGAGGTTGAGGAGGGAGGTTGAGGAGGGGGTTGAGGATGGGGTTGAGGATGGGGGGGTTGAGGAGGGAGGATGAGGATGGGGGGTTGAGGAGAGAGGCGGAGGAGGGGGGTTGAGGAGGGGGTTGAGGATGGGGGTTGAGGAGGGAGGATGAGGATGGAGGGGTTGAGGAGGGAGGATGAGGATGGGGGGTTGAGGAGGGAGGTTGAAGAGGGGGGTTGAGGAGGGAGGTTGAGGATGAGGAGGGAGGTGGAGGAGGGGGGTTGAGGATGAGGAGGGAGGATGAGGAGGGAGGTTGAGGAGGGGGGTTGAGGATGGGGGGGTGAGGATGGGGGGGTTGAGGATGGGGGGGGTTGAGGATGGGGGGTTGAGGATGGGGGGTTGAGGAGGGAGGTTGAGGAGGGAGGTTGAGAAGGGGGGTTGAGGAGGGGGTTGAGGAGGGAGGATGAGGAGGGAGGTTGAGGATGAGGAGGGAAGTTGAGGAGGGGGTTGAGGATGAGGCGGGAGGTTGAGGATGAGGAGGGAGGTTGAGGATGAGGAGGGAGGTTGAGGATGAGGAGGGGGGTTGAGGTTGAGAAGGGGGGTTGAGGTTGAGAAGGGGGTTGAGGATGGGGGGATGAGGATGGGGGGGTTGAGGATGGGGGGTTGAGGAGGGGGGTTGAGGAGGGGGTTGAGCATGAGGAGGGGGGTTGAGGAGGGAGGTTGAGGATGAGGAGGGAGGTTGAGGAGGGGGTTGAGCATGAGGAGGGGGGTTGAGGTTGAGGATGGGGGGTTGAGGATGGGGGGTTGAGGATTTGGTTGAGGATGAGGGAGTTGAGGAGGGAGGTTGATGAGGGGGGGTTGAGGAGGGGGATTGGGGTTGAGGATGAGAGGGGGTTGAGGAGGGGGATTGAGGTTGAGGGGGGGTTGAGGATGGGGGGTTGAGGATGGGGGGTTGAGGAGGGGGTTGAGGATGGGGGGATGAGGATGGGGGGGTTGAGGAGGGGGTTGAGCATGAGGAGGGGGGTTGAGGAGGGAGGTTGAGGATGAGGAGGGAGGTTGAGCATGAGGAGGGGGGTTGAGGTTGAGGATGGGGGGTTGAGGATGGGGGGTTGAGGAGTGGGTTGAGGATGAGGGAGTTGAGGAGGGAGGTTGATGAGGGGGTTGAGGATGAGGAGGGAGGTTGAGGATGAGGGGGGGTTGAGGAGGGGGATTGGGGTTGAGGATGAGAGGGGGTTGAGGAGGGGAATTGAGGTTGAGGAGGGGGTTGAGGAGGGGGGGGTTGAGGATGGGGGGTTGAGGATGGGGGGTTGAGGAGGGGGTTGAGGATGAGGGGGTTGAGGAGGAGTAAGGTAGGATGAGGAGCGAGGTTGAGGATGAGGAGGGAGGTTGAGGATGAGGGGGGGTTGAGGAGGGGGATTGGGGTTGAGGATGAGAGGGGGTTGAGGAGGGGGATTGAGGTTGAGGAGGGGGGTTGAGGATGGGGGGTTGAGGATGGGGGGTTGAGGAGGGGGTTGAGGATGAGGGGGCTGAGGAGGAGTAAGGTAGGATAAGGAGCGAGGTTGAGGATGAGGAGTGGGGTTGAGGAGGGAGGTTGAGAATGAGGAGGGGGGTTGAGGAGGGTGATAAGGGAGGGGGAAGAGACACAGGGAAGGGGAAAGGGTGAGGGGAGAAGAGTCACGGGAGAGAGAGGGGGGACACAGAGGGCGCAAGAGGGACACAGGGGGCAGCACATTTCCCACCCATTGGCTTATACTCGAGTCACTCATTTTACCCAGTATTTTGTGGTAAAATAGGTGCCTCGGCTTATACTTGGGTCGGCTTATACTCGAGTATATACGGTAATCATATTTTCTTTTTAAAAACATTTTGATTATTCATGAGCCCAGTGGTCCTTTAAAGGGACATGGAAGGTTCCTTGTTTTTAATATTAAAATAAAATTGAAAGCTATGTTTTTACTCACTGAAACCTTCCAAATAGTCCCCTATAATTCATGCACACATTGTCAGTGTAGTACTAGATGTACTAACCAATCAAAGATTGTTTCTAAGCAACATGCTGTTGAGAAACTGGCACATCTCCAATAGAAACACTGTATGTATGAACAGGTGGGGGTGGACCTTTGCAGGGACTATTTGGAAGGTGTCGGCGAGTGAAAGCAGAGCTTGTAAGCACTTGTTAATAAAATTATGTCTAGATATGCAAACAAACACTTAGGTAATTCATTTTATAATATAAAAAATGATACTTTTTGTTTCCCTTGAAGGAGTTAATCTGGTACTGATATAAGACCATTATTGTTGACATACCTTTTGTGCTGAGCCCAAAGCTGTATTTTCTGATACTAAATGACATTTAATACTTTCCAATTGCACATACTTATATTTTCTTCTTACCATAGGGCCCTCTAATAAAGATCTATGATTTTCATATAACATTTTTGCTGTTGAAGTAATTTTCTCTTCTATGTTGTGTTACGATAAGCTATCTATTTTTCTCTTTTTCTTTCTCTTATGCTAAGTAAAGCAAGTTATCATATTCAACTAAAACAACATAGAACAAAAACTATAGACTAACTGGGAAAAGGGGGATGATCAAGTCTGGGTTATTTTAACTTTTGTCAATCTCTGGGTTGGGTTTAGGATCTGGTCTATTGTGCAGTCTTTTACTCCAATTATTTGTTGCTTACCTAGCCAGCTCCCGTTGTCGTCTCCAAAGAATCCAGGACCAGCCAGTTTAGATGGTGAGTGTCAATTATTCCTTTTGTAAAGCGTAATTTTTAAGACGATTTTAATTGTGTGCAGGGAGTTGAGCCAATTTTCCCATATTTCTAAGAATGTTGGGTAAGTATTAGAAATTGTGTGGGTCAATCTTTCATTAATCATTATTAAATTTAGTTTATTTATGATTTCACGGAGATGAAGTGTTGTTGACTTCCATTTTTTGGCAATGTGGCTCTTTGTAGATAGCATAATATATTGCAGCCATTTATTTTGCGTAGTGGTGGTAGGAACTCCCAGGATGCACACTTCTATGGATGGATGAATTATTGTCTTCATAATAATAGAAGCCAACTCCATAACTTTAGACCAAATTTGGCCTCTGGGTGTTCCCACCAGGTATGTAGAAAAGTACCCATAGTTTGACATTGCCTAAAGCATCTAGGTGATAACTGGGGGTCGTATTTGTGTAACCTATCTGGGGTGAGGTATGATCTGTGTATTTTTATTGTTGTTTTCAAGTAGGCTATAGTTTTGTGAGCCTTTTAATAGGTTCGTGCAAATGTTCTCCCATTTGTAGGGGTCCCAATGTGTACCTACATTTGTCTGCCACTTTCCCATAAATGTAGGCTTGTAGCTTGTTGATTGGGTGTTCAGTATTGAGTAGACAGATCCAAGGATAACTCTAGTCAATGTAGCCTTGTTGCAAATAAGGGAGAACCAGCTGGTCTGTCCCACGCTTTTGTTAGGGAGTATACGAAGTGACTTATTTTACAATAGATATAATTTTCTCTTAGTGGGATGTCATAACTGGAGATGTTCAAATGTTAGAATCCGGCCATCTAATATCCAGGACCCCAACCTATCGAGTTTGGACACTGTCCATCAATTTTTTCACTTCTCTCTAAAATGTTCCCATATTGGTTGGGGGGTGAAGGTGGGGGGTAAGTCTGATATCTTGGCTACCAGATTCTGTTTCAAATTAGCCCATTTCAAATTGGACAACAAAAGTTTTATCATCAGATTGTTATGTTTTATTAAGCTTGGAGGTATTAAAGGAGTCCAAATGACAGTTTCCCACTTGGGCGGTTTCAACTGGTAATTTTCTATAAATGTCCAAGCGGGTTGGTGTACTGTGGAGTGTGCTTGGGGGATGAACGAAATGTGTGCCACTCTGTAGTACAATTTTAAATTGGGGCAAGCTAGCCCTTCTATCTTTTTGTTTCGGAATAAGAGTGATTTGGCTATCTGCAGTCTTTTATTATTCCATTTAAATATAATTATACATTTTTGAAAGTTGTCCAAGTCTTTGGCTATTATTGGAATAGGTAGAGACCAGATAATGTATAACACTCGTGGGAAAATTTTAATTTTAAAAGCGTTTATGCGGCCTGTCAAAGACAGGGGAAATTTACTCCATTTATTAATATTTGCTGTGAGATTTTTGTAAAGGGGTGTGTAGTTGGACTTGTATAAACCAGACAGTTCAGGGGTAATATTTAACCCTAAATACTTTATGTGGTCATTGGACCAAGAAAAAAGTGTATTGTCTTTTCAGAAGATCCAATGTTTGTTGAGGAATTAGTGAACCAATCGCATTTGTTTTATCTAGGTTGTCCAAAAGAGTCTAGGATGTTCATTAAGGCGGGTATTGATTTTACCGGTTCCGCTAGCGTGCAGAGAATGTTGTCTGCAAATAAGCAGCATTTGAATTGCTGTAGTCCGACTGTGATACCTAATACTTGTGGTGTTGATCAAATTGCTTGAGCCAAGGGTTATATTGTCGATGCAAAGAAAAGAGGAGAGAGAGGGGGCACCCTTGCCTGGTTCCCTATGCTCTCCTTGTAATTTTAAGTATGCCCCCGGGTTCCGGTAATTTGTTCTAATCAAATTGATAAAATTACCTTTAATGCCCATCCTAGACAAAACCTTGTGTAAATAAGACCACTCAAAGGAGTTGAAAGCTTTCTCTAGCTCTGTCTATATGGTACAAATCCCACTTGGTCTTCATGTACTAATTTGGGCAAAAACCTGGAAAACCTGGAAATGTTTTACTTCCAGAGCATCCCATCCTGGCTTGGGGAAGAACACCAAGTCAGCCTGGTTGAATTCAGGTGGCATATGTTCCCCTTGCAGAATTGCATTGTAAAGTTTGTTTAAGCATGGCGTTAGCTTGCTAACGAATGTTTTATAGTATATGTTGGAGAAGCCATCTGGCACTGGAGATTTACCTAATTTTAGATTATTACTAGTTTCTGTGATTTCTTCTATAGTTGTATTGGCATTCATGTTTTCCAAGTCTTGATTTGAGATCAATGGAAAGTCACATTTGCTTAAGAACTCTCTGATTGTAAAATGGCTTACTTTTGATTGAGAAGAGTACATTTATTTATAGAAATCCGGAAACATTTCTTGTATTTTAGTTTAACTCAGGGTTACCTGACCTCCTGGGGTTTGGTATATTCTGTTCTGGTTCTTATTTGCTTTTTGTTTTCTAGCTAGCAAAGAAGATGTCTTGTTTACATATATAAAGAATTTATGTTGCGTTTTTCTAATTGCTTTTTCTGTTTTTTCTGACAAAATATTGTCCAGTTCTAATCGTATTTTTTTTTTTTTGTCTTTTTGTGTTTGAATAGTTATTCTGGTTTTATTTTTCGAGCAGGTGTAGTTCTTTGAGTAATTTTGTTTCTTTGAGGCGGTTATTTTTTGTGTGTGTGGTGGCTAGTCTGCTGAGGGTTCCTCTTGTTTCTGGGATGTCATTAGATGTAAAGTATATTTACAGATCTTTGATGATTTGATTTTGTATTTCGGGGTTCATTATTAATTAATCGTTTAATCTCCAGCTATAGTGTTTTTTTTGTTTTTTTTATTCGTCTTTATTCAAGGCGGTTAACATAATACATACATAGGCTTACTTCAAGTATCATAAAACCATGTTTACATGCATTTTGTGGCATTTTTCACTCAATCCATTACATCAGTGTATTAGCAAAGTAGAAAGAAAAATACTGCCTATATTCCATCCGCCATCTCCATTTTCTGCTATTTTCCTCCTATTTTACCTTATACCTCTCTAATTTATATACCATAGCTAGTTGTGCAGATAATCATAATCCTCATCATTTTCTTTCTTATCTCGTCCCTCTTATATATTGATTTTTATACTAACTACTAACCTCCTATTTTCTCCATCCTCCTCCGCATCTCAGGGTATTCTCCCCCCCCCCCCCCCCCGGCTGCTGGAGTCCAGTCTTCATATCTCCCTCCGTTCCTCAGGCCTAACCCATGGGCCCCATGTCTCAATGTATTTGGCCATTGTATCTGCCAGGGAGTGCGTCTCATTTATTGCGATGTAATTAATTTTGGACTTCACAGCGGGGAAGTCTAGCCCTTCTGATTTCCACTGTTTTGCGATAAGGCTTTTAGTTGCGAGTGTAATAAAGAAAAGTAGTCTGTTTTGTGATTTGGATAATGTCTGAAGGGGCCTCCCCAACAGGCACAATTCAACTGTTAACTTTATGTTGCATTTAAATAGTAACGCCACTAACTCTTGCACCTGTGCCCATAATCTTTGCACTTTCGGACAATCCCACCATATGTGGATGAAGGAACCCGTGCTATTACATCCTCTGAAACACTCTAGGCTTTCGGCGCTACGCCATTTAGCCATCCGTTCAGGCGCGTTTCCAAGATGCTATAGTTTAGTGACCCTCGAAAGATGTTTCCCCATACATCCTCCCAATCCTTCTGTTCCCACCTAGCATTAAGGTCCTTTTCCCATGCTAGCATGTATTTCTCTCTGGGGAATTCTATTTTTGTGTTGAACAATTCATACATGCTCCCTAATATCCCTTTCGTGAGCGGGGTGTTTTGGCATACCCTAGACAGCCAGTTATGTCTAGGTCTGCCTTTGGCTCGCACTAGTGATCTGACAAATTGACTCAGTCTGTACCCATTGAAGTATTCCCTAACAGGGGGGTCTATAATATCCCTTATGTCCTCAAATGTAATTAATTTATCCCCCTCAGCCAGTTCCCCAGCCTATCTAACTTATGTGAAGCCCACCAGTGTCCTGAGGTGGCCGACAATTCCTTGGGAGCCTGGGGGTGATTGAGGACTGGTGTCATACAATTTACTTGTGTGAATAGGGATGTATACCTCTGGGCCCATTTCCAGCTACCGATAGTGTTCTGGATAATTGTATTCATACATTGGGCAATTTTGTGTGGAGTATTTTCCAGCCATATTAATGTATCCCAGGTGTAAGGGTGCATTGTGTTGGATAAATAACCAAGATGGGTGGTGCTCTGGGGAATGGGCTAAGGGAATGAAGGCCAGTTGGGCCGCCCTGTAGTATAGTTTCAAGTTTGGTAGGGCTAGTCCCCCTTGTTTTTTTGAATTACCTAGTATATTTTTGGAGATTCTGGCAGGCTTGTGTTACATAGTTACATAGTTACATAGTAATTAAGGTTGAAAAAAATACTTTCAGTCCATCAAGTTCAACCTGTTAAGATCTCCTCTGATTTGCAATATGCGGATTAGTTATTAATTAAATTATTGATTAAATAATTATTAATAGTATAGTATTGGAGGATGAATAGAGTTAGTCCATCAAGTTCAACCTTTTTAGATCTCTATTGATCTTTTTAATTTGGACTATTTATTATTATTGTTAATTGATCCAGAGGAAGGCAAACATAAAAAAAAAACCATTGAAACTTTGCCAATTGTCTCATAAGGGGGAAAAAAAGCAAAATTCCTTCCTGACCCCAGAAACTGGCGATCAAATTTCTCCCTGGATCAATATTCCTTGCTAGTTATCTAGGATAGCCTTGAATGCCCTCTTTATTCAGAAATATATCTAACCCCTTTTTGAAGATGTCTATCAAATTCGCTGTCACCACCTCCTTTGGTAGAGAATTCCACAGTTTAACCACCCTAACTGTGAAGAACCCTTTTCTTTGTTTAAGGTGAAATCTTTTTTCCTCTAACCTCAACGGATGTCCTCTTGTCAGTTGAAAATCTCTTGCTACAAAAAGTTCACTTGACAAAGCCTTATATTGACCCTGGATGTATTTATATAACGTAATCATATCTCCTCTTAGACGCCTTTTTTCTAGCGAAAATAAGTTTAATTTTGTTAGTCTTTCTTCATAACTTAGCCCCTCCATTCCCCTTATTAGTTTTGTAGCCCTTCTCTGTACTTTTTCCAGCTCTAAAATGTCTTTTTTATGAGGTGGTGCCCAAAATTGTACTCCATATTCCAAATGAGGGCGTACTAGAGATTTGTATAGTGGCAGAATTATATTTGCTTCCCTGGCTTCTATACCCTTCCTAATACATGCTAATATTTTATTTGCCTTTGCAGCCGCTGCTTGGCTTTGAGCGCTGTTACCTAGGTGGTTGTCCACAAGCACTCCCAAATCCCTTTCAATATCTGATACCCCTAGATTTGCTCCATTAAGATTATAGATTGCTTGGCTATTGTTCCTTCCCAAATGCATAACCTTACATTTATTTGTATTAAATCTCATCTGCCATTTAGCCGCCCATTTCTCTAATTTATGCAAATCCTTTTGTAGGGAAAGTACATCATTATCTGATTTTATTACCTTGCACAACTTAGTGTCATCAGCAAAAATGGAGACACTACATTCGAGTCCTACTTCAATGTCATTAATAAATATGTGAAAAAGGAGAGGACCCAATACTGAGCCCTGAGGAACCCCACTTATCACATTAGACCAATCGGAGTATGTTCCATTTACAACAACCCTTTGCTTCCTGTCTTTTAGCCAGCTCTCGATCCATGAGCAGATATTTACTGCAATTCCTGTATCCCTTAGTTTGCTCACTAGTCTTCCATGTGGCACTGTATCAAATGCCTTTGAAAAATCTAAAAAGACTACATCCACTGAGTTGCCCTGATCCAAGTTCCTACTCACCTCCTCATAAAAACTAATTAGATTGGTCTGACACGACCTTTCCTTCATAAATCCATGTTGACTGCTACCTATGATCCTGTTCAAATAGACATATTCTTGTATTCTGTCCCTTATTAACCCTTCTAAAAGCTTCCCAACTACAGAAGTGAGGCTCACTGGTCTATAATTCCCCGGATTTGCTCTAGATCCCTTCTTAAATATAGGTATCACCTCTGCTTTTCTCCAGTCATCTGGTAGAGACCCTGTAGTGAGTGAGTCTTTAAAGATTAGATATAATGGTTTGGCTATTACAGAACCCAGCTCCCTCAGTACCCTTGGATGTATTCCATCAGGACCTGGGGCTTTATTAACATTTATTTTCTCCAACCTCTTTTGTATTTCTTCCTGTGTTGCCATACAAATGTAATTATTAATCTCTGCAGGTTGGCCAAATCTTTCATTTTAATTGCTATAGGGAGGGTTCTAAAGAGATACATCAATCTTGGCAGTAGATTCATTTTTACCGCATTAATCCTCCCAAGCCAGGAAATCTTATATGCGTGCCAGGTGTTCAAGTTGTTCTTTAATGTGTTATAAAGCGGTTTGTAGTTAACCTTGTACATGTCGCGTAAGTTGGGAGTCAGGTTGATTCCTAAATATTTTATATGCGTGGGGGCCCATTTAAATTTGTATTCGTCCGCTATCAGTTTCTTGTCTTGTGCGGGTAACCCCAACGCTAGGGCCTCTGTTTAGTCCATATTTACATTCAGACCTGAGATCTGGCCGAAATTCCCTACTATTTGCAGTAGGGGGGGGGTTGATGACTTAGGGTCAGTTAGGGAGCACAGTAGGTCATCCGCGAACAGGGATACTTTGAACTGAAGTAGTCCTATGGCCACCCCTTTGATAGCCGAGTTTACTCTGATGGCCTGTGCCAAAGGCTCCATGGCCAGTGCAAATAGGAGCGGTGACAGGGGGCAACCCTGCCTTGTTCCCCTATGGATTGGAATTTTTGACCTTTCCTTCCCTGGGAGTTTCAGGGTTGCTGTGGGAGTGTGATAATATGTTTTTATTACCTTCATAAATTCCCCCTTGAAGCCAAATTTTGCCAGCACAGCTTCTAGGAACGGCAATTCTAGGGAATCAAAGGCCTTTTCACGTCTAAGGCCAGTAGGCATGCTGGAATTTTGTTAGTTTTGGTATGGTGGATCAATTGCATGATTTTCCTAATGTTATCCCCGGCCTGTCTTATCGGGACAAATCCTACTTGATCCTTGTGGATCAGTTTCGGTAGGAATGCCGAGATCCTGTCTGCCAATATTTTAGCCAGTAATTTGATATCACAGTTTAGTAGTGAGATGGGTCTGTAATTTTTTGGTTGAATTGGGTCTTTGCCCTCTATGGGGAATAATACTATCTCCGCTGAGTTCAATTCCTGTGGCATTTTTCCTCCCTCTAATATTTCATTAAATAATTCTGCTAGGTGTGGGGCCAGCCTATCAATGAATGTTTTATAGTAGTGGTTTGAGAACCCGTCTGGGCCCGGGGCCTTCCCTTTTTTAGTATCTTGTATGGCTTGTCTCACCTCATCTACCTTGATCTTAGTGTTCAGTGAATTTAAGTTATCTTCCGTAAGAGTGGGGAGATCCAATGCTTTACAGAAAAGCTTGAATCTTATGTTTGTTAACATTAGGGGATGCCTTGTAAAGGTTACTATAGAATCCCTCAAAGGTCTCTTGGATTCTCTTGGGGTTGGCTGTGATCGTCCCTTCTGGGGTTCTAATCTGAAATATTTTTGATTGTGTTTGTTTGGCTTTCAGCTTCCTGGCCAGCCAGGTGTCCGGTTTGTTAACCCGGGTGTAGTATCTATGTTGTGTAATTCTTAATGCTTTTTCAGTTCGCTCAGATAATAGCATGTCTAGCTTCCCTCTCACTTCCTCTATTTGGTCCCTAATTTGGGATGTGGGATTACTTTGGTTTATGGATTCCAATCTTTGCAGGTCCCTGTATAGCTGTTGTTCTACTTCCCTATGTTGTTTTTTTCTTTACCTGAGTCCCTTGATTTATTAGCCGCAAAGTACAGGTCTAACTCTTGTGCTATCTGCTCCTGAATTTGGGGAATGGCTAAATGCATGTCGTTGATCCTCCACGTATATGGGGGCCTATTATCTAATTGAAAGTCTACTTTCATTTTAACCATAGCATGGTCCGACCAGGTGCAATGTATAATGTCTGACCGTTTTGTTTTTGTTAACAGTTCTGCATCTATCAGCAGGTGGTCTAAGCGGGAGTATGTCCCATGTGGATAAGAAAAGAAGGTGTATTGTCTTTCCCTCTGATGTTGTTCTCTCCATGCGTCTACCATGTTTAGGGCGGCTAGGAGGTGTCTAATTTGTCGAAGCTTCTTTGCAAACCGATTGTCCGTTTGTGCCCTCGACCTATCAACTGCTGGGTTCAAAATAAGGTTTAGATCTCCCCCTAATATGATTTTGCCTCCGTCTATTCTTTTTAGTTTTTTAAGTAGGTCAATGAGGGTGTTGTGGGGATTTGTCGTAGGGGCATATAATGACACCAGTGTTACACTGGCCTCTAACACCTTACCCACTAGGATTACATAATTCCCGTTTGGGTCTATTTTTTTTTGTTCTAGTGTAAATGGGAAATGTCTGTGAAGTAGAATGGCTGCTCCTGCTTTTCTCCTGGCTTGGGATGCTGTGTAGTATGTTGGATATTGCTTATCCAGATAAGAGGGGGGTCTATCTTTTCTGAAGTGCGTCTCTTGTATGAAAAGTACCGCTGGTTTGTGTTGTTTGTATGTTATAAAGGCTTTGCGTCTCTTACTAGGGCCATTGAATCCCTTGACGTTGTGCGTCAGAAATGTATAATCTAGAGTACCCATTTATAGTTGTGTATTTTTGTGTGATGTATCTGGCCTCCTACCTTTCGTCTCGTTCTGCGATCAGGAGAGCCCGGGATCCAGGCAGCCGGAGAGGGCGCCCCCCTTCAACTTGGAGGAAGAGGAGATATGGATGCGTTTGCCTATGGAGGATACTTTAAAATAAAGAGAGCAATTAATAACGGTATACTTTTCCGGTAAATCAATAACTATTTTTAACAACCGAATTGTTCACTGTTCCCCCTACTTTTTTTTTTAAACTCCAATTTGCACGTTCGTGCCTAGGGTCTTGGGCTGTCCCGGAATTATCCATAGATAAAGAGTGGGTACTTAATTTTTTAGAGCGCTACAAACAGGTAAAAACTTCTTATTAACTACTTGCAAACCTATCCGTTACAAACAGGTAAAAAACTTTTTTCTTCTTTTTTTTTTTTATCAACTACAATAATTGTCCAAGGTATTTGTGTCCTATGACCCTTCTCAGTCCTCAGAAAATGTTCAGTCGCAGACCCAAGGGGTCCACCCCTTGTTGTCTAAGTCCAGCATTTCTATTTTGTTCCACTATGCCATTTTAAACTGCATTGGCCAGATTCTAATCCTTTTCAAAGGCACTTATAGCTCTTTGGGGCGTTCCTCCCCTCCGCTTGTCTTCTGGGGGCTGGGTAAGCCTCTGGGGATCTCTGGCTGGTTGATCTGCCTTTGTGTGGTCCTCCCGAACTTGGGTATTCCTTCTTTCCCCCCTCTTTGGGATCTCCGTCCATTGTCTCGCCAGGGGGTCCCCACCGTTCGGTGCTTTCTGCTGCGTACCGGCCCCTTCCTGCAGTAGATTCAGCTTGTGCAGTTGAAGACGACACTCTCCTATGTCATGGGCTAGGTAATTCACTCCCCTTACAGTGAATTGGAGGTTAAATGGGAACCCCCATCTATATGCTATCTTGTGATGGGTTAACACTTCTAGCACTTGCCGCATGTCTCTGCGTCGTTGGAGGGTTGCTGGGGCCAGGTCTGCGTATATCTGTATAGGGGCGCCATCTGGTCCTAGAATTCGTGTAGCCCTTCTTGCTGTAAATAGTATCTTGTCCCTTGCTTGTTGGCGCAGGAAGGGAGCTATGACGTCTCTTGGCATGGCTGCCCTGGCTGGGCCTCCTAGGGCTCTATGTGCCCGCTCAATTTCCATGCCGACCTCTTGGCCTCTCGGCATGATGTGATGCAGGAGTTCTTGGAGATATGGCAGCAGGTCAGTCACTGCGTTTGGTATACCCCGGAAGTGTATGTTGTGCCGTCTCGATCTGTTTTCGAGGTCTTCCAGTTTTAGCTGTAGGTTCCCAATTTGCTCTGCATTGTGAGCGATGTCGGTTCTGTCTTTGTTTTGGGAGTCAATTATTTCATCCACCGTGGTTTCAAGTGTATGGGTCCTTTGGCCTAAATCTTTTAAATCTCTGTGTAGCGGAGCCATTGCTTCGGCCAATTGGGTCTTCAAGAGAGATGCGAACCATGCTTTAGCTCCTTGCGATAGATTGACATCTTGTGTCGTGTCCATCTGCCCCCCTTCGGCGTCTGAGAGGTCTGATGCACACGATAGTGAGTCTATAGGTGAGGGATGTCCCGCCGCTCCTTTAAAATGCTCGGGGATGCTTTTTACTCCCAGGCTCTTTTGTGGTTTAGTTGGCTTGCTCATGATGGGCTATTGTCAGTGAGCTTAGTCTTGATAGCTGAGAGGTTGTGTATGTGTAGACCTTGTGGTGTTACTTCTGTGTGCTTTTTAACTTTTTTATTTTTATTGTTGTTGTCATTACATTGTTCTTCTTGATCTAGATTAGGGCTTTGTTGAATAGGGCATCTTTATTTTCAAGCATGTGGACCCCCTTTGGGTTTGACTCTTAAGGCATCTCTATCTACCCTTGTTCCCTTGGGTTTAAGGGCACTTCACAGTCCAGTATTCTTAAAGACCTACATGTTACTTAGAGAGCTTTGAGGCCTAAATGTTCTTCTTGAGTCTGCTCAAAATATCCCTGTTTCTGGTCATGTAGGTTAGGTTCTTTTAATTTGGGGGTATGTGTGCCCATTCAATTTGCATATGCTTGCTTTTATACCTTTGGGTGAGTTTTATTGTTCTTTGCTGGGTGCCCCTTTCAGTAATACCCCCGTCTTGCAGGGTGGGGGTCAATCCAGGATAGCCTGTATCTCGCTATTGTGTATCATAGTCTTTTTAGTATGCTCCCGGCCGGGCGCTCACTTGTCCCCCCTCTTATTCCTTGGTTCTTGCTCTTTAAGTGAAGACAGTTGAGGCCGTGGGCCCTTGCAATCCCCTTGGGGTTTTGTCCTCTGGGTCTTGTCTTTCTAGAATTTTTAGGGCTGATGCAGTTATTTTGGCTCCCAGCCACTGTGTTGTTTCTGAACTGCAGTGTTTGTTGGAGCTGTGAAGTCTTTGAAGTGGCTACCCAGTTTATTATTTTTCCTTCTTTACCCCTTTTTGTGTGTGTTTTGTTTTAGGGCTCAGTGGGGGTTGTATATCCTATAGACCCTGCCGTGGGCCCTTATCTGTTGCTGGGCTGAAATGCATAATATGGATAGTGTTGTGGCTGGCTGTGTAAATATATCCCTTCTTGAGGTTTAGTGTTTCTGGGATGGTTGCAGGTGGGCAGTGACCTGTCTGGGCACTGGGGGAGAGTTCTGGGCACTGGGGGAGAATTCTGGGCACAGAGGTAAATTTTGAGCCCACCTCGTGGTGCCACAAGATGGCGGCCGCTTTTTCGCGGGCTTTTTTATTCTGCCCCGCTGCTCCTTTGCTTTTCCTCCTGGCCCTCCATGTTGATACTAGTTGTGGGGTGTTTGTCCCTCTCTCTTTCCCTCTGCCTTCTGGTGCCTAGTGGCTTATACAGAGCCCGGAGCCCCTCTTGCTGCCAGCTTACCGGCGTGGCCAAGATGGCGGCCTCCTCCTCGTTGCCTGCTCCCGCCGGCTTCCTCTTCTCTTCTGCGATCGGGACTCCGCTTCTGGGCCTCTGTGCCTCACTCTCCTGCCTCCTGCTGGCTTCAGGTGGCCGTCTGGGTCCATGCTGCTCCGGATTGGGGTGCTGCTCCACACGTCTGGGTCTCCCGGCTGGCTCCTCACGTCTCCCAATTGTTTTCCACCGGTCTGGTGAGCTTCTTGAGGGTTCAGGACGGCTCCCCCTGATGTCCCCCGATGGTGCTGGGGTTCCTTCAGGGTCTTTTGGGCAAATATAAGCCCTTAATAGTCCGCCTTATGACGGAGCTCTCCCTTGACACGACCTGCTGGTCCAGACGAACAACCGGAAGCCAGCTATAGTGATTTTTAAGGCTTCAGCTTAGATCAATGTTAACGAGTACTGTTGCATGATCTGACCATGAGCAGTGAAGTATCTGTGCGTGGCTTGAATGGTCAAATAACCCTGAGTCAATTAGTATTGCATCTATTCTGGAATATGCAATAACTGAATTAGAGGTACTCAATCTGAGAACGGACAATACCTGAAGTAGGTTTGTCCTATAGGTCTGGTTACCTACTCAGAGAGCAACCTCTTTTAGCTCACTTGTGCCCTTCACAGGTAGAAATATCCTGAAGAATATCAGTTTGGTCTCATTTAAAAGAGAGTGACCCAGCCCCAATATACCAGGCAATTCTACCCTGAACTGGAGAAACAGCAGATGTGTTTCGGCCTCGTCAGTGAGGTGCAGCTTTATTCTGAAATATGAGCTGTGTTTGGGTGAGAAATAGGTAAATTCTTTATCATTAGGGTAATGCCCTTTCCAAGCGTCTACCAATTTGTTTTCCTGAAGTAGGTTAATAATATTTTAAGCTTTTGGGAGTATCTGTTTCCTGGGGTATCCCTGGATCTGTCCACCTTTTGGTTGTAGAGCTAGATTAAGATCCCCTTCCATTATTACTCGTGTCAAAGGAAGCTAATGTCTTGAGTAATTTGATTAGTGAATTGTGTGGGGAGTTAGTGGGAGCATATACATTTACTAATGAGATGTTTCTATTTAGGATTGTCCCTGTGATGATTATATAATTCCCCTCTTTGTCTGTTTCTTTTGTTTTCAAATTTGAATGGGAAGTCCCTATGGTTCAGAATTGCCGCTCCTGCTTTTTTGTTTTTTTGACTAATTGTGTAAAATGTTGGATAGTCTTTGTAGAGATAGGTGGGTATTTTATCGTTAGCAAAATGTGTTTTTTTAAGGAAAATTATTGAGGGTTTGTGTTTTTTGTAAAATATGAAGGCCTTACCTCTTTTAAACTGTGAATTGAACCCCCGTACATTATATGTTATGAAGTTATATATTATGATATTTTGGATTAGACACCGTGGGAGCTGGTTCAAAAGCTTTCTCCTAATAAGGAGTTGCTCAAGAAAAAGAAAAAGGAAACAAGGGAACAAATGGAAAAAATTTACGTTTTAACTTGTATTAGATTAACATTTGTTGTTACATAAAGTATTCTCTTAGCACTATAAAACATGCCAATTTTATCTGGGGTGAGAAGTATAGTTCCATCTCCTCCTATTTCCCCACAAAAGAAACTATTAGGTAACTTCTTCCTGGTTTTTGACAGGTAACTTATTAAAGCATAAAGCAATAGAGGAACTAAGATAAATGAAATTAAAAGTCTGACATGATTAAACATTTTTAATCATTCATCTATAAGGATTTCTTGCATACATATTTCAGTTCTATTTCCATGGCCTGATGTATTACAGAGCAGAAGACAAAGCCGAAGTTCTAATTTATGTCTCTGTGTAGTGAAAGTTTCTTCTCAGTTTCTTGGACCTCCTGATGGTCTGTAGAAGTTCTGGTTAAAGTCCATATAAGAGTATCAATTATATTCTTTGAGTTTTTTAATTAAGTCTGTATTTCGAGAGGGCTCTCTGCATGTATTTTAGGTATCTCAATTTGTTTGTCCGTTTGTTTCTTAGGCCTTTTGTTTTTGGGTGTCTCCGTCCAAGAACGGCTCCATCTGGGTTCCTGGTTTACGCTTTGTAGTTAGTCTTGGTCTTCACCTTGTTGAAGTTGTAAAAGTATCAAAAGTTGTTGACCTTCTTCAGGAGAGTTGGTTTTATATGATGCTCCCTTAAGGTGAAAATTCAGCGAGAAAGGGAAGCCCCAGCGATATGGGAGTCATTGGAGATAGGTCCATTTAGATTTATATCACCATCCCATCTGGACATTTGATTGACAATTCTCTTGTTGCAGACAGTATTAGATCTCTTGATTTCTGTCTCAGGAACCTCACAATCACATATTTGGGAAGATCTGAATTGTTGTTTGAGCCCAGGGATCTATGTGCCCTATTTCCCAGCTGTTCTCAGGTTGGTCTGGGAGAATGGAACTTACAGTGGCGTATATGTATTGGTTCAGGTCATTAATATATTTGGGAATTCCCCTGAATCTTATATTGTGTCTTTGTGACCTTTTTTTCCAAGTCTTGAAGCTTTTCTTCAAGATTTGCTATACTGGCGGAATTTTGGGAGGTTTCCATTCTGTTACGCTCTTGGGTTTTAATGATCTGATCAGTGTTTTCTTCCAGTAAGTGTGTCCTTTGACCCAAAGTGTGTATATCCTTTCTTAGATTGTACATTGCCTTGGTGATGTGGGCTTTGAACATCTTCTCGATTCTAGCCATAGATTTTTCTGAGACGTCCATGTGTTGAGACGCATCTTGTGGGTTATCTTCATAGTCTGACATGTTGAACTGTCCTGAACCTGAATATAATGATGGAATTGATGTGGTCCTGCTGTTTTGACGAGTTTATGGGATGCTTTTACTAGCCATGTTCTGTTTTGTTTGCCCATCTTGATATGTGCTTTAAGTTTTGTTAGTTTGCTGAAGTTAAGCATGTTAGGTTTGTGTTTGCAAGAAGCTTCTTTTATTACTTTTGAGCTAGGGTTCCATGCTTGACGTGGTTTGGTCTCTGTTTATGATGTTCCTTTGTTTGAGAATCTAAGTTCCTCAGTTTGTGGGGATTATTAGTTCAATTTATACATTGTTTCTGGGTTGGATCGGGTCTTTTGAATTAGAACTTTGACTAGATTTGTGCTCCAGCTATTTTTCCAACAATCTTTATCATTATGGTTTAGCTTTCTTGACTGGGGTTCAGTCTTTAAGTCGGTCACTGTATCATATGAATTACAGGGTACGGTTCAAATACTCTAGCCTCAGTTGATAGCCTCTTTGAACTATTCAGTTGTTTTGAGTCAGGGTTAGATGTTGAATGCGGTTTTTCTTTATTTGTCCCCTTTTTGTGTGTATTTGTAGTATGTCTTTTAGTCTCTTTTGGGAATTCTTATTTTCCCTAGCATCAGAGCAATGTCTCTTTTTGTGTGTTTGTGTGTGTGGGGTGGGGGGGCGGGAACAAACCTTTCGTTTCTAGTTGAAAATGAAAAGGAATTTCCTGCTGGAGCAGATCGGTTATCCTTGCTTAGGTTATGTAGTGAGATCCCGGTTTTCTGCTTGTTGGTTGTTTTTAGATGCAACCCCTAGGTGGCAGTATTGTACAATATTCTGAGTAGAGGCTTGATATATCTCCAGTTTACTGGTTCTTTCTTTGTTGTTAATGCAAATTTTATTGCAAGATTGTTAAATGGCTACTTGCCTGTAGAAGCACTGGCTTTGCAGTGTAAAATAGTGAGCTGTGTGGACCCAGTCTCAATTGTCAGGAAAAGCTGGAACTCCTCTCACCAAAGTGTAATAAAACCACAGTTTGTTATGTTCTGTGCTACCCAAGGACACTCCACAGGTTCTTAACACACCTTGAGCCATAGAAGCTGCAGCCAATTCTTGGGTAAACAGTAGGGAGGGGGTCCCCAGATAACACCCAGATGGCCCAGAGTAAAATGGAACCTCCCCTGCTTGTAGATATAGATAAGCACTTTTGGTGCGCAGCTTTACCCACCTCACTCTTTGGGATTATATCCTGACATTTTATTGTAGGTGGAAGTGTGATTGTACCTGGGTTTATGCACTGGTGGTTTCACGGTCTAGGGACTTTCTGCCCCTCCGTTGATGCGAGACAAGATGCGGCCGTAGGCCAGCTAGGCTCGCTGTGGGTCCAGCTGCCACCGGGTGCCCCCCTTGTCCAAAAATCTTGTCTAGGAGTCTTGCCTTTGTTGTGGGACCGCCAAATTAGGCTGTAGGCCTTTCTGGGCCAATTTTCAAAATGGTGGCTGCAATCTCGCAGGCCCTCCGCCTTGCTCACCTTCCCTGCAGACTCTGGTCAATGTAGCCTCCGAACCCCCCCCGGCCGGGACCAGCCACTCAACTGATCCTCCAACTTGCTGCAGCTTTGGTCCCCGTCACTGCAGGGCAACCACTACGCCAGACCGTGGGCCCACGTTCCTTTTCACCTGTGTGTGGCAGTAATATCAGTCGGAGGGTCCATAGGGGGTTAGTGATCGCCTCCTATTGTCCCCAGCTTTATAATACTCTTTTAAGGGATTTTTTTGGCCCAAATCCAAGAAAGCACACAGAGCTCCAGCCCAGCACGTCCGGTCCAGTCCGATGTTCTACATATCTTTTTTAAAGGACAGCTGTCATGACTGATTTGGGGTCCAGGATGGGATTTCCCTGAACCCCACAAGCAATCCTGTTATTTGGGACTCTAACACACTGAGTTTCTATAATCAAAGGCAATTACAATGGACGTGGGACTTGTTTTAAGGATTATGACAAGTGGTTATATGTGTTATGTGGGCCACAATAATGAATGTTGGGGTTACCATGTGATGTGATATGCACCATTGGTTGCTTATGGGTGGCTCAAATGGTTTATACTATGTGATATTCTGATGTATTTGGTCCAGGAATGCAATTCCCAGATGTTACTTTATCCCCTCCCTAGAACCTCATGTGTGATCAAAGTACAGCAATAAAATCTGAAGTGACCTAATAGGATGAACCCTACTAGGCCATTATCTGGAGACCAGTGAGGGGGGTTATAACCTATTAATATAGTGGGAAGGTCATAGTAAGAAAGCAGTCCCCTCATACAGGGAGGGGAATTAAGAAGAGGGCCATCTTTTGTGCTGTTTTAAAATATCTGTGTAAGGAGAGAAAGTCTCAATCTGTCTGTACACTAATTGAATGGCGTTGCCTCTCTGAATTTCCTACTTCTCCATGAACAATGTGCAGGAACTGGGATGCTGGGCACAAACTGGAGCCTGTAAGCTAAAGCAGGAGAGTCTTGGGCTGCACGGGGCCCCTCATCTCTGGGTCGTGACAACCACTGCACAATGAAAAAATAAATGCGTGTTTGAAAACTCTGAGTCTAACTAAAAGCATAACTAATTAGGAAAAAAAGTCATACAGGCATTTTTTAATAAGAAGAAAAATGTGTTGATGCCTTTGCATGAGCATAAAGGGACCCAAGACACATTGGTGGAAGCTGTGTGAAAGAGTGTTTACAATACTGGATAGTGGTTACATCCTTTGATGCAATATCATATTTCTGGGCCAGTGAGAGGGAAGGGGTGTGGTGGCAATTTAAATGTTATTCACTGATCCAACAATAGCATATTTTTCCAGTAGCAAGCATTATCTCCCTTAACATAATGGTTTTGCCCTCAGCAAAGATGGTATTAGAGGAAGCTTAATATTATCTATAGGGCAGCAGCAGCAGAGATCATGTCTGAAAGAGGAGAGTTTGGTCCAAAGTCTTTTTATTTGACATTCTGCAACTAGGTCTAGGCTTCAGTGGCCCTCTGACTGGCATTCATGGCAAAGTCTAAGCACCGAGGGGCAGCCACCAATGTAGAGCAGGTTGATGTGGTTTTCAGAAAGATAAATATAGTATAGAGAGCCCAGCACCAGATATAATGTCCAGATATACAGTATAGACAAAAATCACATTTATTTTCATAATTGTTCACATTTTCCAGTACATTTTTTAAATCCTTGCGTTTGCTATGATCAAGTAAATTAATTATTAAAATACTTCCTATTTGTTAGACCAATATTTAAATTATGTCCGATTCTATTAATTACAAAACAGATACAAAAACAAAATGACTGTTAATACAGTTAAAACAAGGAGCCATGGTGTTACCCCACACAAAGTGCACATCACAAGTAAGGGGATTGGAGTACTGGCTTTAAATGAGGAGTTAATGAGAGGTAATTAAATGTTCTAATTAGTGATCTGTCCTACACAACCTCTCTGTGCCCTCCTTAAGGCAATCAGACTTATTAAAGGGGGTAGTGAGGTGTAACTAAATCTGAGCCCCCCTGTACATTCCAGCTTACACCCCCAGGCAGTGACTGTATGACGCATGTGGTCCTTTTCCTTTGCTCAGCAGCAATGAATTGTTAAGGGGAGAACAGTCCAGATACCATAGCCCTTTATATTATGACGGTACTCGGATCCCAAAGTGTTTCCTCAACTGCTCCAGGAATATGAATGTCAGAACCGTATGAGGCACAAGCCTGATCCCGGCCGGTACAAGACCCTGAGAAAAAGCAGAGGCAATAATGAGTGATGCTTGGAATAGTAACTGGAGGGGCATCAGCTCCCTGGGATGCTTGGAGGTTGGGTGGAGACAAGCGTGGGATTGGAGAATGAGGGACAAAATTAGTGGGAAAAGGGGGTGGAAAAAAGTGTTGGGGTGGTATTGAGAACCTAGTGTGGTAGAAGTTGATGCCAATCAGCAAATTAAGATGGTAAATCAAGAAATGTGATGATAGAAGAGTCATGGAGACTGTTTTGATTCAGTTACATTCAGTTTGACTTCTTGCACCCCCACCCATGAATCTACTATAAACAGGAGCTTCATCATTCGACTAGAACCAGCTGTGCAGGCTGAGCGTTACATTTTCTATATTAGATATATTGCTATTTTGTATTTATTGGCTGTCATACAGAAATATGGTTAAGAGGTTAAAGCTGCTGCTTAGAATATGTTACATCTTAATTAAAGGTTGAAAAAAGACTTAGTCCATTAAGTTCAACATTTTAAGATCTCCTCTGATCTGCAATATGCGGATTCAATGATCCAAAGGAAGGCAAACAGAAAAGAAAAAAAAAACAGTTGTCTCAATAAGGAAAAAATAACTCCTTTCCAAACCCAGATACTGGTGATCGGATTTCTCCCTGGATCAATACTCCCTCTCTAATTATCCATGATAACCCTGAATGCCCTTGTTATTTAAAAATATATCTAATTCCTTTATGTAAAGTTGCGAGTGCAAATCCCACTAGTGCCTTTTGTTTTCTTTCTTATCTAGTTTACAAGATACAATAGAGACAAATATATACTGTAAAGGGGGTATGAAAGAACAAGGTGTTAAATGACATAATAAAATATTTTAACTCAATATGCTAGTAAGAAGGTGATAGAAGTAGAACACCAAGAAAGTGGTGCAGGAAAGAGAGAGAAGACAATCACCAAAGAGGTAGGTAGTGGTGGGTGGAATGCAAGTGCATGTATTTGTGTGTGTTGATGGGTATTGGGATACAGAAGAAGCAAAATAAAACATCTGAAAGATTAATGCTCCAAAATTGTCCCACCTTGTAGAAGGCCAGTGGTCCCAGTTTGGCAGTCTCCATTGCACAGTGAACGACCCCCTGGAAAACAAGGATTATGAGCTGACAAATGCTAGAAGTACAGGTTGTAACAAACACAAGATTAAGGCTGGTACACTTACCCTATATTCCCCCTTAGAATTCATGAGTCGTGTTTTTAAGACATCCAGTGGTTGGCACAGGAATGTAGCGCATCCACCCTGAGGGACAAAGGTATGAACATTGACCACCTTTGATGATATCCCAGACACAACTTTTTTCGCTCTGATCTTACAGAAATACCTCTAGCTTGTGAGATCAGTCTGCTTGTACATATTATACCCCTCATGTTTAAACACAGCAAATATCACAGCATGCACTTTATAAATGTCATATGAGGCTCAATGATCTCCTCCACCCCCAAACTATCACCATAAAACTCACCGCAATGGAACTGGCCAGAAAATGGGTGAAGATATTATCAGACAGAAAACCTGTGTTTAGAACCAACTGCTTCGCCTGATCATAACACGCCAACTACAGGAGAGAGAGAGGAAAAGGCTAAGACGTCAGCTGGGTAAAATGGAAATTAAGACAATATTTGAGTAGGGTAGAATTGCCTGGTATTTTGGGGCTGGGTCACACTTTTGAGTGGGACCAGACTGATATACTACAGGATATTTCTCCTAAAAGAGGTTGCTCTCAGAGTGGGTTATCATGCCCATAGAACTAACCTATTCTCTGATTGAGCACCACTGACTTAGTTGTTTTGTATGCTTAAAGGAGGCCATTTTTTAAATGGTAATAGATTACACGAGACAAGCCTTAGTGGGCACCTTTGCATGTCCCTGCCAAGGATGCAGTGTAATAATTGTATTTCTCGGATTTCTGAGCAGGAAACAATTGTTTTTAACTTGTTTTAGACGCTCAAATGTGAACACAAATATACTAATATATATATATATATATATATATATATATACACACACACAATATTTATAGAGTTCCACAACTCAGTCAGTACAGTGCCCAAATATGCCTAATCATAATTAGTACTTTTTTTATTTATTTATTTCTGCTGCACTTTTTCTGTGTTTAAAGAAAAAAACTATGATGGCTTTAAATGTATGAGAGAAAGTATAGAGACTTTAGGGTTTACAGATGTTTTTTTCTTCCATGTACAGTAAGTGTTTACACACACAAGATACTTACCTGCCCTACTGTCACCAGGGCGCCTCTGCTGGATGCCATAGTTCCACCTGAGAAGAGCTTCCTAAAACCCTCTGAGGAGAGAAGGAGTAGAGTTATACAATCACACCACTGACTGTGAGCCCACACTCACATCAGGGTACCGAGAGTAGTTATATATATATATATATATATATATATATATATATATATATATATATATATATATATATAATTTCTCCCACCACACTCCGGTTCAGGCCGGCAGCAGTTCTAGCAAATAGTTCACACATATAAGATTTACCTTCTCGAGCAACTCTGATCATGCCATCCAGGGCGTGAGCATAACTGTAAGCAAAAGAAGTGGGGAAGAGTTATTACCCATCCTTACCATGGTTTGCTTCCATGTATACCCCTCCTATGTTCAATACAGCGCGTGGCACAATGATCGATGGAATGTGTGTAGGAGGGCAGCACATAGCACAGATATAGATAGCATATGAAGGATGTATACTTGACCAGAGGACAGGTGTACATGGGATGGATTTTGCAATTAGCATATGGAAGGCCACAAAACTCAAAAAGTGTGACAAACAGCTAATGGTGTGGTTCCCATGTATGGTCTAGAAGAAATTGCACATTTTTTTTCCCACTGTGTTTAAAGGAGCCACATATTCCCAGTACTGTGATTACACCAACATATGATGAAGATACACTACTCAGTCTTACTTGCGTCTTAGATGCACCGGCAGCTTCATGTCATTCTGCATCCTGTAAAACAAATTGATACTAATCACATCTGCTCCATACCACAAGCTTTCCTGATGTTTGTCTATCATCTCCCTCTCCCCTGGCAAACTGGCAGTACCACACCCCATTGCATTAATTGATCCTGCCATTTTACCATCACTTTCTATATAGATAGCAAATATGACGGTAGTCTTGGGGTCATTAACGAACATCCATCTCCAGGTGACCTGTGGGACCACAGTCTTGGTTTGACCCTCTCAAGATGTAATTTTTGGCTCTACAGTATGTCAGTATCAAACCCTCTACATGTGGCTAGTGCAACTGCAGTCTCTATATCATCTTCCACCCCAGGTATTTAATAAGTCTGCAATGTCAGCAACACCAATTCTTCAGGTAAGTAGTATGACATCAGTATACTGGGAATCACAGCCCACCTTATGTGGGACTGCAAAATGTCAAATCTACAGATGAGTAGCCGACTGAGGTCTCCCCGATAACTACTGGGAATGAAGTATATCAGCATGGCCTTCCTCTGCAGGTACTTAGTAGATTTGCAGTCATAAATCCACTCCCTGCAGGTAAGTAGAGAGGCTATATATATATATATATATATATATATATATATATATATATATATATATATATATATATATATATATATATATATATATATATACACACACACAAATTATTATGACCGCCAGCTAATATCCCAAATAACCATTGTGTGTAGCACAAACAGCAGCTAGACAGCATGGTAGTGAGTCAATAAGAGCTGCACAGAGCACAGACATAGCAAAGATAGCATATGAAGGATGTATACTTGACCAGGTGTACATTGGATGGATTTAGCCATGAGGAGAAGTGTTTATGGAGGGCCAGAAATGAGAGTGCCTTCCAGAGGTATGAGTGGACCCATACAATGGCAAGAAAAAAAAAAACATTCCGTAGGCCATAACGCTGCCGCCACCAGCTTGTGTTCTTCCAACAATTGTTGCAGAGTGTTTGTTCTTGGAGGTTTCATGCCTGACACACCAACGTCTGTCCAGTTGATGGAGTAGAAGATGTGACTCAGAGAAGACAACCCTTTGCCAATCAGACGAGCTCCAATTTCAGTACTGTCCTGCAAATCAAAGCCATTTCTGCAAATGAACCCTTGTCCACATGGGTGCAGAGACCAACCATTTGCTTTGGAGCCCCATACGCAATAGGGTTCGCTGTACTGTAGTTTTAGAAGCACATCTGGTAGCCCCCTGGTTCATATGGACAGTGAGTTGCTCAATTGTAGCGTGTCGGTTGGCCCTCAGACACCTTCCCAGCCGACGTTCACCTCCGACATCAATGACATGTGATGCTCCGCAGTTTTGATGCGGTTTATTCACAATGGTGCCAATTGTCCAGTCACGGTACACTTTAATCCCAGCAGAATGGGAACAGTTCACAACCTTCACGGTTTCAGAAAAACTGCCACCCTTGGTCCAAAAGCCAATAATTATCCCATTTTCAAAAAGTCGGATAAATCACATTTTTTTCCCACGACAGCAATGGTCGATATGTTGTTCGCAGAATGCTACATGTCGCCTTATATACCCACCAAGCCAGCTCACGACACGTATTTCATTAAACCACTTGCTGCTGACATCAAAAGTAGTATTACACTTTCCCTTTAATTACCCCCTGCTGGTAACTGGTGGGAGAGCAGTATCAAGTCTCCTAAACACTCACCTGACATTCACCATGTCTGCAGGGGTCCCCACAAATCCACCAGTGAACCCTAAAAAATGAAATTTTCATAAGATCTTTGGTTTTTCATGAGATGTCATTAAACAAGACCTAAGTGGACCCCCTACGTTCACAAAACACCCAGTTAATATACACATACGGCTTCAATCAATGTGACATCCTCCTACTCCAAATGCATTTTGATCACAGCCAATAATTACACCCTAAACAAGGCACTTCCCCCCCAATCACACACCAACTGGGCCCCCCTTAATCATATCCCACATGTTCCTCCCCAGTATGCCTCATACCCTCTCCTCACCCCCGAACGCTCCAAGCAGCACCTTCTGGTAGAATGGAATTGGTGCCTTGTTGTCTTGTGATAGATGGTCTCGTGCAGTCTCATAAATTGCAAAGCGTGTCAAGGAGTAAGTGATCTGGAGAGAAGAGAAGAAACGTGAAGTTAGAAGGAACTAATCATTTAGTAGAGAGAGTGCTCTGTACTCTAGAGACTGCTCGTAGTTACACTGTACAGTCACCCTCTGAGTGTTACAATGGTATAACGTGGTAGGGAGTGGAGAGAGCCGCCAACGTTTAGGAGGGTTGTGCCTAATACATGGAAGATCACTTAAAAGACCACTGTTGAATACTGAACTATAGAGAGCCATTAACCCTTGCCTGCTTTCACTGCCACACATTTCCCATAGACCCCTCACCTGTCTGAAGAGCGATGCACTCAAACCATTATACAGAGCCAGAAATCCATCGTTCCTGATTACAGTGACCGCCATGCCCGTCATTCGCATCTTCACCTCCTGCTGCGTTTGCAAGTGAACCTGAGGGTGTACATAAGACGGCCATGATACCAAAGTGAGGCGGGTGAAGAAATGCCAACATTAATCCCACCCCCACACATGAACACACTGGGAATCAGCATTTCCTCCACTAACTGGACAATCCCATATTGTATTACTGCCTATAATCTAATCTTCACAGAGACTGGCAGCCATACATGCATGTGGTGCCAATCTGCACAGGCTCGCGTATTATAGTATCACCGAGCGTCCAATGTACAGCTACACACATACACATACACACACACACACACATACACATACACACACGTCAATGTCACATTCACCAGAATAAAGACACAGAAAGCACCACGTGATACAACAACCATGTGCACTGCGGGTACAAGTACACATATTACACTCACACGCATTCCATGTCCAAATGCTCCACACACTAATTATCATACATGCTGCCATCCTTAGTCTCACACAGAAAGTCTCATACGAAACATACAAAATATCACACATGCATATCACAAAGACATACCCATAGAGTGGCACACACACACACAGTGTCACATACACACAGTGCCACACAGTGGCACACACACACACAGTGCCACACACACACACACAGTGCCATAGAGTGGCACACACACACAGTGCCACACAGTGCCACACACACACACACAGTGCCACAGAGTGGCACACACACACACACAGTGCCACAGAGTGGCACACACACACACACACAGTGCCACAGAGTGGCACACACACACACACACAGTGCCACAGAGTGGCACACACACACACACACAGTGCCACAGAGTGGCACACACACACACACACAGTGCCACAGAGTGGCACACACAGTGCCACACACACACAGTGACACACAGTGCCACACACACACACAGTGCCACACACACAGTGCCACAGAGTGGCACACACACACAGTGCCACACACACAGTGCCACACAGTGGCACACACACAGTGCCACACAGTGGCACACACACAGTGCCACACACACAGTGCCACACAGTGGCACACACACAGTGGCACACACACACACAGTGCCACACAGTGGCACACACAGTGCCACACACACACACAGTGCCACGCAGTGGCACACACACACACACAGTGCCACACACACACTCACAGTGCCACACACACACACACACACACACACAGTGCCACACAGTGGCACACACACACACAGTGGCACACACACACACAGCCACACACACACACAGTGGCACACACACAGTGCCACACACACAGTGCCACACAGTGGCACACACACAGTGCCACACACACACACAGCCACACACACACACAGTGGCACACACACAGTGCCACACACACAGTGCCACACAGTGGCACACACACAGTGCCACACACACAGTGCCACACACACAGTGCCACACAGTGGCACACACACAGTGCCACACACACAGTGCCACACAGTGGCACACACACAGTGCCACACAGTGGCACACACACAGTGGCACACACACACAGTGCCACACAGTGGCACACACACAGTGGCACACACACACAGTGCCACACAGTGGCACACACACACAGTGGCACACAGTGGCACACACACACAGTGGCACACACACACACAGTGCCACACAGTGCCACACACACAGTGCCACACAGTGCCACACACAGTGGCACACACACACACAGTGCCACACACACAGTGCCACACACACACAGTGCCACACACACACAGTGCCACACACACAGTGCCACACAGTGGCACACACAAACACAGTGCCACACACACACACAGTGCCACACAGTGCCACACAGTGGCACACACACAGTGGCACACAGTGCCACACACACACAGTGGCGCACACACACACACACACACAGTGGCGCACACACACACACACAGTGCCACACAGTGGCGCGCACACACACACACAGTGGCACACACACACACACAGTGCCACACAGTGGCACACACACACACACACACACAGTGCCACACAGTGGCACACACACACACAGTGGCACACACACACACAGTGCCACACAGTGGCACACACACACACAGTGGCACACACACACACAGTGGCACACACACACACAGCCACACACACACACAGCCACACACACAGTGCCACACAGTGGCACACACACAGTGCCACACAGTGGCACACACACAGTGCCACACACACACAGTGCCACACAGTGGCGCACACACACACAGTGCCACACACACACACACAGTGCCACACACACACACAGTGCCACACACACAGTGCCACACACACAGTGGCACACACAGTGGCACACACACACACAGTGCCACACACACAGTGCCACACACACAGTGCCACACACACAGTGCCACACACACACAGTGGCACACACACACAGTGCCACACACACAGTGCCACACACACAGTGCCACACAGTGGCACACACAAACACAGTGCCACACACAAACACAGTGCCACACAGTGGCACACACACACAGTGGCGCACACACACACACACACAGTGCCACACAGTGGCGCACACACACACACACACACACACAGTGCCACACAGTGGCGCACACACAGTGCCACATAGTGGCGCACACACAGTGCCACATAGTGGCGCACACACACACACAGTGCCACATAGTGGCACACACAGTGCCACATAGTGGCACACACACACACACAGTGCCACATAGTGGCACACACACACACACAGTGCCACATAGTGGCACACACACACACACAGTGCCACATAGTGGCACACACACACACAGTGCCACATAGTGGCACACACACACACACACAGTGCCACATAGTGGCACACACACACACACACAGTGCCACATAGTGGCACACACACACACACACACAGTGCCACATAGTGGCACACACACACACACACACAGTGCCACATAGTGGCACACACACACACACACACACAGTGCCACACAGTGCCACACACACACAGTGCCACACAGTGCCACACACACACAGTGCCACACAGTGGCACACACACACAGTGCCACACACACACACACAGTGCCACATAGTGGCACACACACACACACACAGTGCCACATAGTGGCACACACACACACACACACAGTGCCACATAGTGGCACACACACACACACACACAGTGCCACATAGTGGCACACACACACACACACACAGTGCCACACAGTGCCACACACACACAGTGCCACACAGTGCCACACACACACAGTGCCACACAGTGCCACACACACACAGTGCCACACAGTGCCACACACACACAGTGCCACACAGCGGCACACACACACAGTGCCACATAGCGGCACACACACACAGTGCCACATAGCGGCACACACACACAGTGCCACATAGCGGCACACACACACAGTGCCACATAGCGGCACACACACACAGTGCCACACACACACACAGTGCCACACACACACACAGTGCCACACACACACACACACACACAGTGCCACACAGTGGCACACACACACAGTGCCACACAGTGGCACACACACACAGTGCCACATAGTGGCACACACACACAGTGCCACATAGTGGCACACACACACAGTGCCACATAGTGGCACACACACACAGTGCCACATAGTGGCACACACACACAGTGCCACATAGTGGCACACACACACAGTGCCACATAGTGGCACACACACACAGTGCCACATAGTGGCACACACACACAGTGCCACATAGTGGCACACACACACAGTGCCACATAGTGGCACACACACACAGTGCCACATAGTGGCACACACACACAGTGCCACATAGTGGCACACACACACAGTGCCACATAGTGGCACACACACACAGTGCCACATAGTGGCACACACACACAGTGCCACATAGTGGCACACACACACAGTGCCACATAGTGGCACACACACACAGTGCCACATAGTGGCACACACACACAGTGCCACATAGTGGCACACACACACAGTGCCACATAGTGGCACACACACACAGTGCCACATAGTGGCACACACACACAGTGCCACATAGTGGCACACACACACAGTGCCACATAGTGGCACACACACACAGTGCCACATAGTGGCACACACACACAGTGCCACATAGTGGCACACACACACAGTGCCACATAGTGGCACACACACACAGTGCCACATAGTGGCACACACACACAGTGCCACATAGTGGCACACACACACAGTGCCACATAGTGGCACACACACACAGTGCCACATAGTGGCACACACACACAGTGCCACATAGTGGCACACACACACACAGTGGCACACACACACACAGTGCCACACACACACACAGTGCCACACACACACACACAGTGCCACACACACACACAGTGCCACATAGCGGCACACACACACAGTGCCACATAGCGGCACACACACACAGTGCCACATAGCGGCACACACACACAGTGCCACATAGCGGCACACACACACAGTGCCACATAGCGGCACACACACACAGTGCCACATAGCGGCACACACACACAGTGCCACATAGCGGCACACACACACAGTGCCACATAGCGGCACACACACACAGTGCCACATAGCGGCACACACACACAGTGCCACATAGCGGCACACACACACAGTGCCACATAGCGGCACACACACACACACAGTGCCACATAGCGGCACACACACACAGTGCCACATAGTGGCACACACACACACAGTGCCACACACACAGTGCCACACACACACACAGTGCCACATAGTGGCACACACACACAGTGCCACACACACACACACACAGTGCCACATAGTGGCACACACACACAGTGCCACACACACACACACAGTGCCACACACACACACACAGTGCCACATAGTGGCACACACACACACAGTGCCACATAGTGGCACACACACACACACAGTGCCACACACACACACACAGTGCCACACACACACACACAGTGCCACATAGTGGCACACACACACACAGTGCCACACACACACACACAGTGCCACACACACACACACAGTGCCACATAGTGCCACACACACACACAGTGCCACATAGTGGCACACACACACACAGTGCCACACACACACACACACAGTGCCACATAGTGGCACACACACACACAGTGCCACACACACACACACACAGTGCCACATAGTGGCACACACACACACACAGTGCCACACACACACACACACAGTGCCACATAGTGGCACACACACACACACAGTGCCACACACACACACACACAGTGCCACATAGTGGCACACACACACACACAGTGCCACACACACACACACACAGTGCCACATAGTGGCACACACACACACACAGTGCCACACACACACACACAGTGCCACATAGTGGCACACACACACACACACACAGTGCCACACACACACACACAGTGCCACATAGTGGCACACACACACACACACACAGTGCCACACACACACACACAGTGCCACATAGTGGCACACACACACACACACACAGTGCCACACACACACACACAGTGCCACATAGTGGCACACACACACACAGTGCCACATAGTGGCACACACACACACACACAGTGCCACATAGTGGCACACACACACAGTGCCACATAGTGGCACACACACACAGTGCCACATAGTGGCACACACACACAGTGCCACATAGTGGCACACACACACAGTGCCACATAGTGGCACACACACACAGTGCCACATAGTGGCACACACACACACACAGTGCCACATAGCGGCACACACACACAGTGCCACATAGTGGCACACACACACACACAGTGCCACATAGCGGCACACACACACAGTGCCACATAGTGGCACACACACACACACAGTGCCACATAGTGGCACACACACACAGTGCCACATAGTGGCACACACACACACAGTGCCACACACACACACACAGTGCCACATAGTGGCACACACACACACAGTGCCACACACACACACACAGTGCCACATAGTGGCACACACACACACAGTGCCACACACACACACACACAGTGCCACATAGTGGCACACACACACACAGTGCCACACACACACACACAGTGCCACATAGTGGCACACACACACACAGTGCCACACACACACACACAGTGCCACATAGTGGCACACACACACACAGTGCCACACACACACACACAGTGCCACATAGTGCCACACACACACACACAGTGCCACACACACACACACAGTGCCACACACACACACACAGTGCCACATAGTGGCACACACACACACAGTGCCACACACACACACACAGTGCCACATAGTGGCACACACACACACACAGTGCCACACACACACACACAGTGCCACATAGTGGCACACACACACACAGTGCCACACACACACACACAGTGCCACATAGTGGCACACACACACACAGTGCCACACACACACACACAGTGCCACATAGTGGCACACACACACACAGTGCCACACACACACAGTGCCACATAGTGGCACACACACACACAGTGCCACATAGTGGCACACACACACACACACAGTGCCACACACACACACACAGTGCCACATACACACACACAGTGCCACATAGTGGCACACACACACACACACAGTGCCACACACACACACACAGTGCCACATAGTGGCACACACACACACAGTGCCACATAGTGGCACACACACACACACACACAGTGCCACATAGTGGCACACACACACACACACACACACACAGTGCCACATAGTGGCACACACACACACACACACAGTGCCACATAGTGGCACACACACACACACACACACACAGTGCCACATAGTGGCACACACACACACACACACAGTGCCACATAGTGGCACACACACACACACACAGTGCCACATAGTGGCACACACACACACAGTGCCACAGTGGCACACACACACACACAGTGCCACATAGTGGCACACACACACACACACACAGTGCCACATAGTGGCACACACACACACAGTGCCACACACACACACACAGTGCCACACACACACACAGTGCCACACACACACACACAGTGCCACACACACACACAGTGCCACAGTGGCACACACACACACACACACACAGTGCCACATAGTGGCACACACACACACAGTGCCACATAGTGGCACACACACACACACACACAGTGCCACATAGTGGCACACACACACACAGTGCCACATAGTGGCACACACACACACAGTGCCACACACACACACACAGTGCCACACACACACACACAGTGCCACACACACACACAGTGCCACATAGCGGCACACACACACAGTGCCACATAGCGGCACACACACACAGTGCCACATAGCGGCACACACACACAGTGCCACATAGTGGCACACACACACAGTGCCACATAGTGGCACACACACACAGTGCCACATAGTGGCACACACACACAGTGCCACATAGTGGCACACACACACAGTGCCACATAGTGGCACACACACACAGTGCCACATAGTGGCACACACACACACACACAGTGCCACATAGTGGCACACACACACACACACACAGTGCCACAGTGGCACACACACACACACAGTGCCACATAGTGGCACACACACACACACACACAGTGCCACATAGTGGCACACACACACACAGTGCCACACACACACACACAGTGCCACACACACAGTGCCACACACACACACAGTGCCACATAGCGGCACACACACACAGTGCCACATAGCGGCACACACACACAGTGCCACATAGTGGCACACACACACAGTGCCACATAGTGGCACACACACACAGTGCCACATAGTGGCACACACACACAGTGCCACATAGTGGCACACACACACAGTGCCACATAGCGGCACACACACACACACACACAGTGCCACATAGCGGCACACACACACAGTGCCACATAGCGGCACACACACACAGTGCCACATAGTGGCACACACAGTGCCACATAGTGGCACACACACACACAGTGCCACACACACACACAGTGCCACACACACACACAGTGCCACATAGTGGCACACACACACAGTGCCACATAGTGGCACACACACACAGTGCCACATAGTGGCACACACACACAGTGCCACACACACACACACACAGTGCCACATAGTGGCACACACACACAGTGCCACATAGTGGCGCACACACACACAGTGCCACATAGTGGCACACACACACAGTGCCACATAGTGGCACACACACACAGTGCCACATAGTGGCACACACACACAGTGCCACATAGTGGCACACACACACAGTGCCACATAGTGGCACACACACACAGTGCCACATAGTGGCACACACACACACACAGTGCCACATAGTGGCACACACACACACACAGTGCCACATAGTGGCACACACACACACACAGTGCCACATAGTGGCACACACACACACACACAGTGCCACATAGTGGCACACACACACACACACAGTGCCACATAGCGGCACACACACACAGTGCCACATAGTGGCACACACACACACAGTGCCACATAGTGGCACACACACACACAGTGCCACACACACACACAGTGCCACATAGCGGCACACACACACAGTGCCACATAGCGGCACACACACACAGTGCCACATAGCGGCACACACACACAGTGCCACATAGCGGCACACACACACAGTGCCACATAGCGGCACACACACACAGTGCCACATAGCGGCACACACACACAGTGCCACATAGCGGCACACACACACAGTGCCACATAGCGGCACACACACACAGTGCCACATAGCGGCACACACACACAGTGCCACATAGCGGCACACACACACAGTGCCACATAGCGGCACACACACACAGTGCCACATAGCGGCACACACACACAGTGCCACATAGCGGCACACACACACACACAGTGCCACATAGCGGCACACACACACAGTGCCACATAGTGGCACACACACACAGTGCCACATAGTGGCACACACACACACAGTGCCACACACACACACACACAGTGCCACACACACACACAGTGCCACATAGTGGCACACACACACAGTGCCACACACACACACACAGTGCCACATAGTGGCACACACACACAGTGCCACACACACACACACACAGTGCCACATAGTGGCACACACACACAGTGCCACACACACACACACAGTGCCACACACACACACACAGTGCCACATAGTGGCACACACACACACAGTGCCACACACACACACACAGTGCCACATAGTGGCACACACACACACAGTGCCACACACACACAGTGCCACACACACACACACAGTGCCACATAGTGGCACACACACACACAGTGCCACATAGTGGCACACACACACACAGTGCCACACACACACACACAGTGCCACATAGTGGCACACACACACACAGTGCCACACACACACACACAGTGCCACATAGTGGCACACACACACACAGTGCCACACACACACACACAGTGCCACATAGTGGCACACACACACACAGTGCCACACACACACACACAGTGCCACACACACACACACAGTGCCACATAGTGGCACACACACACACAGTGCCACACACACACACACACAGGCCACATAGTGGCACACACCACAGTGCCACACACACACAAGTGGCCACACACACACACAGTGCCACATAGTGGCACACACACACAGTGCCACACACACACACACAGTGCCACATAGTGGCACACACACACAGTGCCACACACACACACACAGTGCCACATAGTGGCACACACACACAGTGCCACACACACACACAGTGCCACACACACACACACAGTGCCACTATGTGGCACACACACACACAGTGCCACACACACACACACAGTGCCACATAGTGGCACACACACACACAGTGCCACACACAGTGCCACATAGTGGCACACACACACACACACAGTGCCACATAGCGGCACACACACACAGTGCCACATAGGCACACACACACACAGTGCCACATAGTGGGCACACACACAACACAGTGCCACACCACACACAGTGCCACATAGCGGCACACACACACAGTGCCACATAGCGGCACACACACACAGTGCCACATAGCGGCACACACACACAGTGCCACATAGCGGCACACACACACAGTGCCACATAGCGGCACACACACACAGTGCCACATAGCGGCACACACACACAGTGCCACATAGCGGCACACACACACAGGCCACATAGCGGCACACACACACAGTGCCACATAGCGGCACACACACACAGTGCCACATAGCGGCACACACACACAGTGCCACATAGCGGCACACACACACAGGCCACATAGCGGCACACACAACAGTGCCACATAGCGGCACACACACACACACAGTGCCACATAGCGGCACACACACACACAGTGCCACCACACACACACACCACAGTGCCCACACACACACCACAGTGGCCACATAGTGGGACACCACACAGTGCCACCACCACAACCACACAGTGCCACATAGTGGGCACACACACACAGTGCCACACACACACACCACAGTGCCACATAGTGGCACACACACACAGTGCCACACACACACACACAGTGCCACACACACACACACAGTGCCACATAGTGGCACACTCACCACACCAGTGCCACACCACACAACACCACGTGCCACATAGTTTGCACACACACACACAGTGCCACACAACACAGTGCCACACACACACACACCAGTGCCACAAATAGTGGCACACACACACACAGTGCCACATAGTGGCACACACACACCACAGTGCCACACACACACACACAGTGCCACATAGTGGCACACACACACACAGTGCCACACACACACACACAGTGCCACATAGTGGCACACACACACACAGTGCCACACACACACACACAGTGCCACATAGTGGCACACACACACACAGTGCCACACACACACACACAGTGCCACACACACACACACAGTGCCACATAGTGGCACACACACACACAGTGCCACACACACACACACACAGTGCCACATAGTGGCACACACACACACAGTGCCACACACACACACACAGTGCCACACACACACACAGTGCCACATAGTGGCACACACACACAGTGCCACACACACACACACAGTGCCACATAGTGGCACACACACACAGTGCCACACACACACACACACAGTGCCACACACACACACACAGTGCCACATAGTGGCACACACACACACAGTGCCACACACACACACACAGTGCCACATAGTGGCACACACACACACAGTGCCACACACACACACACAGTGCCACATAGTGGCACACACACACACAGTGCCACACACACACACACAGTGCCACATAGTGGCACACACACACACAGTGCCACATAGTGGCACACACACACACAGTGCCACACACACACACACAGTGCCACATAGTGGCACACACACACACAGTGCCACACACACACACACAGTGCCACATAGTGGCACACACACACACAGTGCCACACACACACACACAGTGCCACATAGTGGCACACACACACACAGTGCCACACACACACACACACACAGTGCCACATAGTGGCACACACACACACAGTGCCACACACACACACACACAGTGCCACATAGTGGCACACACACACACAGTGCCACACACACACACACAGTGCCACATAGTGGCACACACACACACACAGTGCCACACACACACACACAGTGCCACATAGTGGCACACACACACACACACAGTGCCACACACACACACACAGTGCCACATAGTGGCACACACACACACACACAGTGCCACACACACACACACAGTGCCACATAGTGGCACACACACACACACACAGTGCCACACACACACACACAGTGCCACATAGTGGCACACACACACACAGTGCCACATAGTGGCACACACACACACACACAGTGCCACATAGTGGCACACACACACAGTGCCACATAGTGGCACACACACACACACAGTGCCACATAGCGGCACACACACACAGTGCCACATAGTGGCACACACACACACACAGTGCCACATAGTGGCACACACACACAGTGCCACATAGTGGCACACACACACACAGTGCCACACACACACACACAGTGCCACATAGTGGCACACACACACACAGTGCCACACACACACACACAGTGCCACATAGTGGCACACACACACACAGTGCCACACACACCCACACAGTGCCACATAGTGGCACACACACACACAGTGCCACACACACACACACAGTGCCACATAGTGGCACACACACACACAGTGCCACACACACACACACAGTGCCACATAGTGGCACACACACACACAGTGCCACACACACACACACAGTGCCACACACACACACACAGTGCCACACACACACACACAGTGCCACACACACACACACAGTGCCACACACACACACACAGTGCCACATAGTGGCACACACACACACAGTGCCACACACACACACACAGTGCCACATAGTGGCACACACACACACAGTGCCACACACACACACACAGTGCCACATAGTGGCACACACACACACAGTGCCACACACACACACACAGTGCCACATAGTGGCACACACACACACAGTGCCACACACACACACACAGTGCCACATAGTGGCACACACACACACAGTGCCACACACACACACACAGTGCCACATAGTGGCACACACACACACAGTGCCACACACACACACAGTGCCACATAGTGGCACACACACACACAGTGCCACACACACACAGTGCCACATAGTGGCACACACACACACACACAGTGCCACACACACACACACAGTGCCACATACACACACACAGTGCCACATAGTGGCACACACACACACACACACAGTGCCACACACACACACACAGTGCCACATAGTGGCACACACACACACACACACACAGTGCCACATAGTGGCACACACACACACACACACACAGTGCCACATAGTGGCACACACACACACACACACAGTGCCACATAGTGGCACACACACACACACACACACACACACACAGTGCCACATAGTGGCACACACACACACACACACAGTGCCACATAGTGGCACACACACACACACACAGTGCCACATAGTGGCACACACACACACACATAGTGGCACACACACACACACACAGTGCCACATAGTGGCACACACACACACAGTGCCACACACACACACACAGTGCCACACACACACACAGTGCCACATAGTGGCACACACACACAGTGCCACACACACACACACAGTGCCACATAGTGGCACACACACACAGTGCCACACACACACACACACAGTGCCACACACACACACACAGTGCCACATAGTGGCACACACACACACAGTGCCACACACACACACACAGTGCCACATAGTGGCACACACACACACAGTGCCACACACACACACACACAGTGCCACATAGTGGCACACACACACACACAGCCACACACACACACACAGTGCCACATAGTGGCACACACACACACAGTGCCACATAGTGGCACACACACACACAGTGCCACACACACACACACAGTGCCACATAGTGGCACACACACACACAGTGCCACACACACACACACAGTGCCACATAGTGGCACACACACACACAGTGCCACACACACACACACAGTGCCACATAGTGGCACACACACACACAGTGCCACACACACACACACAGTGCCACATACACACACACAGTGCCACATAGTGGCACACACACACACAGTGCCACACACACACACACAGTGCCACATAGTGGCACACACACACACACACACACAGTGCCACATAGTGGCACACACACACACACACACACACACACACACAGTGCCACATAGTGGCACACACACACACACACACAGTGCCACATAGTGGCACACACACGCACACACAGTGCCACATAGTGGCACACACACACACACATAGTGGCACACACACACACACACAGTGCCACATAGTGGCACACACACACACACACAGTGCCACATAGTGGCACACACACACACACACACAGTGCCACATAGTGGCACACACACACACACACACAGTGCCACATAGTGGCACACACACACACACACACACAGTGCCACATAGTGGCACACACACACACACACAGTGCCACATAGTGGCACACACACACACACACAGTGCCACATAGTGGCACACACACACACACACAGTGCCACATAGTGGCACACACACACACACACAGTGCCACATAGTGGCACACACACACACACACACACACACAGTGCCACAGTGGCACACACACACACACACACACAGTGCCACATAGTGGCACACACACACACACACACAGTGCAACATAGTGGCACACACACACACACACACAGTGCCACATAGTGGCACACACACACACACAGTGCCACACACACACAGTGTCACATACCCAAAGAGTGGCACACACACACAGTGTCACATACCCACAGTGTCACACACACAGTCCTGTAGTGTCTCACAGATAAGGTCATACAGGTAATACCACACATCCAGATCTCACACTCCATAAGGTCACAGATACAAGTTGTACAACTCTGCTACACTCAGCTGTACAACGTGCATCATATCCACTCCTGCCTGCTGGTACACAGTGCAGGGACTCTACACCAGCCCCACGCACACCTGTCCCTGTATAACACACACATGGGGCCTCTACCTTGATCAGGTCCAGGGGGTGTGTGCAGCAGGCCGCCCCGCAGGACGCCAGCCCCCCGAAGTACCACCGAGACATCCTCTTCTCCGCCATGTCCAGCACTTCTCACTGGGTCACCCCGGCTGGTAGCAGACACACGAAAGGCCGGGGGCGGGGCTAATGGGGAGTTACAGAACATCTACCAATCAGAGTCCGCTGAACCTGACAGCCTGTAATCACAAGACCCGCCTACTCAGTGCTACAAAATCATTACAATTGCGTGCCAGATGGGCGTGGTTTGAGACTACCCAATCACAGGCCTATCCGCTTTGTTAAACCGTCAAGCACTAAAAGTGGCCGTGCAGGAGGTGGGCCCCACCTCACCGAGGTGTTGTGTACAAGTTACATGCCTGATTAAATCGGGTGAAAGAGCAAAGATAATGAGGGGCAGTGATCACGTGACAGCAGCCCCAGTGGCTCTAAGTGTTGCCATGTGGGGTATTCACCTTATAATACTTTCTACAAAGACATTGTGATCCTCTGTGCTTAAGATCTAAGTTAGTGGAACTTTCTCTCATTGTTCACCTCATTATTTTTAAAGAGCACGAATAATTGACTATGTTGTGTTATCCATGTGTTCTAAAGTAAACCAATCCGTGTTGTGAATGCATTTATATGCAAATGAGAAGCTTGTGCACTTTAATTAGCTGATTTGGTTGGCTAAATGGGATTAGAGTCTGCTTGTAGTGTCCATAATAAAGACTCTCAATGTTATCTGGTAGTTGGTCTCCTTTCTCACCCTTATCAAGCACTCTGAGCTGCACATTTGCCTACAAGGGCAGCAAAATCAATTCAAAATAGTTCAGAAATTATTTACGTTAGAGAAAAACTGCTAGTACAATGTAGCCAGTTCTATAGGCGCTTTAAAATGAAATCAACTCTCTGATGGGATGATGGAGTCCCTTTAATATAACCAGATTTAGTACACGTTGTCCTGTATAACGTTTTCTCATGTCATGTTGTACACATATGACATTCAGTACAAGCAGCGCAGGTCGCTGAGCTTCCTGTATGTACAGAGCAGCAGTCATGTGACAGGGCATACAAGATGTGCAAGGGGAGCCCATGTCACACACACTGCTGGAGGTAGAGGTCATTAATGCCAAGCTATACCAGGCATGACAAGGAAAGGCAGCTGGCATCTCAGCACAGAATAGGGTCGCCTTTAATGTCATTTATACAACAATTCAGATTAAGTAGTCAATTACAAGTGGAGACGTCTCAATATGTAGGAGAGCCTTCACTATAATGTAAAGTAATAATGATCAGAGACGTCTCGATATGTAAGAGAGCCTTCAATATAATATAAAGTAATAATGATCAGAGACGTCTCGATATGTAGGAGAGCCTTCAATATAATATAAAGTAATAATGATCAGAGACGTCTCGATATGTAGGAGAGCCTTCACTATAATATAAAATAATAATGATCAGAGACGTCTCGATATGTAGGAGAGCCTTCAATATAATGTAAAGTAATAATGATCAGAGACGTCTCGATATGTAGGAGAGCCTTCAATATAATATAAAGTAATAATGATCAGAGACGTCTCGATATGCAGGAGAGCCTTCACTATAATGTAAAGTAATAATGATCAGAGACGTCTCGATATGTAGGAGAGCCTTCAATATAATGTAAAATAATAATGATCAGAGACGTCTCGATATGTAAGAGAGCCTTCACTATAATATAAAGTAATAATGATCAGAGACGTCTCGATATGTAGGAGAGCCTTCAATATAATATAAAGTAGTAATGATCAGAGACGTCTCGATATGTAGGAGAGCCTTCACTATAATGTAAAGTAATAACGATCAGAGACGTCTCGATATGTAGGAGAGCCTTCACTATAATATAAAGTAATAACGATCAGAGACGTCTCGATATGTAGGAGAGCCTTCAATATAATATAAAGTAATAATGATCAGAGACGTCTCCATATGTAGCAGAGCCTTCAATATAATGTGACTGATGTCCAGGGACGATGCCTATCGCACTCTCCCAATCCTACACAATTAGGATATTTCTACATTTACAACATATTTTGCCCGACACGGTCCATGTTTTGGAAGGTCAGCCCCCTCCTAGCCATATACAATTTACTCCAGGGAGGAACCTTCGGTGCAGATCATGGCGTTCTGTTGTTTTGCAATAGCCGAGAAAACAAAAACCAAAGTCAGAGATGATTAATCTAATAGGATAGTTCTATGGACATGATAACCCACTCATAGAGCAACCTGTGACTTTCACAGGGAGAAATATCCTGTAGAATATCAGTCTGGTCCCACTCACTATAGTGACCCAGCCCCGAAATACCAGGCAATTCTACCCTGAACAGGAGAAACTGCAAACCGCAGACATATGTTTCGGCCTTCATTGGGCCCCGTCAGTGAGGTGTAACTGATGATTCCCTAAGGCACAGTGAGCGTGGCTGGAGCCCCCCATCACCCTAAAGGATACTAATCCCTAAGGGTCATTTGCAAAAACAAAACAGTGCGAGATGAACCTCTTTTAGCCTCATAGGAAGAAATATCCTGTAATTTATCAGTCTGGTCTCACTAGAGTGACCAAGCCCCAAAATACCAGGCAATTCTACCCTGAAAAGGAAAACGGCAAAACCGCAGACGTACATTTCGGCCTCATCTGTAAAGTGCAGCTGAACTCCCTAAGGCACAGTGAGCAAGTAGTCTAATAGTAGACGCATGAGCCATCCCATCAGGGTCCAGATCTGTAAGAAATGCTGTAAATGTACACGATGGAAGCCTCAACACCCAAGGAAGGTTTGCTAAAATTAAAGGTGTATATAAAAATGCTTTAGGACCCAAGACAACATGTTGTTGCTTACATGCTTTACATATGTGGATGTTTAGTGCTTTAAATCAAGCTCCTCGCAACATAGCAAAATCATATTGGTTTTCAAGGCTCCATCTGCAATATTGAGGTGGATCGGCCTCTCTTTGAAATGGAACATCAGTGATGACATTCGCAAACCATGTAAAGAGATGTGTGGCAACTAGGCTAATGTGCGTGCGGCGCCATATAAGCTCTGTAGACTAACTCCTTTATAGAAATATGATGCGCAAGAGTGGTGGCTGGGTCCCATAGAGCCTATCCCTTCTAATAATTGAGGCCTGGAGCGCTCTAATAGTAGCAGGTTATGACAGATCTGCCGCGTTAAAGGTCTTGGGAACCAGTTATTCTGGCACATCCAAAGCAAGTCAAAAACAATATATAGGGAAGAGGACAGTGAAGGCAGGAACACGAGGTAGGGGAAGGACAGACATGGCCAGAGGATATAGAACTAGTACATGGAGAAAGTAACACAACATACCTAACATGTCAAAAGAACACGTAGGACATTCATAGTCTTGAAAACTTTCACCCCGTGGTCATATTTACTTATTTGTTTTTGCAGCATCTTAAGCAAAGTCTTCAGCTAGAGAACTCTTACCTTTCTGGCACATTATAGGCGTATATTGTCAGTGTTTAGTTTTAAATAACTAGAGGAATAATGGCCAACTTGTTTCTTACAACAATCACATCCAGATGGAAGCCTCTACCTTGCAAGAAACCTGTATTACAGAATGGAGGTGGTCAGAAGAGCTTACCAATGGTTGTTTTATCTTAAGACATTTGTAACAGACTAGTGTCCCTTTAATATATACGATTCTTCTGCAGAGCAGATACACTCATGAACTCTTTTCCTGAAATCGGAAAAAACAAGCTTAAACAGGATAAACAAAGTAGGCCATGGTGGAGGGATTAAAAAAGGGATTATCTTTTGAAAATGATCTGTTCCTTGGAGGATACTGTAGTTAAGGAAAAATGTCATGTATGTGAAGTGTGTACTAAACTAATCATATTAATTGCTATGAAACTATAAGAATTGGCAGAGGCAATCTTAATTTTAGGAGACTACTTGTGGAGATTTCAAGCTGATCTTTTAGTATTTTACATCTACCCATCCAAATCGCATGTGCTGAGAAGCTGGCACTCAAAATAAAGAGGAATTTTCCCTTTAACAGATTCTTCAGCCACCAAAAATACATACAGCCGGGTACTTATTTCATGTATGCTTTATCCAAAACCGGTTTTATAAGTTTTAAGAGCTCTTAAATTGCATTATGTCACCAAGATTTCCATCTGTATATCAGATAGGAGAGAACATTTCCTTTTCAGCTGGGTTAGACTGGCATGTTTCACTTTGTACATGGCGCAAACCAACTGGTCAAAGTGAAGCATGGCAGCCTGCATCACAGCTTGGAGAAATAAGTGTGTGTCCAGCTGTGACATGCTCCTGGAAATGGAGCTAAGAAAAAAGCATGAGCTTTTTATTAAGATGTTTGTATGTTAAGTGATGTGAGCTGCTGCAACATACAGAAAACATTATAAACGTAGTAGACCAGTTAGACCTGGAGCTTCAGTGGCTCGACCCAAAGAACTGGCACACTCCACCAGGCACATGATACGAACAGAACAAATGCTGCTCAGACCGCACATGGCTATACCCTGGGAGATAAAGCCAAGGGTAGATGTAGCACAAGAGAAGAGAGGGATCAGCCTCTGTGTGAGAGTTTAATGTATAAAACAAGATTAGATAATGAGACATTAAACAGTAGGTGATAAACCAGATGACGTGCTTCAGAGGTCAAGGTCCAGAGAGGGGAGGAGACCAGAGCACCCCACCCAGACCCGGCAAAGGGGGTGCATCTGACAGACAGAGGAGGCTTGTGGCTCTACTCCTTATGAGGTATGAACAAGAACTTTACTGCCCCTCTCCACAAGAGCCCATGACCCACTACCGCTGCCCGAGGCCCCTTGGAACGGCAGATAAGTGCGAGGGGCGACCACAAACTGTGATCATAGAGAATAGTCTGAGAGTCATGGGGCTTTATTCAAGGACAACTTTCCCTCCTGCAGCCTCCAAAGCAGCTTTCATTTTCTCTGCTTCCTCCTTGGATACATTTGCTTTGATTTCTTGAGGCAGAGACTCCACCAACTTCTTGGCCTGTGCAAAAACATGGAGAAGTATTACAAAATGACCAGGTGACACTGAAAACACATCATACCATGGGGATTAAGAAGGTGACTAAACAGAACTTAGCCCAGGGTTAGTCTGAATCCACAAACCATCCATGATTTAAAAAGGACACTGAAAACACAAACATGCCATCATAGTATGGTAATTTAGGTCTCCTCTGATTCTTGTAATATGCAAATTATAAAAATAAATATATATATGCTCTGTGCTTATATAGAGCCCTATTCAATTGGCCAAATCGCATTTGAATGAGGACCTTTGTGTATGTCCCTTTAAGGATCTCAGGGGAGTTAATCAGTTTCACATATTGATTAAGCCATGTATGTACATGCAGAGGTACGCAGACGGGTCATAAAGCATATCCTTAAGTTATCATTCCCAGGTAAATTATACTTTTATCAAATAGATTTACGTAAAGAAAATCAATTTACCTTTAAGAAATTAAGGTCACTGAAATTGTATGTACTTTGACATCCGTCCCTGTTTGCGGCCCTCACATATGGACTTTGCACTGCTGTTTTAGGGTAGACACTTACTCTTATTTATTTACATAGCAATGTTCTCTGACGTGCTTTACCAAATAGTAAAACAGTACAATTAGTCATAGTACAAAAAGTATGTACATAGAAGTATGTTGCAGAGTAAATGCAATTAGCCAAGGACTGGGTGTGCTGCGACAATGTGGGGAAACGGCAGAATGTTAATCAGTATGGACATGGTGGGCACCTTTGTGACCATTTAGGATAAGAGTCTTTGCCAATTCGGCGCCTGACATGTAGCACAAGGTTGGATGGGAAGAGAGTGCGCAGTTTTTCATGGGTTTCTATAGCTGGGGAGGAGATTTAAGTTGGCTCTTCCAGATATTATATGTTTGGCATTGCTGCCCTCAGTACACATATTCCACTGTACAGCACCACTCATGAAACACTGCCAGCACTTCTTGACCCCATTAAGCATTCCCAGCACCAGGATTTGCCCCGCTGCACCTCCCCAGATATTTACTACCAACTGTTTCCTCTCACCTGGACCAGATTCAGACCCTGCACACAGTTCTTCACTTCCTTGATAAGTTTGACTTTCTCCACAGCATTCACTTCTATTAGTTTCACTGTGAAATGGCTTTTCTCCTTTTTCACTGGCGCTTCTTGTTCTTCTGCTGCCTGTAAGAAGTTCATGAAAACATGTCGTCTCAAGTCAGCACTATTATATATGCACCTTACATCTCTATCCCCATCCATGCAACGTATTTACCTGAGCGGGAACTGCTGCACCTGGCATCACTGCACCCATTGGCATCATCCCAACATCTGGAATCTTCAAAGTTTTCTACAAGAAGACAAGAAATATCTTACTATGTTTTGCACATTTCTAAAGTACTACAAATAATCTAGAAGTGGTGCACATTGGTACAAGAGGTAAGCTAATGAGACAAGCTCTCAGGAAGAGAGAGTCAGAGCCCTGAAAAACAGCCGACCTCAATGAGAGGCTCAGTCTTCATAGACTGCTATGTAAAGAAAATTGGAATATAATTGAGGAATAGCAATATGCACATCAATTTAATATGACCGACGACACCATATCTTTTCTACCCTTGGAAGGGTTAGAGATGAATCACCATGGAATGATCACGGTGTAAGAAGTTACTGTGATCCCAGAACAACTTGCTCCAGTTTGGCTCACCATAAGGTTCAAAGACTACTTTATCCATACAATGAATAGCTTTAGTTACTAATCTAGGTCTTAAAACCTTTAGTGTGAGTGCAGCTGAAGTCTCTGGTATGCAGATACATTTCCATATTCCAACTCTTGCTTATATGAGATTTCCACTGGAGAACCTCTCCGTTTGCAGCCAGATTGTCATATAATCAATGGTGTTGTGAGTCCAAGTTAATGAATTACAACCATTGTTCTGCTTGTGCAAGGATCCATATATCCTGTTTGTCTTGCCTAACAAAATATATAGATGCCGGTTTCTATTTACCGTTAATAATGCACAATAGCATCTTAAGTTAGACCTAAATATTTACACCAATACATTCTCCTTTTACAAGTTTTGTTCCGATTTAAATTTTTAGCACCAAAAGGCCGATGGGCAAATGCATTTCTGCATGTTATTCAAGAGTTGAAATGAGAATTGTATTTGTGTGTGAAATGAATGTTTAAAAAAAATAATTAAATCAATTGCTGGTTAAACTTTAAGGGTCAAAAGAGGATCAGCACTCTAAAGACTTGCCGGTTTGTAATAATTTGGCAGGACCTGGTAACATGTTCACTCCATTGCCATCCCAAACACATGACTAAACTGGCAGACGCACGTGAGGAGGAAAGTCCACATCAGTACAGTCTTGTTTATGGGAACAATTGTGTTAAGCGAGGGACCAGGCGCAATTTATGTCTAATAATTAAATTCAGCTAATCTGGTATAAACAGTTTGCCTCTGCCTCCGCAGACACTACTGCCTCTATACAAAGATGCCATTTATTGCACATGATTTTTATTTCAGGAACCTAAAAATAAGTTAATGTAAAGAATATGGACCGGGGAGCACTGCCCTGATATAGAAGATCTGAATTCTTTATAAAACAGGAAAATATCTGAGTGTGCACAAAGTGCAACTCCATTAGCACAAAAACAGAAGCTATTATTTTGCACCCAATTATAGTAAATACATTTGTTGGAAAGAAGCCCAGTGATATTACTGGCACGGAAATTGCCAGTTAAGAAAATAGAAATGTTCCCTATGCCGATCCTTGAGGCGATGTCACCCGTTAAAAATACACAGCGAGACCCAGTGCTACTTCACAAAAGAACCACTGAGGTGCCATTTATTGTATGCCATTGGGAAAAACTTGACTTTATTGAAAATGTTTTTTACAAAGTTACAATAAATAACTAGTTTTTAATTTAATGTTTTATTCAAGGTCGCTTAAATGTCAGCAGACATTTTATCTGTTGCTAACAAGATTACAAACATGGGAAGAACATAGGATTCAGAAAAGAGCTCAATTATATTGAAAACTGCCATTTGACAAAAGAACTAAATAGTGCAAGAACCGATGGGGTAATCGTCCCCCTCAGGCTACAGGTATAGCAATACCCCCGCATGAAATCCCCCATAACTCAAAGTATGCTAAAGATAGCATTTTCTCTAAAATACTTTTATGCTGCTGGCTTACATAGTCGCTAATGTTACTGGAAAACATTATATGCTTGTGATATATAACAAATTACAGTGATCCTCTGGTCTGAATTTCATATTCTCCCTTCTGCATTGTTTGGAGCTCGGAGATGTTAAAACTCAATACATTTAGTATGGCTACAGTATCTGTTGTCAATCTGCATAAGATAAATATGTGTAGCCAGTCCACTTAGAATAATTACCTAAAACGGTGGTTAAACTAAATAACTACATTATTAAAACACAATAAATATTCTTATGACAAAAAGACCATAAGGTTACAACACTCGTAAATAATCACCCACTTTATCATTATCGAAGATGGAGGTGTTCGGAAAGTTCTATTAGGTTTATTTGTATAGGTACTTTTCATTCGTTTAATAAATGGGACTGCTACATTAAGCTTGATTGTGGAATCTCTCAAATGTATGCTCATTAAATAATGCACAGACAGGCACAATGGAAATTGCACTTTTTAAACTGACTTACTTTCTAGTACATGACTGAGTATAAAAAAAATTCAGTGTCTGACCTATTCCTGGAGCATCACCTTACACCTCCCAGATTAGTCTTTTGATGACATTCTGAGGATGCTTTCTTTTTGCTTGCACACAATGACTTTGCAAGAAACGTCCACCAGGATGGGATGACGGGGTGTGTCCTGCTACAAGACCAACTAAAGCTGTGAGCACTGCAGGCCCCAGCACGAGCAGGAGGAAATATATATGCCCATCCTACTCCCCATTAGTTTATATCTAGGAGAACCTGTTTTCAATAAGGTGATGTGGACTATCAATCCTTCTCCATATGAGAAGTTGTGGGCCCAGGACCACATGAACTACTAAATGTAATAAAATATATATATATATATATATATATATATATATATATATATATATATATATATATATATATATATATATATATTTTTTTTTTTTTTTTTTTTTTTTTTAGATTGCACATTCTATACTCCAATATTCAAAATGTAGAATCATATTTAAAGAAACGATTTGGATTAGTCTCAAGAGTAAACAATCTTCTGGCTACTGCCATGTTGCAGATCCACCTCATCTGGAAGCACAGCACGAGCCAAAACTACCAACTTGATGAACTAAAGGGTTAATATATTGTGCAGTGCAGCTGCATAAGATTCAAGGTAAGTAAGCAGTCTGAGACCTTGAAAAGACCTTCAATTTAAAATGAAGTTTTCAGACCTTTACAACTGCTTTGACTGCTCTTCATGATGTTACAGGGCAGCTTGTATGGTTTGAGAGTCCCTGACAGTTGTTAGCCCACTCCCCAATCATCAAGTAAACAAAAGAAAAATAATATCTTCTTAATAGCAGGAGTGTCAAAAAAAAATATTAAGGTACACTGGCCAATAGTGTCTCCATATAATAATGGTAGACTAACATGATATAAAAAATATCAGGTAAATAACACTACAAAGAAACTAAATATATAGACAGTGTTCTGTTAAGGTACAATGACCAAAGGTGTCTCCAACCAATAATGGTAGAAACAAATGATATAGAATATCAGGTGAGTGACACTACATGAGACAAATTTATAGACAGTCTTCTGTTATAGTCCTCATACTACTGTTCGCACAATCATAGGACTATAACTTAGTAAAAAGTAGTGTAAAAAGTGAAAAAAAGGCTGAAAAAAGAGAAAAAAAATTATATATATATATACACACACAATAGAAAAAAGGCACAAAAACACTCTATATAAAAATAGAAAAAATAAATATGTAGGCAAGAGATATAAGGCTAGTACTAGGCATATAAGGTAAGTGAAAAAGAGAGAATGGTGAACAGTACACCAGAGCAATGCGTTAAATACACTTGCCAGCTCACAGAAGCCATATAAACAGCGTTCTCAGCACTTACCTTAAACAATACCTAAAAAGTACATACCAAGTGACTCCATGTACACAAAAAAGGAAGGGTAGCTGGATATATCTAATGCCAAACATTAAATGAAAAAGATAAGTAAACAAAAAGCCAACCGGTTTCGATAGCACACTCGCTATCTTTATCAAGGCACATAGAGTGCATTTACATAGAGTGCATTAAGATCTAGGAAGTGCTGTGCACATAGCTCTGTATTTACCACATCAAGCTGGGCCCCTTCTAGTATTTTATGGATATATATGCTATATAACAATGCTCAGAAAAGGTGCGGTGGTTATAAACAATGGGTGGTATGCTTTAGTTTCTGCAAATACTATATAACTATATGTAAATGGAAAATTTCTCACAAGAGACACAGTAAATTAAAAAAAAAGGAATTAGTACAGTACTTTCAAAGTCATGTACAGGTCCAACAAAGTCACTCAGGCACTAGCTGCAGGACACAACAGTGCATATATATGTTGATGTTTTTATTACATTTTATATAAACATTAAAAACACACATAAGTTTTGGAGCAACCATAAGATGCATCAGTCCACTTATGCCACTAAACAGGAGATATGGGACTGCCGTATGGGAACCTCACAGTCCTCCACATAAGTGAAGTCTATTTTATAAAAGTCCCTACTTTTAAGCCTTACGGCTCGTTTCGCTGCTGATGTAGCTTTATCAAAGTCAGGTAGTCTAATAGATGTATCATTTTCTTTGTATTTTTAGCTATTGTTAGTCTCACCCGTATTGTTCTTAAAGTTGTTGAATTTTCTTATGGGTCAGTTCACACAATTTCAGGAATAATGGGAATACAGCATACTAGTCTTGTCAGAAAGATGAGGGTTTGGATTATTCCATAATAGGACAGGTCTGTTAGATACAGAATTTGGGGAATTAACATCGGTTTGCCCTTTAAACAGGAGAATCCATTGGGATCTCGGGACTCACAGACTATCAGCTGTATTTCTGTGAGATATTTTGTTTCAGCTCCAACAGACTAAAGAATAATTTAAATTGACCCAAACTATATGGTGATGACCTGTGGTGAATAAACATTATTTCTGGGTACCCCTCTTTCTGTGTTAATAATCCCACTCCCAAACCGGCAGCAACATTGTTTTTAATATTTGCAGCGTTTGCAGGGTGTTCAATAAATTATACTTCCTAAGATTCTTAATATTAATCAATTGGAGTCAGACACCAAACTTCAATATGTAAAGGTTATTTTATATAAACAGAGAGTTTTGGGTTTTTTGCTTGCAAAATGGCATTTTTGGATATAAATATACAGGATATAAGCGTTTAGCCACAGCACTGTTACATTAGACAGCACAGTGGTGAACTAGGCAGTGCAGGGTCTTTCATACATCCAAGGCCAATATGAGGCTTTGTCACGTTAACTTTTTGTGCCAAGAGGTTTTCAGATGACCAGAGGACATCCTTTGAGGTTAGAAGAAAAAAGACTCCACTTTAAAAAAGAAGAACAGGGATCGGATCGGTCCTGTTGGCTGGATGCACGCAGTAGCGTCCATCAGCCACTGGGTGTTGCAGACAACATTTTTGTGAATTTCTTGATCGTGTAAAACTTATCATCTGACAGTACCCTAAATCTAACCCAAACCTGAAGAAATTCACAAAAATGTTTGTAGCTCCACCTAGTGGCCAGACGACAGGAAAGGTCCCAGGTTTGTCACAGTAAGGATGGTTAAACTGTGGAATTCTACAAAAAAAATTTACAGCACATTGATCAGATAATGGGGTTGATATATGTTTGAATATCATCATTTAGGGTTATGCTGATAACTAGATAAGGAGTATTGGAGTAATCCTAATGTGAGTATTTGGGATCAGAAATTTTTTTTTTTCACCCTTATGAGACAATTGACAATATTTTGTTTTTACCAGCATGAAATACATAATCATACATGTAGATGTACACATAAGGTATAGTGATTTAAGCTTTTCATATTTTGTACGATTTAAGACAATTGACACTTCTCATCCAATATATAATTTTCAAGGCAATGTGTGGAAGGCGGCCTAGCACCAACACCCAGTAAGAATGTTACAATACTTGGAAACATTTTCCCCATCCTCTCTCACCGTCAGATATTTTCCCACACCTACTTTTTAATTTCCCATGGACACTTACTCCATGCCTCTAACCTCTGTTTGGCCTATTCATTGGTCTGTCCATGTATTGTGTTCCCCGTATTTGTTTATTCTCTCTGACCGATTAATAATACAAATTGAATTGTATTTTGTTGTTCCTTGTGTTGGATTGGATTCCATGTGGGAGTTCATCATGTCTATATATAGCTAACACCCCCTGCCCTCCCACATCCACCACACTTCCCTGGTATTTTCTCAAGACTGAAAATTGTATCCCTCTTTGCTTCCAAGGATCCCCCACTATTCCCTTCTGAGAGAGGCAATGTCTGGCATTTGTATACATCTACCTGTAAATACAGGTGTACATAAACGTGTCTGCGTTCAAAACCCTGCATCTAATGGTTAATGTCCATATAATAACTGTAAATCTTCTAATAAAATGATATTTCAATTAATCCTAGTGAGAGCAATGGTACTTTAGACAACTACATTTCAATTGAAGCGGCTGAACGTTTTCTCTGCATTTAAAGTCACCTTTTTTAAACACTTTTGTTGGGTCTTTGAACCACCACGGACTTCCCTACTAGCCTAAAGCCTCTATATGCGATTGCAATTAATATTCATTACATCCCACACAGTGCAGGGATCATTACTCATTCAGGCAGAGACAACACACTGATCAAGTCTGACTTCTATTGATCAGAACTCCATGAATTCAGCTTCAATTAAAACTAAAAATGTTCATTTGTACCCTCTACCTAATGGTGCAGAGCAGATATGGGGACTTTTCTGGTCCTTTAAGCCATCTCAGAACTCACCCGAAGCAGCTCATTAAGGTCGGAGACTTCCAGCAGAGAGAGTCCAGAAATCTGATCCACAAGCTGTTGGATTTTGGGGGGATATTGCTTGGGTGCGTTGTCCAAAGGGGGAGAGGCCAGGGTTTCACTCCTCAGATTACAGGATGCCCGGAACCACCTCACTGTCGTCATCTCAGTGCTGAAGGGAAACAGAGCAAATATTTATTGTAAGATTAATAACATCGGACCCTTTACAAGAAAGGTTTGTAGAGGGGAAGTGCAGCAAGGTCAGAAATAGGTAATCCCCGATAGAGGACAGGCTCCAATCCCCCACTCCCACTTAAAAAGGTATAAAATGTTTGGGGGAACACACATTTACAAAACAAACTGCCCCCGTATGGCCATGCACACTTGTTGCCCTGCATCCTTTATGTGAACATTAATATCCAATAGTTGCGGCCTCCAACCCTATATGGGCACATGAACCACCCCCCCCCCCCCCCCCCAACCAAGCACGCGCGCGCGCACACACACACACACACACACACACACACGATGCCCAACTTCAACCATGCCTGGGCACGCACACTCCCTGCCTTCCAAAGCCACTTAGTTACACACATCCTCCCAATCCTGCCTGGGTACTCGCACTACTTGTCCTCCCAAACCCACCTGGGCACAGACACTAGATGACATCCAACCCTACCTGGCCATGCACACTCGCCGCCCTCTCAAACCACCTAGTCATCTTCATACTTACCCCCCCCCCCCCCCCTCAATTCTGCCTGGTCACGTGCTCACTCACCACCAAACAGAGCACGTTTACCCTTTATGGATCACATTGGGAACACAGCTGACCCCTGTACACCCAGCTAGGCATATGCTTGCTTGTCCCCCTATCCTCTCACCTGTGCACCCACCCATCCCCTCCACACCTAGGCGCACACCCATTTGCTCTTTCTTGACCCACCTTGGCACACTTCCTCTTAATCTCCCATTCATCTAAGTGCATATCACCACCTTTCCTTGACTACCAGGGCAATCTCTCCCAGCTACATCCTTGCTGCCCACTTAGGCACACTTTCTCTTACGCGCTCATTCCCTCAAACACCCACGACCCTCCCTTAAGGACCAGGGCACACACTCCCCCCATCATTACTACCCAAACATATACTCATTGTATCCTACACCAGAATGCACACACTTCCTGGTCAACTTCTTACCTGGATGGGCACACTTGACACCCACTTTCTTTCTAATCAAGCACTTGTTTCCCTAACACCTCCTGTGTACATGCACACGTACCCCATAGGGGTCAGACACCCTCCTTAGGCCCCAGCTCACCTAAATAGAAGCATTATATCCAAGGTCACAGACCCCAGCCCACTCACAGACACAGATACCCAGCATCAGTACATGGACAGCCAACAAACACTGAGCTTATGTATAATGGCAGCACTACTGTCTCTCACACACACTCTCAGCCCTCCCGTGTTACCGGTGCAGTGCGGAGGCCGCAGCCCGCAGTCTCAGACAGCCACGGGCGGTAACGGGCAGCATGGTCATTGATTGTCCTGGTGACAGACTCCTCAGTTTATTTTCCGCTTCCTGTCACCGGCACATGGAGTCCTCCACACTGTGACCTACCCAGCATGCACCGCGCGGCCGCAACAAGAACAACTTTATTTTACTGACAGCTACATAGTGCGCGTGTGCAACCATAGAGTCTGGTACACTGTGCCAGTGCGGCCTGACCTTCACAATTGGGCGGCCATCTTTGTTGTGGTACAAAGCATCACAGCTGACTTACAATATAGACAGCTGCGAGAAGGAGTCGGGAGGGGGTGAAAGTTTGAGAACAAGGAGATGACATCTTGAACGTAAAGCATTAAAGGGCCATTGTATGAGTTTCCAGGTTAATTATTTTAGTTTACTATTAATTAACATTAAAATATATATTTATATTATTGTTTATTTATAACGTGCCGACATATTGCGTAGCGCTGTACATAAGTTAAGTTCCAGACAAAGATAAATACAAATTAACACATAACAAAGCAAGGAGGGCCCTGTCTTTGAGCCTCCAATCCAGTGTCCATGGTGCTTTCCCCAAAGCACCTTGTGGGATTGAAAATGTACAACCTAAAGGGCTTGTGTGTGTGGTACAGGAGGGAGAGAGAGGTGATAAGTGTGTTAGGTTGGAAGGTGATATGCTTCTTTAAAGAGATGCGTTTTTAGTGAGGTTTTGAATGTTTTGAGGCAAGGACGATAATCTGGTGGAGCGAGGCAAGGAGTTCCAGAGACTAGGGGCAGCATGAGAAAAGCCCTAGCGGCGGGAGTGAGAGGTGACGAGTTGTAGGAAGAAGAAGGTCATTAGCAGAATAAAGAGGGCGGCTGGGGGAGTATTTGGAGATGAGAGCAGAGATGTAAGGGGGAGCGCAATTGTTGAGGGCTTTATAAATTAGGGTCATGATTTTAAATTTTATTTTTGAGGCTAAGGGAAGCCAGTGGAGTGATTGACAGAGAGGTGATGCCGACACTGAACGTTGTGTACGGAAGATGAGTCTAGCAGAGGCATTCATAATGGATTGAAGTGGAGATAGTCGGGTGGTGGGTCGGCCAACAAGAAGCGAGTTGTAGTAGTCTAGTTGCGAGATGATGAGAGAGTGTATAAGGATTTTAGTTGTGTCTTGTGTAAAATAGTGACGAATTCTGCAGATGTTTTTTAGATTGGGAAGGCAAGATTTAGGTAGGGACTGTATGTGACGGATGAAAGACAGAGCGGGGTCCAGTAAAACCCCAAGGCAATCCTTTATATTAAATCTTAATATCCAATTAAATATTAATATCCTATATATTAAATCAGCAAAAAAGAAGGTCTTTATCTTTTAAATTATATATTCTGGCTAAAGTCTTTCTACGGCGCTGTTTGCAAACGTGTTTTAATGTTAACTAAAGGTGAACTAAAAAATAGATTAAAATTCTAGGGCACCCCATCTACAACGCGCCTGACACATGTGCGCCAACACAACAGCTCCCCCGACATCTGCGCGCACAGTGAGTGAAATGGGGTCACCAGTGAGTGTATAACACGCTGCGTCTGGATATATTTAGTGCTGGGATCCCCCTCCCTTCCACAGGACTCAGTCTGGAAATCTCATGTTTTCTCCCCGAGATGCAGAGTTTACATGATGTAGAAAGAGTTTTAGGAGCAAGCTATATGGTGCAGTGGGAGTTATAGAGAGGAGTTGTATAGCAATAGGGGTGGTTATAAAGAGAAGTTTCTTGAACAATCTGATAGGTGAAATGGGACAAAAGAGATATACAGAAGGGGTTATGTTATAGGGTAAATGTAGCTCCAGCGTTGTGCTGTAGAGAGGAGTGGAAGGAGATATAGGAGGAGGTTATGTGGAACAATATGAATAGTTACAGTGAGAGATTACATGGGGGAGCAGGAGTAGTTATACAGACAGGTTATATATAGGAATAGGAGTTATATGGATGGATTACATGGGGAGCAGGAGTAGTTATACAGACGGACACATTTTTCAAGAATATAATTGTCCTCCTTTTGGCCCATATGAAATGTAAATTTAAAAATTAATTATTTGAAGGGATTATATCCAGTAAAATAAGATAATCGGGAAATGTATAGAGAATATATGAATGTAAAGGAATGATTAACATGGAGAAACGAGTGGATACTATCGGCTGGTGTAATATAGGGAAATGGTATTATATGGAGGGATACAGCAACAGAAGGAGTTATACAGATGGGTTAGATGGAGAGGTAACGGTAATAATATGGAGTATTAAGAGGATTTTTAGATAAACCTACTTCCTTCTGGCAGTGAAGGGGTGTGTGTGCTCTGCAGGAGTCACATGGTGCGGGAGGAGATCAATAACAACTAATTAACTAATTGATTATAATTATCAACTGGACAGCAATACACCCCCACTCCACCATCTCCTGTACATTCAGTGCGCTCCCTCCAGAGACTCCTCCACTCAGTGATATCTCAGCACTTGTACCATCTCCCAGCCGCTCACCTCTTCCATCTACCTGTGACACCTCCACACACCCCTCAGTCTCTCTAACAACTGTCAGGACTCTCTCGCCACCACCACCCCGGGTCTCTCACCTCCTAAAGCACATCCCCAGATAATCTTCTACCACCTCCACATGTAACATCTCCACCTCCTCTAATACATATGATGATGTCTTCTGTGGCACATGCATCATCTCTCTCATTCCCTCTAAAACCAACAAACTCTCTAATCCCTCTACCCCCTCACATTGTCTCATCACCACACCTCTCACCAAAATCCCCTCAATACCCCAATGTAGTACATCCACAAATTGGAGTCTGTGCGTGTAGATGTCGGGGCGGGCGCACTTTTGCGTGTGCCAGCATACATCGGCGCACTTGTCAGACGCGCTACCATTGTGAAGTGCAATGTTTCAAATGAGACAATTAGTGACCTCTTTCAAGCAGAATATTGCCACTGATTGGTTACTATGAGACACTGCACACCCTATACTTATAAGTACACTGTCTTCATGAGCGTCAGAGGGGAGAAACTAATTAGTATCTATTTGTAAGATTTTAGACAGAAAAAAGAGTTTTTAAGAACTTAATTTAAAAAATACACAAAAGTAAAGTGATACATAGGTATATTATATTGCTAATGAAATCCAGAAACCTCCATGTCTCTTTAAGCCTGTTCTTACTTAGAAAAAATATTGATGACTCTGCTTGGACCCTGGAAGCATCCATGACATATTGGTGAAAGATTTGTATGACAGGGGCGTTTACATTTCTGGAGAGCAATGCTTATATTTCTTGATTCAAGCAGTCTGCAAGAAGGAGAGTTGTGGTGTCAAGTCAAATCCGATCATCTAACAATACTATCGAACTCCTCCCCAACGATAGAAAAAAATCACATCCTCATGATCCAGCTCTCAGGAAGTGATCTAATAAACACAAATTTTGTTGCTCAAGTAATAGAAAACCCGCAGCATGTAAGTAAAGAACAACTTTACTAACTATTTTTAAAAACATGGAAACATAATAGTCATATAAAACATAAGTAAAGAAATCCGTCACTTGCCAAAAACAGTGAGATTAGTCCAATAGGCAAAATTAATTCCACTGGATTTATGAAGGTCAGCAACTTTTCGGCATTTGCACCCACTCCTGGATAGTGGACCATACCTCCAACACAAACCTAGCATGTGCTATACATTTCATACCACTAGAGGATACTTCATCAGGCATGGAATAATTCATAAGGAGCAAGGAAAATTGTCTATAGAGTATATTAGCCATTTTCTGTAAAGTGAATAATTCTTGAGATATTCACAATATTTTTGTTTCTCTTTAAAATGACATAGAAGTTTTCTGGATATCACTAGTAGTTGTTCTGGAAATAATACAAATATCCTTACATTTTTAGTGTATGTATATAGCCTTTATCACTTTTTGTAGCACTTGCAAAATTTAGCTCTGAAGCAGTAATTTTTTCCTTACAGGCCGTGAGGTATGACACAGTTAATTCTGCATTTAGTTAAAATCATTGTTTTTATTCTATAACTGTAAACAAGTCCTTGTTCCCATAATAAAAATTCTCAGGAGACAAACAACTATTTAGCCTAAACAAATATGTATTTCAGTAAGACTACAAGGCCAGAATTTGTCCTATGCGCAGAGATAATAAATAAAAGTGTTTTTGTGTGCCAGATATGATTAAGCCTGTGCAAACTGCATGCATCTTATTCTTATTGGATCACCTAATATAAATAATATCTTATTGGCTTAACCAATGGATTGTACCATGAGTAATGGGTTATACCATGTTCTTTATGTAAACATTATAAAAGCTGTGTTTTGTTTATTTTTGTGCCCAGTGAACCAGTAACAGGAGACAATTGTAACTGGTCTTCTGTTGCGAATTCCTTTTTTTCCAAATAAACCAAACAAAATCAGAGGCCTCTGTGTTTTGGATATCATTTGGATTTCAGAGTAAAAAGTGGTTTTTGGATATGGGTTTTTCTCTAACAGAATATAATATCTCACTTTACTTTTGTAGACTTTATTGTATTAAGAATTGCTTAAAAGCTCTGTTTTTATGTCTTAAATTGTACAATGTGTTCCCAATTGGTTTCTCCCCTCTGCAACTCATGAAGACCGTGTGCTTTTAAGTACAAGATGTGCATGGTAGCCAATCAATGCCAACATTCTGCAACACGCTGCTTGAGGGGTCACTGACAGGCTAATTTGAAACACTGCTTCACACACTATTCGTGAGCTGCATGAGCTAAAGAACAAACCCAAATAGTATGATTTTAGAAAAAAAAAAGAAAAGCTTTTAAGCACTTCTTGATAAAATAAAATACATAAAAGTAAATGGTTCCATAAGTATATTATATTTTGTGAAATCCAGCAATCTCCCATGACCCTTTAAGATGAAAGCAATTTCTTGTTGTTATTTAGAAGCTCACAAGCGCCACCTACAGCCCAAATGCTTTATACCTAAATTTACATATATTTAATAAGTAACATGCTATTAAAAGTAGCACAATTCATCATTATAAAATCTACCCATTATTTTATTACCTTTATTATACAAGATGATTTTATAAATAAAATTAATTTTGTTGTGACAAAAGAACTATTACTGTTACTAACATCACGTGAACCAATTTAATTTATTATAATGTCTATCATTCCTAAACTCACCATAAAGAAAAATAGATCCAAAATTATTAAAGCCAAATCAGATTCTCCATATTTAGATCCCTATATTTATAGATAATCCTGGTGACCCCATGAAAATATGCAGTAGAATTTATTTAAAAGTGAAATAAAGATTAGATTATATTAACATAAAACCATAGGTCTCTTTTCTCTGAATATGGAATAGTATAAAGAGGGGAAAAATACTCTAAAATATGCAGACATATTAAAGGGCCACTAACCACATTGCAAAAAAAGTAAAAAAAAAAAAAATCTAAAGTTTTAAATCTATTTTAAGTCTACCCTGCACACTGGCTGTTGCATGAATAATAACAGATTGTCCAGTGCATGTGTGTGCGATGCTCTAAGGGGGAAGGCTGTGATTGACAGCCTTGGACTCGGGTTACACTACACTGATAAGTTAACCCATACCTGTCCTGCTTTAGGGGAGTCCAGCATTCCATGGCAACACAGATAGATTTGTTAAAGCATCTTTTTTTCTTTGATCACTACATGGATCACCGGGGCTGAAACCCAAATTTTCTACAGTAAGAAAAAAATAAAAATAAATTGCAAGGTCTGTTTCCTTCAAGCTGGAAATGTAAGAAATCCTGACAAAAATATTACCATTGACTTGAATGAGGGACACACCCCGTAATGCACTCTTTTTAAAAAAAAACATTTTTTATATGTATAACAAACAGATTTTACTTCCCCAGTGAAAAATGAACATATTTAAAAAAATTCTAAAAGTATTTCAATATGCTTTTTGGAGATCTTTACTGGGGGTATGGTCCAAGTTGTGCTGAACTAAGTGGCCCATGAAGTCTAATATTGCTATTATTTATGGCTGTCCAACCTGAGATCTGCTAGTGGGAAAGTGGTGTCAAGAAAGGAAAGGGGACTACATCAACAGCGTTTGTCCTGCTTTGGGGACGAGGTACAGTGCTTGGCCAAAACTATTTTATTCTCCTGAAAATATATTAGTTTGCTAGCCTAATTATTAGAACCCAGATATGTATATTCTCTCTCTATATGCTACATTTCACACCATTGCCCTCAATAAGCCCATCATCCATCCCACTTTGTCTAAAAAAAAAAAGACACCGACTAAATTAAAATGAATAAAGTGAGACAACTCGGTCTAATACATGTTTATTATTAGGGTTTCTAGCAGGTCACTAAATACACGCAAGAGACTCAAATGCACCCTGGGGAACAAAGGCATGTCCAGCCCCCAGGGACAGTCACATCTTACAAGCACCAGAAGCAGAGAACATGAGGGGACGAGTTGTGAGATGCTCGGCTGTCACACTCCCAACACGGGACAAACCTCCCACCGTCCTTGTCCCATATGGATTACAGGTATTTCATGGGTCCATTTAAAGGAACACCATAACTCCATTAACAAGATCAGTTAGTTTCATCGTGCATAATAACTTGCTACACATCATATAATAAATATAAATTATAGTTCTTATTTCAAATTTTGAGTGGAAGTGTTAGATTATTGAGCTCAAGTTCGGTATCTTAAACTATATGAAAAAGTCCTCCCACTCTCTCAATATCCATCTCATGAGTAAACCACAAGCCCATGCCCAGTTGGTGTGGAGCAGAGTAAAAAAGGAATAACATTTGTGTCTAACAATTATTTGGGTGTGTGCTTGTGGTTTATCACCTCTCACTGTGAGGAATGATGCATTACATGAAATAGTCACATTATTTAGTCTATTTATTTATGCTTAAAATTCCCAGCTTTCAAGCTCAATTATTACTCCCACACATTTTAACAGCAATGAATTATACTTATGTGTACTTTTCATTTCTTCAACACTTGGGACCTTTACAGCGGCACTGACGGTGTACAAAAAAAGAGCAAGTACAATGTGCAACCATGGTTAAAAAAAATAAAACAAAAAAAGCCAACTTGTTTTTGGAGTGATCATGTCCCTTTAAGAAATCCTCAGACATTACGTTTTGTGGGAAAAAACACTATTGATAATTAATTTCACAGTAGCATTTGCAAACTCTGAACTGACCCAAGTGTGGGTGAATGTTCAATTAGTGTGGCAGCGTTATTTGAAAATAATTCAAGAAACAGTTCGGTTACAAAGATTAAAATGTTAGCTTGGAGTACTGGGGGTTGTGTCCCGTGATCTCCACGATGAGGCATGTAGGCAGAGATAAACACAGCAGGACACATAAGGGGTAGTTATATTAATGTAGTGTGTTACTGGACCAGTTCTACGAAAGGTTACATGCTTCACGCACTTTAGGTTGGGGTGCCAGTAAGAACAGGATTAATCCATCTGACATCTTTAATAGAAATTTATTTGGGTCAGTCAAATGAGATAAGCTGAGCTTCGCTCCCACTAGGTCCCTGCTGTCCATGTGGTGCCTGCTGTTGTGGAGGCTGCTGACCACCCACTGGCATCTGGAAGACAAGAGGAGAGGGTCACTCTCTGTAAAAAATACATAGCCCGCACACAGAGACATAGCCCGCACACAGAGACATAGCCCGCACACAGAGACATAGCCCGCACACAGAGACATAGCCCGCACACAGAGACATAGCCCGCACACAGATACATAGCCCGCACACAGATTCAACGCTTATGGATACTGACCTGCTGATACATGGGCTGCTGACCTCCCATGTATTGTTGCTGAGAGGGCAGGTTGCTCATTGCTGGGTCCTGACCAGGAAGATTGGACATGAGGTTCTGAGAAAGAAAGAAAGAAAGAAAGAAAGAAAGCGGTGTGAAAGAAAGCATCTAATTCCTAACAAAGAACTACAGCCATGCGAGAGTTACTATAAAACCCGACAATTGCCATAAATGAGAAATTACATCAGTGCTACAATAAACAGGTTACCTGTATAAACCGTGACAATCAGTAGTGCTACCCCTATAAATAGGGACACTGATAGTTATAGCCTATTAGTAAGCTCTACCAACAGATAGATAGTAAGTATAGGCAAACAGGCAAAGATCATGATTGTTTAATGGTGGTCTCATCCAATCAACATCAGTAGTTAAAAGGACAGAAGCATGCAACACATATATAGAAAGCTTAAATGTACCTGCATATTGTATGGCTGGTAACCCATGGGGACAGACTGAGCGCCCATGTAACCCATACCACCAGCTGGTGGATTCTGGGACATCGGAGGGAGGCTCTGGGAAGCCGCATTCTGAAAGTAATAATAGCTAGGTAAGATAGGCACTCACATAATCTGTGCATCTCAAACTCCATATCGCACAGATCTAATCACGATCTCGGAGTACAGTCCCATAATATGAGCCATCCCCACTTAAAAAAAAAAAAAAAAGGCACCCTGACCCACGTTCACCAGGCCTTCAGTTGTCTCCTTCCTTCTCATGGATTACAATATACATATTAGCCCCACTCTTTGTTAGTTACATCCTAACCCTCATACTATATAATCTCATCCTTAGTCACCTGGTTCACACTTGTCTCTCCACACTCACCTGGTAGGCCTGTGTTGGTGTGGGTTGATAAGACGTGTAAGCGGGGTTGGTGGTAGGCACTGGCTGCCCTTGCTGTGAGGTAGGAGCAGTGTTTGCAGGGTACATGTAGGCATTCACCATGCTAGGATCTGCAGGACAAATAAAATTCTTAGAAATTGTGCAAAGCACGCACACACAAACCACACAAAAGAATAAATCTCACTCACCTGCTCCAGGAACCTGCATGGCAGGGTAAGGGGTGGTGCCTGCCTGTCCTGGCTGGTTCATGTATACTCCATGCATGGGAGAGCCCTCTACAGAGCCTGAGGGACTGAAGGTGCCGGGGTAAGCTCCAGGACCTGAGGGAGGGTACATGACACCACCTGATGCGGGCAGTGACTGCAACTGCAGAGAGAGTCTCAAATAAGCACATGTCTGAAAGATTATTTAAATTATTAATGATAGGGCAGAGATGAGCATACCTGGGCATAAGGGAGGGAGAAAGCTGGCATCTGGGCCCTCATCTGAATAGTCTGTTTCTGCTGCTCTAGGCGCATCTGTCGCTCCTTCTCCTGTTCCTGTAGACGTTGAATTGCCAGTTGACGCTGCATCTCCAGGTATTCCTGTAAGGATGGCAGTCTTGTATCAGAGAAGTCCATAATGCTGTATTATTCTGCTCTCAAACCTTATTTATTTCCTCAACTAGTCAGTTAATCTCAAATTAAAAAATGAGTATGGAGAACACTGCGCTATTATAGGAAAGACTATTTAATGTTGTATGGTGTTATATAAAAAGTACACAAAAAGTAAAAAATTCTCCTGAAAAATGACTATTTGTCCCTGTAACATTCACCTCCTAAATTCTTTGAAATGAAACCATCTGCTGGAACTGGTCTTGTGTTGAAATACTCCAAAGATACTGAATCTATTACAAAAAAGGCGCAACTTCGCTTTACTACGGGCAGCCATTATTTTTTCATGGGCGAAACGGAGTACAGATAATCTTTCCATTCAAACTTGGACCGGTAAGTTACAGCAGGTCCAACAACTATCTACAAAATAATAGAATCATAGTCCTAAGAACCAATCTAGGTAAATAAAATACTGACAGATCAGATCATAAAATAAATAAAGTCCTTAATCAATATGCATTATTAATTTGGTTAAAGGGCCACTGAGCGGTCATATTTATAGTTAACTATCTTGAAGAACTTGTTTTAATAATGTGCAAAATATTTTACATGGATTAAACTAATTACACCTTTCCATTTTAAAACTATCACATTCATTTTTGCTTGAATGACAACTAACATTTTGTCTTTGTTCCTAAAAGCACTAGATACCGAGATACAAACTGTGGAATTGTGTATGGTCCGCATCTACTTCTGTTGAAATACCCTCTTAATGGCAGAGTAAAGCTGCATAAGATAACGCGCACAATCAAGTTACAGACAGACTAAGATGGAATCCCCCATGACACAGAGTCCTCTCTAAAGATTATTTTATGATGCTGTTTTGCATACCAGTTAATGCTATTTTGTTACATATTTCACAATTGTGAATTTTGGCTTTGCCTGCCTTGTAACCCCACCATAACAATAAAAAAAGAAAAAGAAAACACGTAGAACCCTCATAACTTCATAATGTAGAGATTCAGTCATGGTAGGTCTTGCCTCCTTAACCCTAAAGGATTACTGTAATACCCTAGCTGAATGTTTTAATTACACATTATTAATACAAAATAAAAACACAATTCTTAAATATATATAAAACAAAACAAAAAAAAGTTTTTGAAAAAAATCTGACACAGCTGTTGCAAGTATCCACTATAAGGTCAGCCAGCTGCTAAATTTTCAGGCACAAAGTGTAATCAAGAGTATTAAACTAATTTCTTCTGGCAACAAGTTTTTGGTGTGGTGGAGGCTCATGAAAGTTTATTTGTCCTCTTGGCTCAGGACATTGTTCTTTAAGCTCATTAAACTGATCTCTCAGCTTAACCCCCTTAATGACTGAGTGGAGGCAATCAGATCATAAATCAATCACATATATAGTTCTCAGCAGCCGGGCTTGCCAAAAACCGTTGGTAATGTAATGTTAAAATTGCGGGCTCGCAACTGCAGCCCTCGCAAAGCTTTGCGAGTTCCGCAGTTGCGGCCAGGCAAGGAGCGCCAAAGGCGCTCCTTGCACTGGTGGAGGTGAGCGCCATAGGCACTCATCCCTACGACCCCGCACGCCTTCCGCATCATACCTACAACCCGCAGGACTACACATCAACACACAACTCAAAGTGCAAGACCCGTAGCACTTTGAAAAAAAATCGCCTAGAAAAATTACAGCCCGTAACACTTAGAAAATAAAACCGCCACTGAGGGGAAAAAAAATACGAACTTAACGTCCGCAAAACGCACAGCAGAAAACACGACAAATGCACTAAATACAAAATAAAATAAAAAACAAAATACACACACACACAGCAAGGGGGGACATCTGGGAATGAGGTTGCACGCCAATTTAGATTGAATTTAAAGATTTTCGTCACTCAAAAACACACTAAGCGAGAGAAAAAATGGCCGCCGAAAGACGAAAACGAGGCTACACGACCCCATAAGCACGCAAAACACCGCCAAGCACATACGCCTTTTACATAGACCCGTACGACCTACTAAATACACTATTAGGAAGGAAGCTAAATGCTCCACACCCGCCTAACACATACACAATCACAGCCATTTTACAACACTAATGGCAAACTAATAACATTACCATTCCAAACGCGGAAGTACAGAGCTAAACAAACGGTTTCCCCTCATGCACGCAGCCTATTTACACTACACACTGCACACATTGCTGACACTTACACCTCACCAACACTGAAAATATACATTGTATGCTGCAGGAACATCAAAACAGATTGTTACCTCTTCAGCAGATTGCTTCCTGCATATATTAATTACAAATAGGTAAAAGTATATTAATTTAGAACTTTACTAATTAAAGAACATAAAAAAATAAACAGACAAAACCAAATTTAAAAAAACTACAGAATCACAATAAACGATAAAGGCGATCAGCGTGTGCCTCACAATCAGCGCCAACGGTGAGAGGCTCATAATGCGAGCCAAAAGCCCATCAGCGCAAACCTTACAATGAGCGCCAAAGGAGCTTGCATAACCAAACATACACCAACCAAGAGACTCGCAATGAGCGCCGACGGAACTCACACAAACAAAATACTGACTTTGTGTACCAAACAGCATTACCTGCCTTACAATTCTATTGCCGTCATTTTTTGACGGCCAAGTCCCTAGTCATTATATAGGAATTGGACTAATGATCAATGTATAACTAAAACAAGCCCCACTTGTTAAGGCATTAAATCGGTCATTTAACCCTTTCAGTGCTAGAGGGGGCAACAATGCAGGATAAACCACCCCTGCTATCCACACATTTAGCTCCTGTACTACCCAATGTCCTTTACCTGTTTCTTTTGTCGCATGATTCCTAGTTTTTGAGCAAGTTGAATCTGCCTCTGTCTCTCGGCTTCCTCTGCTGCAAGGCGTAGTTTTTCACGGTGCTCGTCACGAAGAGCGTTCAAAGCACCACGTGCATCCCTGATCTGTGCCAGCTTGTCCTGCAGCCCCTCATAATACACTAAGAAGGAGACTCAGCGTTAGCCATCACAGCCAATGAATACAAGGAACAGGCTGCAGACATTGTGTTACCACATAAATATCCAGCCATCAAAAGGAGATTAAAGCAGATTTCGTCTCAACGAGATGTGTCATTGAAAACTAATGAACCTACATTAGACAAATTACTGATAAGGTCATACAGCATTGGTTCCCTTTGTCTTTATTGCAGTTGGCTGTGCAGAGAGACTATGTATGCTCAATATGCAGGCTACTCCAATCCAACAAAAAGGACTTCATGTAAACTAAATCATTTATGTCAATGATGTCCCTTAGGAGGACCACTGTACTATAAACATAATGCCTGTTAAAATTAAAGTACAAGCATAAGTAAACTTGATTTATAATGTTAAAACTTTGTAATGCTAGTAGTTATACTTAAAGCTCTTGCTTTCATAGATTTCTGTCTGACAAGCTGTACTACTTCGTTCTTCCCCCGCCAAGTCTTGTTTTGACATTATAGTGTCTCTCTACATTGATCTGTTTTTCTCCTTACAAACAGTCCACTTCCTGATAAATATCATTGCTCGTCCATCTTCACAATGATGTCACAACAGGAAGTTTCTCCATGGGACATACACAGCTCAAGCCTTTTCACGCATAAGACTCTCCTACAAAGAAGTCCTGCCCTAGTACATACAGTGCATGCACACGTTTCCATCATATGCATAAGGAGCACACATAGGCCTCATCCACCCCCACACAAACATTTTTCCCAAAACAATGGTCTCCCCCATTGGTACATACAGCGCCTCTCGTCCAGCTGGTTGAGTATCTCCAGTAGCTGGGGGTGCATATTGTTGATTGATTGGAAGAGAGACAGTACAGCAGAGTCGTTGGTTATGCTTCTTCCTCGCATGTGGTTACTCTTCATGCGATTCACAAACGTGGTGACGGCATTCTGCAAAGCCTTCAGGAACTGGTCGTGATTCTCCTCAGATTCACCATTTTGGTACTGCTGGAAGAATGTGGGAAAAGTCAGCCCAACCTGAACGCATGATGGGATGGACATTATAGGGAGGGCTTTCCGATTGCACACACCCAATACTTACCTCCATGACGCTCACCATGCTCACTGCAGGCACCTCTACCGTCTGAGCCACAGGTTCTGTCACTGGCACAGGAGCAGGAGCAGATGGGGTGGGGCTCTTTCTGACTTCCTCTTGTTTCTTCTCCCAGTAGTTCCTATTCAGGTAGCGAGCGAGCTGTGGGGAGATGGGTAAATTAAAGGTCGTTGGCAAAGAAGAGGCATAACATAAAACGTTCTAAGTATCTGTTCATCACCTAACCTTTCTTACCTCTGGGTCAACTTCCTCAGCAAGAGGAGCCGAGGAATTCTAGGAAATAGAAAAGAGGATCATTAGAATTAAATTGCATTTAATATATTCATATTTGTCAGCAATCAAGAAATCACATAGACTGTCCCTGTGCTCCCAAATAGCCATTGGATTTCAGCTGCTCATTAGATCACACCGGTCTCTTTGTTCCACTGGATGACATGACTTTCAATGACTTGCTGTATTACACTGCGGTGTCTATCCTGCCTCTATGCACAAGCACACCCCCCTTAGCAAGCTCACATAAACTAGCATAAGAGAACACTCACCACAGCAGAGGAGTACAGAGTACTGGCTGGGGGTGCAGAGGATGTAACAGGTGCAGGATCTGCCTTTGGGTACATGCCGTATGTTGTCTTTTGCCTCTGTTATGAGAATATAAGGAAGAAAGTCAGAGGTATGCTAGGAGATTGGGGTGCTGGCCTTTAGAGTTTTTCTCCAACTTTGTCAACTCACCATGCGCTCCTTCTCTTCAGCTTCTGACTGTGACAGAGCAATTGCCAGTTGCAGCTCCTCCTCCTCTTGTAAAGCAGCTTCATCCCTCTTAGGGGGCATCTAGAAAAAGAGAAAAGCATTAAAAGACAGTGGCAGACACTGTGTCCTACACTAGTGGAGGATGTAACCTCCGTTGTTCCTAATGGAAAAATAGTAGAATCACTGTGATCTATCCATCTAATCTTATATAGCACTGTGGGAAATAAGAACAGACTGAAGAAATAATGGTGTGCTGGCAAAAGATCCCGCCTACTGGTGCTAATAGACGGATGTAATTATGGTTCCATGTACAACTTTATGCAGAACTATCAAGGACAAATGTGCATCTCTATCCCCCCTAAGTGTATACCGATCCTGGAGACAGAGTTGCCCATGAGTATTCCCTTCTCACCGAGTGTCCTTTTCTCTTAGGGACAGAGAGTATGTGCCCTGTACCAGAGGAACACACCCACTAAGTGTGTGCAAGCCTCATTCCCTGACCCAATTAGCTGCCATCACCATATGCATGTTCTGAGGTACAGAGACGCACAGTATTTGTGTGTCACCCAGTTGTGTGCACCCTCTCAAGTCATTATGTCCCTTGAGGACAAGCCACACAGTATGTGCAGTATGGCAGAGCATCCGTGTGCATCATTTAGTTTTAATCAATGAGACACAAAAACACACAACAACAACTCCTTCTCCACCACTCAGCTCTCTGCTTGGGCCCCCAAAAGGACAGAGCATCCCTCTACAGTCCCAAAGTGCCAGGGCTTATTTGTGCAGTAAACATTAGAGCACTATATGTAACCTGCGTGCTCCGGGCTCACCTTTCTGCTGGGAGGCTCTGTCCCTGCCGCTCCCGACTCCTCTTCCCCAGCCTGTGTCTTATTACAAAATTAAACAAAGACAAGAAGGGAAAGAATGTGACATGAGAGGAGCCGGAGGTGTACTGGGCCTAGGGTCAGGGAAGGGAACATTGCACATACACCCCCCCACCACATTGCCATTAGTGCAAGTATGCAGAACACAGCACTCTGTACACTAATGGCCATGGAGATAGTGTGACCTGCCTTAGTGTATGTGTTGGTGTTGCTTTGACCTGTACTTACCCAACTGTGTATCAGTCTACATGCAGGAGCAGTACTGTGATCTGGAAACACCGGGGTATAATTTACTATATATCACACTAGTCTGTAACATCTTAAAAACAGGCCTCTCAACTCCTTCTGTGTGTATACAATTATGGTCTGTTCATTGTATGCATGTGGATTCATTGTATATATTTTGCATAGGAATTTACAGGAAATGCTAAAAATGTTACAAATAAATAAATTACAGTATTCAAATATTTCATTTATACCAACCGATGCATACACCCAAGACGAAACACAAGCGACATGAGGTGCTACTTATGGCCGCTTCAGTAAAACTCAGACACTAGGTTTTAGTGCATACCAACTACGTACATACTGTAAGAATCAACCACTCAGAAGTGTTGTACTGCAAGTGCGGGCATTCAATAGTGTTGCATTGGTAAAAAAACTGACATAGGTTTGATATCACACCACATATACCACTAAAACCCATGTATATATAGACACATAAACCCAGTACACAGAAATACATATCCATTAGTACTTGATTCAGCAAAACAAGCCTGCCATGGTGTCACTACTGCATCACCTCAAAACAGGGCATTGTGCTACTCCATTATACACAAAGCAATGTTGTCAACTTTAACACAGATGTGTCACCCTAGGAAAGAGCCACCACTATGGCACCCCAACAAAACATAGAATAACGCTATGACACCCCAGTACACACACACACATCTGAGTGTGGCAAACCCTGCATGGTACCAAATTCTTACCTGAGACTGCTGGGATAGGGGGCTGGTGAGGTACTCGGGTGGCAGCTCACCACTCGAAGTTTGCTTCCCTTCACCCTTCCTGCAAATGGAAAAATCAAGTCATAAATGTCACTAACAAACAATGATCATTAAATCTAGTCTAGGACAATCCGTTTACCAAGTTCTATATGACTGCCATGCAGTATGAGCCCAAACTAGTGATTCTTAATCTTCTATATCACACCTTTAGATATTTCACTTTTAAACGCAATTATTCTTTACTACATGGTTTTCTTTACCGGCTGCTTCTGCCTCAGGACGGTGAATCTTTGTATATGAACGTGCTTTCCAAAAGGATTGTTGAAAGCACTGGTCATTTTAATTTCCATTGTGCAGATAGAAGCTTCCTCTGCATTCAAAGTCTCCTTCCCCCACCGCAAGATGTAGATCAGTAGAAACTAATCTGGTTACTTGGACTGTCTATATAATGTAATATATTATTATTTTACAATACAAAAACAAGTGGAGTTCATTATAAGGGTATATTTTAGATAGGCCTACAATAGAGCCACTAAACTCAAGATTTGTTTTGTCTAAATGAATCTCTTCTATACCATTTATAATAATTTTAGTGAAATATAGGATTGACTTTGGAATTCCTTTTCTTTTTTGCCTTTCATATTGCTCCATATTGGAGCTGCCACTTTGAATTAAAATTAAGCAAAGTATAAAATAAAAATTCCAGAGTACAGTTTAAACTAATGCGTACTCCATACATGCTCAGATTCCTTTACTGTATCTGGTGCGGTTTGGATTTGCTCAGATCCAAACTGACATATAACCATTTGGAATAGCTGGGCTTCAATCTGTCATCACAAGACCCCCAGGAGTAGAGCCTCTTCCCAGTAGCACACTCCCTGCCCAGCTCCGATCCCCCAGCTTCCAGCCAGCCATACTTACACGGATTTGTTGAGTTGTTCGAAGCAGGGCTCACACACACGCACTTCCTTCTCAATGCCAAACTTGGGAATGGTAGAGTATTTGGAGGAGCATTTCCCACAGAAGATCTGGCCGCAGGCGCGACAGTGATGCTGTAGAAAAAGGATACAATTACCAAAAACGGAAAAGGAACCAGGATCATTATTCCAACATTATCTTCAATTCAATGTTTGTTCTTTGTCTTTGCTATTTTTGTCATGTGAAAATCCTGTAGAGACTTGGACAAGTGAGGGGCAGAGAAATTATATATATAACATACAAGGTTAGTACACTTTCTGTGGTATAGTGATTAATTAGGATGAGAAGGGAACATCAATTCAGATACCTCACGTAAAGGATCATTGTTCCGACTCACCTTACGGGTCACCACACCAAACTGGACACGACAGCGATGACACTCTTCAGCATCTACCCAATCCGGAGCCTAAGGACACCAAAAGTTGAGTCAAAATAGTCTAAGCACAGCATGCTTTACTGCTACAAAGTGTTATTTTAAAATGTAAAAGTTCAGGTTAAAGTGAAATAGAAAGTCTTCCAGCAGAAATGGTAGGGACAAACCGGAAAGGAATCTAAGCAAGCCTGATGTAAGCACAAGGCTATCCAGAGAATCAAGCTTGTTTTGGTAGATAGAATGGTCAAACTAGATTATCCTTTTTGTTCTTATTTGACATCAAAACTATGCTTCTATGTTACTTTACAGAAAGGATGGCAACTACTTGGAATAGCTCATCAATGAAAGAAGAAATAAATACATTATAGGAAAGACGCATAACAGCATTTGCATATTATTTTAAAACCCCCAAATAAATTAATTTATATTTGAATTATTATGTGTCACAGTTAATTCTTAAAGCATATCATGTAGCAAATCACGTTATGAGTGACATCAGGACTATACAAAATAAAAAAAACTAGAGAGAACTAGGAACACGAAGCGAGGGGCCGCATTTCCGGAAGGTGGAGGCTCCAACGTCAGATGCAATGACCAAAAGGCTCATTTCAGCTCTAAATGCGGAGCCTCACAAACAGAAGCGGGACTTTGCAAAAATACATCCAACATGCAATCACTAAATACGGACTTACACAAAAAACTTACGAGCCGCAGGACTTAGAAAAAAACCCACTACTAACTAGCAAAAATACAACCTGAACGGCCGAACCGTGCGCACCTAACATTAAAAACACAATAAATACACACAAAAATGAAACAAAAAGCTTACCCCCAGCAAGGGGGTGCACCCAGGACCTCTGCAAGTGAAGTTACACCTCAATTTAAGTCCAAATTACCAAGTTTAGACACACGAAAATCCACTAAGCAAAAGAAAAAATGGCCGCCGAAAAAAACGAAAAATGAGGCTACACGACCCTAAAGCCACAAAACACCGCCTGGCACATACAGCTTTCTCAAAAAGCCGTACGAGGTACAAGATACACTTTTAGCAAGGACGCTAAATCATCCGCAACCGCGTACCACATACACATTTGACGCCATTTTACAACACTACCTTACACAAAGCGGAAGTACACAGCTACACTAACGGCTTCCCCTCGCGAGCGCAGCCTATTTACACTACACACTGCACACATTGCTGACACTTACACCTCAGCTCCACAACACTGCAAACCTACATTGTATGCAGCAGGAACATCAAAACAGATTGTCAGCTCTTCAGCACAACTCTTCCTACATATATTACTTACAAATAGATAAAGTATATTAATTTATAACTTATTTAATTCACATACAAAAGTACATATACACAAAAAAAAAAAACACTATCGCAATAAACACAAAACCCATTCACTGCGCGCCTCACAACGAGCGCCAACGCTGCTCATATCACACAAACTACACCAGGGGACAGCCTTGCAATAAGCGCAAAAAAGCAGATCAGCGCCAAGCTTACAATGACAGCAAAAGCGCCTCTGATTAAAAACAACCAACAGCCTCGCAATGAGCGCCGAAGGATCTCAGACCACCAATAAAATTAATGTCTGTGCCAAACAGCATTACCTGCCTTACAATTTTACTGCCCCGTCATTTTTGACAGGCAAGTCGCTAATATATATATATATATATATATATATATATATATATATATATATATATATATATATATATATATATATATGTGTTCATAATTGTGAACATATTAGCCCAAGCATATGCCTTTTAGATAGACAGAATAATAAGCAGGCGAGATGAGCCTTATTTTTAATTGGTGTCAAAACATGGTAATAGATAAGATCAGATAAGCGTAAAAAACATACAAACACAGGAATCTGTTCTATAAAAGGGTGGTGCCAATAAGCCTTTTTGCCATTTCATTCTCTAAGGACTGTGACTGTATCTCCCCGAACCACAAGAGCACAATAAAATCTACTCACCCTCTCTGCTGCAAACATAGCATCACTCTCCTTAAACTCAGGGAAATTGTGGCCTGTTAAAAAAAAAAAAAAAAAAAAAAAACATATATATACATTTATTGTATAAAAACCATCACTGTCCTTTGGAATTAATAGTTAACATTCCCAAGAAAACCAACTCCTTATTCTTAGACCTGACCACAATCTACTTTTTAGCACTAACATTTTTCCCTTTATTACCTTGACCTTTACTACAAAAGTTGACCCTCTTATTCTTAACCATAATTATGTATACTTATATCATACTTTCAATAATGTAAAAAAAAACAGTAAAACTCTTCTAGCAGTTGATGCCACAATGACTAATGTCTATATGAGTTATAATTTTTTTTGTGAAAATGTCCCTATATATTTAAGGTCATACAAAAAAATTAAAAAGAACATAAAATAAAAGATTACAAAGCTTCATAATCAAAATATGCCACAGTAAACAGAAGTTAAACCGTATATAAACATTGCAGCTTGCTGCTCTCACCTTCCACCTTCATGATCTGGTAGGTATCCTGCACCACCTTATACTTGGGTTCATTACGAAAAGCGTGGGCCCAGGCCTGGATCAGGTACAGGATTTTATTCCGAACATTTGGTTCCACCTGACGCTGGAGAAAAAACAAACACCGGTCAGTCTAATGGCCACACATAGCCCTCAATGGTAGAACAAGCTAGGGACAGGAAATCTCTTATCAAAGGCCTAAATTCCAGCTCAAACCAGAGGAGGTCGCAGAGCCTGTTGGCCCACTGCTCAGCTAAAGGAGGAAGTAGATGTTTCTGCTCCTAAGTCTATGTGTGTTTTATAAATGAGGATATATGTGAGAATGAGTCAGGTGCTGAGGGGCAGAGGTCACCTGACAGCACCGTGAGGTGAACCTGTATCACATGACTAAAAAGGCTGACCTCACCTGGAGATCCCTCCCAGACACTGCACTCAAGGGCAGAACCAAGTCACAAGACAGATTGTCAGCGGGTGATTAAACTTACAGATAACAACTCTAAAGACAATAGCAGAAAAAACTATACTAATATATTACCAAATTGCTTTTCTGAGTTATTCCACTAGGGTGGCTATACTACGGAATCTGCCAAGGATTTTATGACCGGATTTACTAAAAACTTTGGGTAGATTGTAGATCAAAAACATATATAGAAAGTCAGGGAAGAAAGCACAAATTTAAGTTTACCAAATTTCAATGTAAGCCCCTCAAATGAGTAAGAAACACACACCTGAGAATGGACAACAACCAAGTAGTGTAAGGAAACACTGTGAATACGATCCCAGACACACTTGTGCCAAGTGGGGAACTCTGTAGCATATCAGACTAAACACATTAATGACAGTCAAGAACCAAAATGCCAGGCAAGTCTCCCCTTGAATCAGGAAGATCCCACACTTTCGCCAGAGAGGCTCTGCTAATCTTCTTAGGAACAGCAAGCAAGGGGTCAATGTCTGGGTTACCTTCTAAACCTCAAGGAGACTTATTTACATGCATAAAAGAGAGGAATATGCACACCTGAGAACAGACAGCCATTAAAAAGCCCCTGGGGAGATCGTTTTGCTTAAGTGGCAAAAGCTCAGGAGGCTGAAGCACTTCCTTTCAGTGTTCCTCAAGACAATACGAGAGGTAGAGAAGGCACAGCAGTGACCATTAATGAGTTTTTAAATAATATTTTCTGGCTAAAGATTTGCTTTACTGCTGTTTGCACATGAATTTTAATGTTAATTAATGGTGATCTTGTAATAGGAGTTAGTGTTCTCAGCACAGCAGCCATTAAACATACATATTACATCAGTCAATCTCCCAGTCCGTACCTTCTGTAGCTCCTTCAGTTCTTCCATGGTCTGCTTGTTTGCCACCTCATCATGCACAGTCTGCCCACAGTTCTTCACTACGGACTCTAGGACCTATAACAGACAAAAATCTCAGGCAACCGTACAATCCCATATGACGGCATAATATTTGGTTACAATAAAAGCTTGACAGATCCCTTACTCATTAACAGTTCCTGATCTCAATTTGTACCCTATGTACTCTATGAAAAATATATATATTCTCTACCTAGCTTGTAAGTAATCATGTAGAAATAAGTAGTTGGTGGGTGAAACTTGAAGGAAACAGTTATACAACTTCATCTAAATAAGTTTTATACATTTTCCCATTTACCTGTATACTACATAGGGGTAAAAACTATCAATATACTTTAAATGGTTAAAAAAATAGCTTCAAATAGGTGCATCTGAAAATATATATATTTTTTGGTTTAAGATTAACAAACATATGAAAAAAAAAATGTGCAGTGTCTTAGGATATCACAAGGGACTGTGAGAATGGACGGATAGTACATGCTGTAAACAGGCAAATTGGACATAATATTGTAAGTTTTAAATCATTTGGAAGCGAGCACATTTGATTTTAAGGTCAAAAACAGGGCCCTCCATTATTTGTAATGTGTTTGTGCCATGTACTTAGCCCCTGTATAGCGCTACAGAATATGTTGGCGCTTTAAAAATAAAGATAATACTAGATGTGACCTCCACAGGTCTGCTCAGTAGCCTCACCTCCAGGGCAAACAAAGCCACATGTGGGTTCTTGTCATTCACCTTCTTTTTGATCGCTGCTACGGCGTACTTAGCCCTGAGATAAGAGAGACAATGAAAAATGTCACATCTTCAAGGCAGTATCCCACAGTATCATTACTAAGAGTTGGAGGGTATACTTACTGGGTATCTCCCTGCCTAATCATGTCACAGATCTGCAGAATGGATTCCCAATCGGTCTCCAGCAGGAGTTGACTGGTGGCTTTGTCTATGGATATAAGAAAAAACAACCACACACACTTCAGGTAATGTACACACAATGTAGTCCCATATTCATATGCAATTTCTGTGCACCTGCTTCTACTTGGGGAAAGCATTTAGTTGTGGCGATTCTAAGTGACAATAAGTTCCGTCTTCACTGTAAAACATCTCAGTCAAGAAGCCAATAGGGTCCAGTGCAAGAAGCAATTACATACATTGGACCTATGAGCACCAGCCTGTGTTCTGGTTGTGCTCATCCATCTGGTTTTCTCGGCAAAGATACTGGAGTGGGTTGCCAGTTCCTTCTCCAGTGAACCGCAATTTGTCTGACTTCTCTGCCATGACCTGCCCATTTTATGTGACCCTACATCTAAGGTGCGCAAGCCCCTTCATCACTACAAGATCTAATCACACCAGTATTTAAATGCAAACTACTACTGGTTATCAGTCTTCCTGTTGAATCTGGCAAACATCGACATATCTAATGTGGATATGATCCTCACTTGTGTCTCCTTTTTAAAAGCTTAGATATTACTAAAATATGGTAGTCTGGCTCAAATATATTCTGAATTGGCAAACATTTTTTTCACAGAAAATATCCTCTCATACTACAGTTGATAGGGTGAATATGCAGTATACTTAAAAGGCATAAATATACCCATATTAATTATATATTAAACTTGCGCAATCTAAGCATGAACTATTTCAGCCCTGTAGTTTTCCTTAAGAGGTTTTGGTCTCCTCCAAACCAGTTCTGTCACCTCTTTCTACCTTTTTAGTATGATATCCAAAGGGGCTACCCGCTAGTACACGAGTCTTGTCCCACTCAATTAAAATAATGTATTTTTTGGTTAATTTTTACAAACACATACTGCAGAACAGACACATTCTTATGTATTTACATAATAGGGGTTGACAAATGTTTCTGAAATGTAGGAGCCACTGAAACATTAAGAACCAGGTTATTGTTTATAAATAGAAAAATATGTATAAAGACTGAAAAGTTATGAGCCAGCAATAAAATATAAATAGCCGTGACTCGCTGGTTCCTCCTGGTTCAAGTCCTAATCTATACACATGTACCGTATTGGTCCGAATATAAGCCGCACCCGCACCTGTAAAATTCAAGGGGAAAAAATTGAAAAAAAAGATAGTACTCAAATATAAGCCGCACCCTTAAAATTGGAGAGAAAAAGACTCTCAAAGTGATCAGCCATTGCAAGAAACAGGCTTTCTAATTAGCACTGTAACTTTGTTTGCAGGTTACAGGCCTTACAGGATGTTAGAATCACTAAAACCGGAAATCGATATTCAATTGCTACAATACCGCAGTCTCAAGCAAGCAAACCGGATCCCTTAACTCACAATCGCGCAAATCGGCAGTAATTTTACGTTCGCAAATAGAAGCCGCACACGTAACTCGCTAATCGGCAGTGATTTTTTTTACGGTCACGAATATAAGCCGCACACGTAACTCGCAAACTTAAAAAACGGAAAAAAGGTGCAGCTTATATTCGGACCAATACGGTAATCAGGTAAAAAAGACACAACACTCCTGGGCTCTCAGAACACACATACTCCTAACATTTTTCGGTGTATGTATGTATATATTTTTTTTTGTTTCATATATATACAAAAACATAATATATATTATGTTTTTGTATATATATGTATGAAGAAAAAAAATATTATATATATATATTTTTTTTCTTGTTTCATATACGGTATATACAAAAACATAATATATATTATGTTTTTGTATATATATGAAGAAAAAAATATTATATATATATATATATATATATATATATATATATATATATATATATATATAAATAAATAAATAAATAAATAATCTCAAGACCTACATTCTTGGATTCTCAATACACACACATGCTTCAGAACAGGTAAACTCATTTCTATATATGCACAGCCTGCAGGACAGACACTCCCGGATTCTCTCTTATGACCCACAGACCGGAAAATGAGGAACCAAAGAAAGAGTAGGAAAGGCAGACGAAAATGGGACCTATCCTGTTATGTGCACACACTGCACGGGAAGCTTCCTAGTGCAGGGCCCGCTTGTGTCCCGATGTACTCCCTAACCCCCTACACCAATTACCGTCCCTAACCCCCCTACACCCCTTGCCGGCCCTAACCTCCTAACGCCCTACACCGCTTGCCGGCCCTAACCTCCTTACGCCCTACACCCCTTGCCGGCCCTAACCTCCTAACGCCCTACACCCCTTGCCGGCCCTAACCTCCTAACGCCCTACACCCCTTGGCCAGCCCTAACGCCCTACACCCCTTGGCCAGCCCTAACCTCCTACACCCCTTGGCCAGCCCTAACCTCCTACACCCCTTGGCCAGCCCTAACCTCCTACACCCCTTGGCCAGCCCTAACCTCCTACACCCCTTGGCCAGCCCTAACCTCCTAACGCCCTACACCCCTTGGCCAGCCCTAACCTCCTAACGCCCTACACCCCTTGGCCAGCCCTAACCTCCTAACGCCCTACACCCTTTGGCCAGCCCTAACCTCCTAACGCCCTACACCCCTTGGCCAGCCCTAACCTCCTAACGCCCTACACCCCTTGGCCAGCCCTAACCTCCTAACGCCCTACACCCCTTGGCCAGCCCTAACCTCCTAACGCCCTACACCCCTTGCCGGCCCTAACCTCCTAACGCCCTACACCCCTTGCCGGCCCTTACCTCCTAACCCCCTACACCCCTTGCCGGCCCTAACCTCCCAACGCCCTACACCCCTTGCCGGCCCTAACCTCCCAACGCCCTACACCCCTTGCCGGCCCTAACCTCCTAACCCCCTACACCCCTTGCCGGCCCTAACCTCCTACACCCCTTGCCGGCCCTAACCTCCTACACCCCTTGCCGGCCCTAACCTCCTACACCCCCTAAACCTAACCAGAAAATCCCTAACCCGGCCACTTAGAGACAGCTACATCGGCAGCGCACTTCCCTTGTGTGCACATAACAGGATAGGTCCCAAAAATGATAACATTGTATGTGTCATTCAGTCGTGTCTGACTCTCAGTGACCCTATGGAACGCAGCAAGCTAGATACTGGATTGGCTATATATATATATATATATTTATATATATATATATATACAGGGGACTGGTGGCTGTTATGGGATGTTCAGACTCAGTAGGAGAGGGTGGGTCTGTATTGGGGTCTATGTGTCACTATTTGGTATGGGGAAGGTTTAGGATAATGTAAGTGTCACATTGCGACTATATCATCTGACACAGACACCCCAAGACAGACCCATTTCTCATCAAGGCCAAGAGCCCCTGCCTTTAGTGCTGACATCTCATATACTAACGAACACACACTGTGACATGTCACCACTGTCCTTATATATCCTACATGAGAATATATATATATATATATATATATATATATATATATATATATATATATATATATATATATATATATGGAGCACCCTCAGGGCCTGACATCTTACACCCAGCAGAACCCTCTGTCCCACGGCCCCGGCACACCCCGCAGTCCCCTCCTTTCAGTGTCTTACCGAGCAGCCTCTCGAAGGTTCCTCCGCCTCGTCCCATTATTATATTATAGCAGGACAATGATACAGAAGTAGATGATCTCGGGGTCTGGCTACGGGTTCTCTTCCGCTTCCGTCAAAAAAAATCCCGGAAATGGTGACTGTCTGTCCAAGAAGAGTATCAGCACCTGATTGGCTGTGACTCAAAGGAAATGGGGGGACACGAGCTGTAAACCAATCGGAGCTGAGAATGGCCCTGTAGGGTGGGGCTTGACTGTTACTACGGGATACTAGAAACCAGGCGGACACAAGTTATCTATAATAAAATAAAGCATACATAAGGCAGCGATGTGTCTGCTACTGGGGGCCACGGGGGTCGGCAAGACGCTGCTGATGAAGAGGCTGCAAAGTATCCTTTGGCACTGAAAGCGCAGCGTTTATTTTATTTATATATATATATATATATATATATATATATATATATATATATATATATATATACATATATATATATATACACGCACACTAGCGACTTGCCCGTCCAAAAATTACGGTCAATAACATTTGAAGCCATGGGAATGCTGTTTGAGACATAATTGAAACCGTTTTATGCTGTGAGGACCTTCGGCGCTCATTGCCAACCTCTCCTGTCGTGTACTTTTGGTCCTCTGAGAAAAATATATATTTCTATGTATATGTAGTTAAGTTATAATTAATGATTTATTAATTTAGTTAAGTAATAATTATTTCTGCAATAAATAAATATACTTTAATTATTTATATTTGATATATGCAGCTAGCATTAGGCTGAAGAGCTAACAATCTGTTTGTATTTTGCGTCTGCATACAATATACATTGTGAGTGTTAGTTCCCTGATGATAAACTGTAATGAATGTTTGAAGTTTGCAGTATAAATAGGCTGCGGCGCGAGGTAAAGCTGTTGGTTTATTGTGTAAAGTGGCATTGTATAGTCGTAATGTTATTAATGTGTTACGCGTCTCGTGAGCATTTTCCGGCTTTTGTAATAGTGTATTTTGTAGGCCGTAGTGTGATGTGTAAAGTGCTACACGTATTGCAGTGTTTTGTGCGGTCCAGGGTCGTGTAGCCTATAAAGTGCTCCGGATTTAACCGCGTGACGACGTCTCGTAGTTAGACAATTATAGTATGTGATATATATATATATATATATATATATATATAGTTGTGGATCTTTGCTCTGTTCGTAACGATTGCGATGTTGGTCACGCAGTTGCGTCCCTCTCAAAGCAAGGTAAGCCAGAGGTGTGGCTCTATGCCGCCTAACGCGCGTTAAAAAAACAAAGTCCTGCATGCCTGGCGTTGTTAGTGTAAGTGTTACTGTGTTTGCTGTTGTGTGCTTTCTAAGTCCCGCGGCTCACAGTTACGCCCCTCACAATGCACCCCAAGTCCCGCTTGCTTCAGCGGCTCGCCTCAGTTCGCAAAGTTTTGCAGATGAGCACCGAGGAAGTTCGCAGATGAAGTTGTGCGCTGTACACGGCTCACCTCGATTCGTGAGGCTTCGCAGATGAGCGCCAAAGGCGCTCATCCAGCCTAAGTCGTGAACCGTACATGTCTCTTCGTGCTGCTCCCGGTTGCAACCTCACTTTGCAAGGTCGCATTTGCGTGACCAACATCGCAAACGTTACGGACAGAGTTCTTGGTCCACAACTATATATGTGATAGTAGTACAGAAAATGAAGAGTACATTTGTGATCCCATTTGAATGTGTAAAACTAAACTAAGAAATACAGTTATTGCACTGCACTCTGGGAAACTGGGTAGGGACATGCAAATGAGATCACAATGCACTCTTATTCACATATGCTTGCTGTAATGCACAGCTTTAAGCCTCGCACAGCATGGATTATGTATAAGCCAGGAGACCTACCCACACACAGCACTGTTTCAATCTTATCACTGTGGACACCGGAGGTGGAAATATTTTGGTTTTTTTTTTAACTTATTTTTAGACATTCAAATTGGAGCACAAATGTAATATTAATTTCCTGTACGGTGGAGGGCTTCTATCGCTCTTCATCCCACCATGAGTTATATGATTGTTTATAATGTTCACGTGGGGAGAGAGAAAGCGCGCCAAGAGAGAGGGCACAAGGGGAGAGACAGCACAGACAATTGAAAATAATATATGATGCCATCATTTATGACTGGCAAGTTACTAGTGTGTATGTATGTGTGTGTGTGTGTGTGTATATATATACGTATATATACTATTCATAGAGATATAATTATGTATAATATTTAATCGCACAGGCTACATATCACAGGTTAGAAATATTGATTTGTGGATTTGTGGCCTATATTATTCGTATTTGGCTCTGAGCAGTCACTTTTAAATTGAATTGTTCCATAATAGTAAGTTTAATCTGATCCTAAAATACTAAGCAAATCTCGCTAAATAGGCAAAGTCTTGGGACAAATTGCAGACAAGTAGTTTTGTGGATTGATATGTATATGAAGTTAAATGTCATGCAAAGATTTTTTTATTTTTGTAGACTTGAACAGGCTAAAGAATGAGGTTATGAGTATATGGGTAGGGCATGTATGATATTAGGGTCTGTTTAATGGAGCTATAATGAATTCCTCAGGAGACATTTTGGAGCCCTGAGGTTCTATCAATACTTTTGGGGTCACAATTTGTGTTTTGTGGCTGAAATAATTTGGGGAACCCTGTGATACAGTCTTGTCCACTCTCGTTTATGTGTTCAAATATAGATATTTCTTTATGCACCTACGGCAGTTGCTGTTTTAATGACCAAGGCACAGAATATACACATACTGAACATATCTAAATATTTTTCTGTTCAATTTCGGCCCAGGCCCTCTTTTACCTAATATATACTATAAACAATAGACAACTATCCTGTGCTAGATTAGTCTAGCCAAGAGGCTAGGGAACTTAATATAAAGTACATAAAAAAGACACAGCAAATAGGCTGGCTCTGATTTTCTCCATTCTTTATTTTCCATGTCTTAACCCCTTCGTTCAGAGCTCAGCACTAAGGATCAAGCAGATCTGACAGATGTTCCTCCAACCCAGCCCACGGTTAGCGCACTGACCAGTTGCTCAGACATTATTATCACTACAATAGTTCTGTGACAATGTTGTTACTCTACATTATAGGTTGGCACTAATCTGACAGACCTGACAATCCACAGGAAGAGGGTGACTGTGCGTGAAATCGGAGGTTCCATGGGGCCCATCTGGTCCAGCTATTACCAGGACTGCAAGTTTGTACTGGTGAGTAATTGCCACTAGAGAAAAGGACACCAGACTCCTGTTTTATATCTTGGATTTTTAAATATTGTTCCTCTCTTCTCCTCCATCCTCTGTTGTATTTCACTTTTTTCTTCCATACTTTCCATTCTGTTTTTTTTTTATATTTCAATCTCTTTGTCAGGAGAGGTACCTGCTCTGTTGGACATAGTAGGTGTGTGTCTCACAGGGAGCTGCTTCCATGCCCTGTGACTTGAGGGTTCCAGTGGGCCTGCTTCGAATGTTTGGTGCTGTACAGGACTCCATTTCTGGTGCTTTGCTCCATGTGTCATAGCTTCACCCAGTGGCGTAGCTAGAGCTTTTGCCGCCCAGGACTGTCCCTAAGATTGCCGCCACCGTCGCCCCGTTTGCCTCCATCTCCCTCCCTCTTTCTCTCGCTCCCCTCTCTTTGTTCTCTCCACCCTTTACCAACTGCAAGCCATGGGCTCATCCAGTCCACTAGTCCCTTTTGTGTTCTGTGCACAGAGCCCGTTGTACACCTTCTCCATAAAATATACATATAGCACATTGCAGTAATGTGTCTGCTGCTGGAGGCCACAGGGGTCGTCAAGACTCTGCTGATGAAGAGGTTACAAAGGATCCTTTGCTACTGAAAGTGCAGGGTGTATATGCACAGTGTATATGCAGTGTGTAATTTACCTGTCAAATTGAGATGGAAAAATCAAGTAATTAAAATCCAGGGTTTCATTGATTCATGCTCAGCAACAAATTTTCTGTGCACGTATTTAGTCCAATAACATAAAATTATTATTATTATTTATTTGTAACGCGCCAAAATATTCAGTAGCGCTATACATGCATTGTGTTCTAGGCAAAACAATATTATACATTTTTCGTGTACCAATGCTATTGTCTCCTAACTGAGATACCGTCTGATTGTGGGGTCCAGTTTGCATCCAGATTTCGGAAGACCCTGTTGCTTAAGATAAAGAGCAGATTTGGATATTCAGTCACTCCATTACTCTGTGTGTGACATATCACATGTAGAGCAATGGAGTGACTGAATGTACAAATCGGTCCCTAGCTTCTGATCGACGGAGCAGGACGATTGGACAGACCTCCTACCCTTTGACTTGAGTTCTGCCACAATATTACCAGAACTTCTTTGCAGCCCTTGGATACGATCTCCTCCATTTCATCTCCGCATTTGATGGATGGTCACAAGGAATTTGAGATAGAGAAGATTCTTAGTTCTTCTGGGCAACCCTCCAGTACCTTGTAGAGTGGAAGGGTTTTGGCTCTGAGGAGCTCACATGGGTATGTCTTCAAGTTACATTTTCCGGAACTGGTCTGCCAGTTCAATCGACTGCATCCATGTAAGCCTTTTTTGGCTGCCATGAAGCCGGTCCTCAAGGGGGTTATTTCAGGAGGGATACTTTTTCTGTTGGACATCGGGACAGGCATCCATCTTGTGACACATGTACTTAGTAGGCAGTGGGGTAGAACTAGTAGGTTTGTGTCTGCTTCCGCACCTTCCATGTCCCTAGGACATGGGTGTTTTGGTAGACCGTCTTCTTTTGTTTATCTCGGTACTGTGCCGGTGTCACTTCCTGGTGCCTTGTTCCATGTGTCATAGCTCCACCCTTTATCAACTATAAGGCGTGGACTCAGCCAATCCATTAAACCTTTTATATTCTGGTGGAGTCCATTGCACATTGTACCTGAGGTGTGGAAAGTCTCCACATCTCTAGTCAAATCCTTAAGGCCTACTGTGGCTCTGACTGTTGTTGCCTGACTTCCTATTTCTATCCCTGTCTAACTGCGGGTTGTAGGCCAGCCACTGACTCCTGCTTTATTCCAGTCTTCTATTCTACACCAGTTTGCATGCCTGGTCAGCTTTACACCCGTTTTCCACTCCTTTTTCTGTAAGAGGCTTAACCCTTGAACATCCACATCAAATACCAACTGCCCTCAACACTCTCTATCTCTCATCTTTCTTTCTTTTCCTGTCTTTCTTTTTCTCTTTCTTTCTTTGTTTCTTTTCCCTTTCCTCTACTTTCATTGCTCTCTCTTTTTTTTTCTCTTTCACCCTTTCCTTTTTCCTACCTAAACTCCTTTTTAATTGCATATTCCATAAACTCCTATATGTATAACCAGCCATGGAATTGTTGCTGTATATGTTCAGAGATGTAGGACTGCTCATTCTCTCTTCACATGCTATCTAATGTTTTGTTCGGTTTATAGCATGACTAAATATTTCCTCTTTTCACAGTTTGTGGTTGATGCTGCTAACCCCAGCCAGGTGTCTTCATCATGCATTCAGCTATTATCTATGCTTTCTGCTCCCCTTCTTGCTGGGGCATCAGTCCTGGTTCTCTTCAATAAACTGTAAGCATTTCCATATATACCTAAATAGTAGGGATTTCCTTTCTAATGATATTCAATCTATTTTGAATTACAATATATATTGGAATATTCTAATCCTATTGTTTTAGCCAGAGATGGCCTGTCTGGTCCAAGATAATGCCCATGTGTCTCGACTTATGTGTCTGGTCTTATGTCTGATCGCAGGGACTTGCCGTGCTGTATGTCATTAGTGGAGCTGAAATCCCTGTTTAGAATGGACGACATCATTTCCTGTGCCAAACAACCAATCACTTTGCTTGAAACTAGCGCTCGGGATGGCACTGGATTGCACGATGTGATGCAATGGCTGCACTCATCTCATGGCCACTGACAAATCCTAGTGGGTGAGGATGCTCCATCTGTCCACTAAGAGAAACATGTATATGCAGAAAAAGAGAGATGTTTCACTTAATCTGCTTGGATCCCAAGTGAAGAACACCGGTGACAATACACAGATGAAGGTTGAGTCATAACTATCCCATGGTGTGATTCTGCGGACCATAATATAATCAAAGATAGAAACACAACCAATAAGTGGCAACTTTTTCAAGAGCTTTCAAAAAAAGAGACATATTATGGACTTGCCAATGGCGAACTGATTGAAGGTTCAGCATGTTTCATCTGATGTGCCTTACAGCATGCTGTGTCCTGATACAGACCCACACACTCACCTGCCTGTATATACTTTTGTGTCCTACACAGCATTTTTTGCTGCATGTAATAAGGAATAAGCCCAACATGGATTTTGCATCCAGTTTCTGATGAAGCAGGGAATACACACACACACACACACTTTTTTTACACATGGATCTCTGTCACAGAATAAATCCGCACAAAAGGCAAATCTGTGTTTATAAAAACATGCACAATTTTGTACTTCGCATTACAGAGTGCCATATGAGATGTAACACAATATGCGTATAGGCTAACTTTATATGTATCAAACTACCTACCTTGCATTGTATTGAATGTACAATGGTTTACTTTGGATCTGAGCAGTCTGTGTTAACCTATCTTAAGGAAACAGCGCAAAATATTTCTGTTCTGATTGGCTAGAACCATATCCCCTTAACATTAGCAGTGAGGAGGCGCGAGGGAGGGCTAGAAGCGATGTAGTCATGAAACTTTCAAACACTGATAAAAATAAAAAATACTATATATATATATATATATATATATATATATATATATATATATATATATATATATATATATATATATATAAATGAGACCGCCAGTTCAGCTAAAGGGAGCAGGTTCTTGAGTACACTCGGGGATCATTATCTGGCCCAGGTTATACATGAACCTACTAGAAATGGGGCCATCTTGGATTTAGTCATCACAAGTAATATTGATATGGTGTCAAATATTAAAATAGGGGAACCCTTGGGGAACAGTGATCACAACACAGTCTCATTTGAGATTGAATACAAAAAAAAAAGTTGTAAGGGGCCAACAAAAACATTAAATTTTAAAAGTGCTAACTTTAATGGGCTAAGGGCAGCAATACAACATATAGACTGGGACAAAGAACTTAACGGGAAAATATACTGAAAATAAATGGACAACATTAGAATACTTACTAAATATACATAAACATGGGCATGTACCATGTGGAAATAAAATGAATAGGAGTAAATCACATCCCATGTGGCTTAACAATGACTTAAAGATCATAATAAGGGGAAAAAAACATGCATTTAAATTATACAAGGAGGGAACAGAGGCAGCTTTATGTGACTATAAGGAAATTAACAAGTCTTGCAAAAGGGCTATTAGACTGGCTAAAATAGAAAATGAGAAGTCAGTTGCAAAGGAAAGTAAGACTAACCCTAAAATATTTTTAAAATATATTAATGGGAAGAAGGTGAGGAAGGAAGCTATAGGAACATTACAATGTGACACAGGCCATCTGATAATGTAGGCAGATGAGCTAAATAGGTTCTTTTCTTTGGTATACACAAGGGAGGTACCAGTGGTTGGGACACTGCAACATAATGGGGCTACACTACCTTTGCCAAATAATTGGTTAACGCAGGAAGAAATCCAAAAGAGGTTGGAAAAAATAAATGTTAATAAAGCCCCAGGTCCTGATGGAATACATCCAAGGGTACTGAGAGAACTGCATTATAGCCTAAGCATTATATCTAACTAGCGAATTGCCTGTCAAAAATAACGTTCATAAAATTGTAAGGCAGGTAATGCTGTTTGCCACACAATGTAAGTCTTCTGGTCGTCTGAGTACCTTCGGCGCTCATTGCGAGCCTCTTGGTTGGTGTTTTTTTTGCTCACCTGAGCCCCTTTGCCGCTTAATGAAAGGTCCACGCTGAGCACCTTTGGTGCTCATTGCGAGCCTCTCCCCTGGTGTACTTTTGCTCCTCTAGGCACCCTCTGCGCTTATTGTGAGCCGCGCACTGAACGCCTTTGGCGTTTATTGCAATCCTGTCGCCTGTTCCTTTTTTTTTTTCTCGATATGTATTTTTTAATGATAAGTAATAAAATCATAAATGAATATACTTTACCTATTTGTAATATATGCATCAAGCAATACCCTGAAGAGCTAACAATCTTTTTTGATGTTCCTGCAGCATACAATGTATATTTGCACTTACACTGCTGAGCTGAGGTGTAAGTGTCAGCAATGTGTGTAGTATAAGTAGGCTGCGTGGGCGAGCGCACACCGTTTGCTTAGATGTGTAATTCTGCAGTTTGTAATGGTAATGTTATTAGTTGCAAGTTTAGTGTTGTAAAATGGCGGCAATTGTGTATGTGTTATACGGGTGTGGATCATTTTTTTGCGTCCTCCCTAATATTGTATTTTATACCTCGTAAGGGCTTGTGTAAAATACTTATGTGTCTGGCGTTTTTTGCGTGTTTATTGGTCGTGTAGTATGAGAAGGCCGCGAGCGCAAAGCATTTGTTTAGGAGTGTCATTATGCATTTTGGAATGGTAATATTATTAGTTGCAAGTTAGTATTGTAAAATGGCGGCGATTGTGTGGAGCATCCTCCCTAATAGTGTATTTTATACCTCATACGGTCTTGTGTAGAAGTCTTATGTGTCTGGTGTGTTTTTGCGCGTTTATTGATAATGTAGCTCTTTTTTCGTTTTTGTCGCCCGCCATTTTTTTTGTCGCTTAGGCAATTTTCGTGTGTGGTAACTCAGCAATCTTGTGGTTCATTTGTCATGCAACTGGATTTCCAGACTTCGTTGCTGTCCCCCCGTGCTGGGTGTGATGTTTTTTTTGTATTTTTGTTAATTTTGGTGTTGTTATTGTTGTTTTTGTATGTGCGCGGTTCGGCAGGTAACTTTGAATTTTTTGGACCTTGTATTTTTTTTTAAGTGCTGTGGGTCGTATTTTTTTCTTGTAAGTCTCCCTTTCCTTGTTGCAAGTGTCATTTTTTAAGGTGATTTTTTTTCAAACTGCTACGGGTCTCGCATTCTGAATTGTGTAATTGAGTTTTGTGTTGATGTGTAGTTCAGCGGGCCGTAGGGATGAGCACCTACGGCGCTCCCTGCCTAAGACGTACGTGGTCGTAGGGATGAGCGCCTATGGCGCTCATCTCCACCAGTGCAAGGAGCACCTTTGGCGCTCCTTGCCAGCAACTGCGCGCAAGCCTGCAAGCGTTAGCAACAACACGTATTACTCACCACAGGGTCGTTACCAGATGACTGGCGAAAAGCAGAGGTGATACCTATTTTTAAGAAGGGAGCAAGAGCAAATCCAGGGAATTATAGACCGGTAAGCCTCACGTCTGTGGTTGGGAAGCTTTTAGAAGGGTATACAGTATACAAGAATATGTCAATTTGAACAAGATCATAAGTAGCAGTCAACACCGATTTATGAAAGATACGTCATGTCGGACCAATCTAATTAGTTTCTATGAGGAGGTTAGTAGGAACTTGGATCAGGGCAGCTCAGTGAATGCAGCCTTTTGGATTTTGCAAAGGCTTTTGATACAGTGCTACATGGGAGACTTTTGAGCAAACTAAGGGATACAGGAATTGTAGTAAATATCTGCTCATGGATTGAGAACTGACTAAAAGACAGGAAGCAAAGGTTTGTTGTAAATGGAACATTCTCCGACTGGACTAATGTGGTAAGTGGGGTTCCTCAAGGTTCAGTATTAGGTCCTCTCATTTTTAATATATTTATTAATGATGTAGAAGTAGGACTGGAAAGTAGTGTATCCATTTTTGCTGATGACACTAAGTTGTGCAAGGTAATTATATCAGATAATAATGTACTTTCCCTACAAAGGGCTTTGCATAAATTAGAGAAATGGGCAGCAAAATGGCAGATGAGATTTAATACAAATTAATGTAAGGTTATGCATTTGGGAAGGAAAAATAGCCATGCAATTTATAATCTTAATGGAGCAAATCTAGGTGTATCAGATATTGAAAGGGATTTGGGAGTGTTTGTGGACAACCACCTAGGTAACAGTGCTCAATGCCAAGCAGCAGCTGCAAAGGCAAGTAAAATATTAGCATGTATTAAGAAGGGTATAGAAGCCAGGGAAGCAGATATAATTATGTCACTGTACAAATCCATAGTATGCCCTCAGTTGGAATATGGAGTACATTTTCATAAAAAAGACATTTTAGAGCTGGAAAAAAGTACAGAGAAAAGCAACAAAACTAAAAAAGGGGAATGGAGGGGCTAAGTTATGAAGAAAGACTAACCAAATGAAACTTATTTTTCTGGAAAAATTCTTCACAGTTAGGGTGGTTAAACTGTGGAATTCTCTAGCAAAGGAAATGGTGACAGTGGATTCAATAGATAACTTTAAAAAGGGTTAGATATATTTTTGTATATAGAGGGCATTCAAAGTTATCCGAAATAACTAGCAAAGGATTATTCGATCCTGGGAGAAATTCGATCGCCAGTCTCTGGGGTCAGGAAGGAGTTGTTTTTTTCCCTTATGAAACAATTGGCAAAGTTTCAATGTGTTTTTTTTTTTTTTTGTTTCCCTTCCTCTGGATCAATTAACAAATAACCCACATATTAAAAGGATCAGAAGAGATCTAAAAGGTTGAGCTTGATGGACTAACAGTCTTTATTCAACCTTAAATACCCTAAATACTACTTTCCTTGCTCTCTTTTCTTGATTATTTTATTTTCTCTCGACTGGAGAATGGCTCTGCATCAAAGAAATGGAAGAATCCCTTTAATGTCACAAGAGTGTTCAGTCTGATGTCCTCTACATAATCTTCTTTTTGTTTTCCTTGTAAAACTTTTAACGTGGACATTTTTAAGGCTCATACAAATACATCTAAAAACACCTTAAACATACAAATTAATGTAATTATCTAATAATAATACAAGTGTCTGTTCTTGTTAGTTCCTTGGCAGCAACTATTTCGCAACAAGAAAGGATATGTCCTCCCCGACCCGAACACATAATTTTTTTTAAATATTAAGGACCAATTGAATTCATTTGTAAAAAACAATCTTACTATAACAAAAGTGCTAATTATTAAGCTACACACTTTGCTGAAAAAAACTAATACAAACTAATGTTCGTCTACTATGGAAGTCAAGATGCATAATAGTGCTGTATAATTGTGTGATACCTCTTAATAGGAATCTAACATTAAAACATCAAATTAAATATAATGAAAAAATCTTAGAAAAGTAATTTATGGTGAAAACCTTCGTAGAAAGCCCTCATGCTTTGGTATGGTTCTGAATCTTCTTTTATAGCATCTCAATCAACCAGGAGCATTGAAAAACAAAAAGAAGAAAACTACAGGAAAAGATTTATGCAAGGAAATTGCATATATACACACTGATGGATACATAAAGTTGTTAAACTTCACATTTTCTGTGCAACTCAATCACAACCTTATGTGGATTTGCCAAGGGTGTCTGGTGGCTGTTCCCTGCTGTTGGAGGCTCCTTCCTCTTGATTCACTCTTTGTAGGCTGCAGAACCTGCTGCCAAGGATTCCAGTCAGGAGACGGTAAGAAATATTTCTTATGGCCCTCAATTCCAGGATAGGCTTCCTTCATTAGGTGTGCTACTGCTTCACAGTAAGGCTAAGGATATAGCCTGACTAATTTTGTCCATGCCCATCAACATGTTTGAATAACCAGGCTTTTATCAAAGAATTTTGATTATTTCTATCCCGAACTTCAGATGGACCCTTTACCTCGCATTCACTGTTGTCATATCGGACCCTGTTTGAAGTGAACTACAACGTTGAATGGTTTTCTTTGGCTCCTACACCCATGGCTGAAGCAGAGATACCAAAAGCTACGGCTCTCTAGGTGAGCAGATCTAGGTAATCAAACCAAGACACCATATAAGTATATGCTTAAATGCTGCAGTACATCAAAAGGAGAGCCTCTAACCCCACTTCATCTCGTGGTTATCTAGAATTGATTAAGGCTTGCACCAATTATCTTAGCTCTCATGACAAGATATACAAGACAGGGATTTCCTCCTTTCACCTGTGGGTACCATGGGGGGAGTTTAAATGGTTTATCCTAAGAATATATACCTGTTACCCCTTCTTGTTTGGTCGCTATAAATTCACAAAGTGTTCCCCAATAAAGTGTGTAAGTTTTGGAAACGAGCGGTGGTCCAAGTCTTTTGATTAGACCACTCTAGTAAAAAGTCATCACATTATTCTAGGCAAACCAAGGTCCGATTGCTGACACCCTACCCTTAAGGTCAGAACGTGGGATATCTTTTGTGGCTGGTACAACTGGCTAATTGGTTCTGTGAAAAATTCCAAAATGGTTACTAACATGGAGTAGGTTCTGTACACTGGAATTTATAATTATAAGTAAAACTCAGCAGCTCTATGCTTGTTTATTATTATTATCATCATCATTATCAACTGCACTTGATTTGCAAAACGTATTTAGGAGGACATGTCCCATCATGATAAACCTAAGATAAGATATTGCCCAAATTGTAATTGGAAAAGGTAAAGGGGTTATACTGCCTAAGAAAGGATTGAAGCAGCTCTAGAACCCAGACTTTGGTCTTATTAGCCTCGTCTCAGGATATCCCAGAATTCATTATTCATAGTCTGAACCAGATGCATAGTGTATATTCTTAGTTTCTGCTCATGTTGAGTCTTGAATATTATTTCTATAGTGTACCGGTATATTGTTTTCCCTTCCCTTCTGGTAATGTTTTGGTGCATGTTTTCGGCTCTAGAGCATTCGTTTTCTTACTAATTTTGTCTCTGCAAAGTTCCAGTATGGCCAGGTTTTTTACCCCAAACTCTAAATTGAATAACACATTTTTGAACATACAATCACAGTTTGTGCCCGGTGATATACATCTATATGTGTATTACTTTGTACTGAAACTAGGCCTGACAGTGTTTGGTTTTGAAATTATTGTTGTTTGCTTTCAGTGTTCGGACATAAATATATGTGTAACTTTATATTTGAAATCAATTTACTCAATAGATCCGAGGTTGTTATAGCCATTTTTTTTTAGAAATTACATATTTTTTGAGAAATGCAGTCATTTATTTCCAGAAGTATTATATATTTGTAATACCGCACAAACACCAAATTATAAAGATCCCAATGAAACATGGAACAGAATTCAGGAAAGGTAAAGGATACACATTTTCATTTGGATATGAGAAAATACAACAGAGGACCAAAATGAATCCTAGTAAAAATGTATCTAAATGTCTCTGGCCTTGTGAGTCTAAAGGGTACACTAAATCCAGTTTTATTACAAAAAAAATGTACCACCAACATGTTGATGATTTCTGATTGGATACTATCATATCAGTCCTGGAACTTATTAATAGAGGGTCTCATTTATTTTATGTATTTATTATGCTTTATTTATAAAGCAACAACATTTTAAATAGCTCTGTTTACAAGAGTATAATATATATATTTTTTATAATCCTTTACCATAGTGAATATACTATCCAATCTTTTTTTTTTTTTTTTCAATTTGGCTGACTGCGGAAGAAATGTCTTATCATGATAAGCCTAGAGCAGGGGTGGGCAAGTTAGATCCTGGAGGGCCACACACAAGCCTGGATTTGAAAATGTCCTCTCTGTACACTGGTGAGTCAATAAGGATGACTAAAGAAGTGATTGACTCACCTGTGTGCAGCAGGGATATCAACAAATCTAGGCATGTGTGTGGCCCTCCAGTATTGAACTTGACCACTCCTGGTCTAGAGTCATTCTTCAAATAGTAAATGTAAGAGGTAAAGTGGTTATACTGCCTAAGAGGACCAACGCAGCTATGTAACCCAGACTTTGATCTTATTAGTCTGGTCTAAATATATCCCATGATTCATGTTGTACAGAAATCTTCCTAGTGCGAAGTAGTTGCATAGTGTCTAATCTCAGTTTGCACTCATGCTGGTCCTTAAATATCTTTTCTATATCATTCCTGTACATCATGTTCCCTTCTACATCTGGGACTGTTTTGGTGCCTTCTCGCAACTCTGGTGCACACGACAGCAGTTTGCTTAGAGACTCTGTTTCTGCACAGTTTCCATATGGCCACGTTTCCTTCTTGCCAGAGCTGTGGTACTTTGGGTTGAATACCACATTTTTGAATATGCGATCACAGTTTGTGCAGGGTGATATACAGTTGTATTTGCGTTCCTTTGTATTGAAACTGTAGGCCTTACAGTGCACATCTGCGGGGAACACAATTGCTGGACCCGTTTTGCCATAGAGCACCGCATATGAAATCGCCTTGTCCCATTCAAACAGTGCAGAAACTGCAATCATGATCCTCCTCGGTATCTTTCCTCTGCATGATAAGGATGACCCAAATGCCTTTTTGTCATCTCTGTTTGTTTGAGGATCCTTATAGCAGCTGTATGTAATAACAGAGGCTGTAAAAGAAAAGTCATTTGCAACTGGTTGGTTTCCTTTCTCCTCAGCCAATTTCCACAAGGATTTATTGACTTCCACCAGTTGTCCTACAAATGAATCTGGGTCTTCTGTGTTGTGACTTTTCTCCATCTGTGAAATGAAATTATGAAAATTGGGTTATAATTCTTTCAGTGATCTTAGCTAGACTAATAGTAATATAATAATTTAGGTTGAAAACAAAATTTAGGTCCATCAAGTCTAGTTCTTGTATCCTGTGAATTGTAAATAAAAAACTATATATATATTTGAAACACTCCCAATTGTCCCAATTGGGTGAAAAAATCCTTAATGATTCCAAAAACTTTTAATCGGATTGTACACTTGAACAATATCTTTTCTGGTTAACTGAGATAGGCTGGAATGTCCATTTTAATCAAAACTGCATCAAACTCCTTTTTAAAGTTATCTTTTGAATCTACTGTCACAACCTGCTTTGGTAGAAAGTTCCACAGTCTGAAAGTAGTAATTGTGAAGAACCCTTTTCTTACTTTAAGGTGAAATATTTTTTTCTGCTAACTTTAAGGAATGACCTCTTGTCAACTGCATTCTTTTCCACAAGAAATGAGTGTTGTAATGACCCTGGATGTATATATATTAGGTAATCAGATCAACTTGTAAGCACATTTTTTTCTACAACAAATAATTCTAATTTGTTAGCCTCTCTTTATAACCCAATCCCTTCATTCTCATTATTAATTTTGGTGCTGTTCTCTGGACCGTTTCAATCTCAACATAGATCTATTTTGTAGTGCCCAAAATTGTACCGCATATTCCAAATGAGTTCTTACAATGCAGAATTGAACTTGCTTCCCTTTCTTCCATATCACACCTTATGCATGCTAATATTTTTATCTGGCTTTGCAGCTGCTGCCTGACATTGTGACTGTCCACACACACTCCTAAATCCTTTTCTACCTTTGATACCCTTACATTTATACCATTTAGATTATACATTTTTTACACACCACTATTCCAACGAGGCATTTGATCAAGAGGATCAGGACAAGAATAACTTTGCATTCATGCTTATGGACCCCACTTTTTCATTATAAATATTTTTTTTTACATACAAAAATGTTTGTTGATGCACTGTTGGGCCTTGTGCGCTCCCCCCCCCACATACCCTTCTATATTATACATTACATTGCATGCTTATTTTTTCCTATAAAAATGCATAATTTTACATTTCTCTGTGTTGAATATAATTTGGCATTAGGCTGTCCATTCATCTAGTTTAGTTTCCTTTGGAGGGAAAGCACATACTGATCTGCACAATTTAGTGTCACAAGCAAATATGGAGATATTACTATTCAGTCATGGTTCTAAATCATTAAATAGTTACATAGTGATTGAGGTTGAAAAGACATTGACATTCATCAAGTTCAACCTTTTTAGATCTCTGATCTGCAATATGTGGATTAATAGTAAATATATGGAAAAGAAGATGACCTTGCACTGAACCCTGAGGTACCCCATTTATCTCATTAGTCCAATGTGACTGTGTTACATTTACAACAACCCATTGTGTTGTGCTTTTAACCAGTTTTCTATACATGTGCAGAATTTTACTGCAATTACTGTATTCTTTCATTTGTATAATAGACTCCCATGTGGTACTGTATAAAAAGCCTTAGAAAGCATTTGTTCTTCTCCAGGTTAAACAACATGCCTTTTCTCATTCTTGAGAGATCACCGAAGTTACCGGTTGTGCTCTAGGCAAACAAATGAAGGGTGGAAAGGTATGTGGAAAAAGTGTTTTCTTTTTTGAAACTTTAGATGAATTGATTGAGTGAGTACCATTTTAGTTCATGGTTATTTAATGAACTTCTGAATATGTACCTGCATCAAAATAACCTGTTGTGCATGGTGGAATGATATAACTGTTGTTACTATATTTTACTCTTATTTATACAGATACCTTTGTGGAAGGACATTTGCTTGTAATGTTACAGAATAATCATGAGATAGGAAAAAGGAAATAGTACTTACATATTCAAGCAGAATAGCGTAAGGAGTCTTGGAAGGTGGGTGTGTGTTGTATTCCTTGAAAGGTTTTGGAAACTTGTCCTGTATAATTTGTTGTTGAGGTTTAGGAATAAATTCCAAAGGTGAGATTGGACGATCATTTATATGCCCAAAGAAGAAGATGGCATGGAGAACCTGATGAAAAAAAAAAATCCTCTAACTTGGGTCACAGCTCACTCTATAAGAAATTGTACAGTAATGTAAGATTCATCTAGTTTATTTACTTTTTATTTACTTTTTTATTTATTTCAAACATTTGTACAATATTCCACGCTTCTTGCAGTTCATTTTGATTTAATTTTCTTATCCCTCCAATAACATCAATCTTGCATTTGAGTAAAGAGATACTGTAATCTGATATTTTCAGTGCTTTGTTTTAAAGAATTTGAATTAGCAAAATGTTTTAGAATGTTATAAAAGAAAAAGTTAATTTAAGTTAATTCACAATCTATTATAGGTAATTATCTGTAGTATTGGCCAACACCAGTCTTTGTTATATTTTAGTGAAAATTCTAAGTGTTACACAAAAGCAAAATGACAGATGTTCGTATAAATCACATTAAGATTGTTTGTGGGTTTTCTATCTCTTTCAGTTGCCTCGTCCCCTCGCACTCACTTTTCTGTCCTCCTTTTTTTTCTTTTCGCTTATAGTGTCCTCTCCTCTGTCTCCTTCCCTCTTCATCTTTTCTTACTCCTATTTCTCTCTTCTTCCTTCTCTCTCCCCCTCTTATTCCTATATTCTCTCCCCATCTTCACCCCTTTTCTCTAGCTACCTCTCTTCTCTGCCTCTATCTTTGCCCCTCTCCTTGTGTGCTCTGGGGGCCCCAATTTTGTTTTTACTGGGGCCCTCCATTCACTAGCTCCACCACTGAACAGACAGATAAACAAAGTAATTTGTATTTTAAAAGCCCATAAAACATTTAATTGAACTCCAACATACTGAACTGCAAACATATCATCAGATAGGGGAGGCATTAAAGGAAATAAACTAGATTGTAAGCTCTTATGAGAGCAGTGCCCTCCCCTACTCCTTCTGTACCAGTATATAAACTTTTTGCATGTTTATCTTATGTATTTGATAAAAAAGAGAAATAAGTGTACTAAGGCAAAAAATTAAATGCGTCCTAAATTTGCCTAAACTGCTAGAGAGAGACATAACCAGTCCCAACCTAATGGAGTACCCCGTGCAAATAGTGTTTTTTTTTAAAGAAGATGTGGGGTTTGTCTTGCAAGAGACTTACCTTTTGCATATATTTTGACACGTCTTCTTTTGAAGCTTTTGTTCTGGTAAGGAGCCTTAAAAATTCCGTGATGAAAATGAACCCACTGGTCACCATATTCTCTCTGCTCAATTCCTGATGCTCAGTTTTATTTCTGCACATGACAACAAAATATGGAGTGGTTAATTGAATTAAAAATAATCCGAACCTAAAAAGTGTCACCAGTTATTGCAAATATTAAAAGGTCACAATTAGTTGTTGTTTATAATTGTGATTGGATGTGTCAGATAATTCAACTTGAAAGTTCAGTAATTTAATAAATTAAAAGATCGTCCCTCTCTCAAAATCCCATATGGTTAATTATCTTTTCATAATAAGTGCTGATAAATCACAAGAGCATGCCCAGTTGGTGTATATGTATGTATGTATATGTGTATATATATATATATATATATATATATATATATATATATATATCACATATATAGTTGTGGATCTTGCGAGTGTTGTTCACGCAATGTTAAATAATTGCGGCACTCATGAAGCGAGACCCGCAGTTGCGGGGCTGCAATGAGCGATGCCCGTGGGACTCAGGCTGCAATGAGCGCCAAAGGCGTGAGCCACTTAGGACCCAAGCACGTAGATGTTCACGAAGCCCGCAGTTGAGGGACTGCCCTTCATTTCGACTTTAACTGGCGAACTACGGAACAGCAAAGACCACAAAAAAAAAACCAAGTATGCCTCAAATTAACTTACACACAGCACAGGGGGAGAGTCAGGGAGCCTGTGAGTGAGGCTGCTAGTTTATTTGAGGCATATTTGGTGTTATTTCAATTGAAAATCGCCTCATCGAGAAAAAAATGGCGGCCGAAAAAAAGGTAACATGATGAAAACAAGTCCAAAGGCAGTAAAAAAAGAGTCCTAAGACTTAACCCAATTCAGTAACACTAAACCCAAGTCGGTAACACTCATCGCGAGAACCCTAAACTACACTGTGGGGAGAGGCTCGCCATGAGCGTTGAAGGTGGTCCTTGCAAAGCACCAAAGTTGCGGGTTGGTCGACGCCTGCAATGAGCGCAAGGCCCGTAAAGTAGACGGAAGGAGAGGCTTGCAATGAGTGCCGAAGGCGCTCATCGCGAGGCCTGTAAAGTACATGGGGGGAGAGGCTCACAATGAACACCGAAGGTGCTCATTGCGAGCCAAGCAATGAGCGTTGAAGGTGCTCAGAACGGGGCTCGCAATGAGTGCCGAAGGTGCTCAGAGGGACCATAGCCTCGCATTGTGTGGCAAACGGCATTGCCAGGCTTACAATTTTATTCCCGTCATTTCTGACGGGCAAGTAGCTAGTATATATATAATTAGAATAATGATAAGACACTTAAAGAGCCAAATTAGTGTTCTTATAATTGTTTAGCCATTCAGTCGTATCCGACTCTCAGTGACCCTATGCACTGCAGCACACCTGGCATAATCATTATGTCTCTGGTTGTGCTTATCCATAAGGTTTCTTTGCCTTGACAAAGATACTGGAGTGGGTTGCCAGTTCCTTCTCCAGTGGACCGCAATTAGTCTGACTTCTCTTAGTGCCAAAGTATACAAATTGATAACCCCAGTGCTATTATAGTCAGTGGAGTGTTCAATTTGGATTATTAGTCTATTTGGAACAGGGTTCAGTAGCTCAGTAATTGATGCAGATTTAGGACTGATTTCAATGTGGGCCATGTAATTGCCAGCCTTTCAGAACGGACGTTTTTCAAATCTTTTTCTTCAATTTTTAACCATTTTAGAATAACAAATCCAGGTTTTATAGATACCCTCAAATTTTAGTAGATTTTCATACACAGTTTTTACCTTTTCTTTTCGTTCCTGTCCTCCAAATTCAGATTTGTCTGTAATAATAGAGATAAGTATATTATATCATTAGTTCACCGATATAAGTGACTATATTATTCCATTAATTGTGGTGGCCTTGGACCATACTGTTCTTCCAAGTATGAGGTGCTGAGGCTGGGCAGTCCTGTCACTATTGGCTATGTTCTCTTCAAGCTAGGTGGCAAGAAAATGTTGAGTAACATCAGGGGTATGGTGCACTTTCCCTATGCTTGTGAGGGCCAGGGGTGGTGCTGACCCTTTAATTATAGAGGCCTGAAGAGGGACCATCTGTATCTATAGTCTCTCTAAGCACAGGATCCTAAAAAAGTATAAGTCTAGTCCTATGTCTGGGTCAATGCTTTCCTGCTTAGTCTTAGACCTGGGTTTTGGGCAATGCAGAACATAATCATAAACTGCAAAATCTATATGGCATAGGGAGTCATATAATGGACAGCGGTGGCGTGTCTTTTGCGCGCTGGAGACCAGCTCTCCATCATCAGGGCGCCGAGACCTGCGCTCTGATGACGCTCTGAGTTTCAGCCTGCATCCCCTCATATTTACTGGTTGCTGGAGGCAGCCAATGCTAAGGTAAGGGACTATATATTTGTGGGGCAGTGGGACTGGCAGCCTCCAGTAAATATGAGATGGGGGTCTCTGTAGCAAATGGGATGCAGGCTGGCATTCTATATATTCTATTTAGAACTGCAGGCTGGAGCGAAGAGCGTCATCAGGGCGCCATTGTCGGTGCCCTGATGAAGGCGCAATGTTCTGCAGCGCGCGAAGGTCGGCATGCCATGGACAACAATTTACCGCTGTTATAGTGATGGTAAAGAAGAGATAAATACTCACATTGTCTGGTCTGGAATTGGCGGGAGTATCTATCTCCATTGGATCCATTATATTCTGGTAACTGATCCTAAGACCAAGTGATTGTTAAATTATGTATGGGTGTCCGTTCCTGTAGGAATATTATGTCATAGATCAATTGGAATTTACACTTTATCTGTATTGCTTTTAACTTGAAAAAGAGTGACAAGCTTTTGGGGCATATATGTCTAACAGTCCAATAAAAAGGTTTTACTGAATACATATTTTTATTATAGTTGTGAGCATGCGAGTTGTTGCTAACGCTTGCGGGCTTCGCTCCGCGGGCCTCGGGAAGCTGCGAGCCGTGGCCCTCGCGAAGCGAGGGCAGTGGGCGAGGGCCTCAGTTGCTGGCATGGAGCGCCTTTGGCGCTCCATGCCAGCAACTGAGGCCCTCGCAAACTTAACGTCGCAACGCAAACAACACGACACACCAATTACGACACTCGCTAAATTTTACGAGCAACGCAAACAACATACGACACACGTTAACACACATTACGGCCTCGCAACACTCGGACGCAACTCGCGAACATTACAAAATTCAAAACACAATACATACACACAGCACATACATAAAAAACTTACCTACAGCAACAGGGAGCATCCAGGACCTCAAAAATGTAACTTACACCTTCATTTCACTCAAAATAAAAGAGTTTAGACACTAAAAAATTTGCTAAGCGAGAGAAAAAATGGCTGCCGAACAAAATGAAAACGAGGCTACACACGCAAACACCATACGAGACACGTTACCAGACATTACGACCTTGCAAACATCGGACGCAACACGCAGACATACAACCATTTAAAACACAATAAATACACACAGCACATACATAAAAAGCTTACCTACAGCAAGAGGAACCATCCAGCACCTCAAAAAAGCAAGTTACACCATCATTTAAATTAAAATAACACACTTTAGACACTCATAAAAATCGCTAAGCGGGACAAAAAATGGCCGACGAACAAAACGAAAACGAGGCTACAGCACTCTCAACACGTAAAACACCACAACACACTCGCAAAACACCACGAAGTACCTACGGATAATCTGCGAAGACGCATACCACAGATAACCCGCCATTTTACGCCAATGTGGAAGTACACCACTACGCTAACGGTTTCGCCTCGCGCACGCACAGTATTACCCTTCACACATTCAGCACCTCCACACCACTAATGCTGCAGCAACATCAAAACACATTCACAGCTCTTCAACACAATGCTTCAAAATAGGTAAAGTATATTCATTTATTAATGTATTATATATGTGATTATTATACACCAAACAGCATTAGCTACCTTACAATAACATTGCCGTCATTTTTTGACGGGCAATTCGCTAGTTTTTATTATAAATACAAGCACTGCATCTTCTTTATTCCATAGGTCTAACACTTCTTATAATCAGTATCCCACTTCTGATTGAATCCATTCAAACTATTACTTAATGTGAACTCGAGTATGTATTTGATGGGTAAGAATAAGTGTATGACTTAGATCATTGTAATGGTATACAATCAGAATGAGCTAAAATGGTTGCAATTTTGTAATTCTTTAAAAAACTGCTACAGAATAAGGTAATTGAGTTTATTAGAATACCAATCTAAATTCTTGCAATCTTTCAAACTCTCTTTCTAGGATAAAATCAGTAATATTATGCCCTTTGTGCCAAGTGTTATCCTAAATCAAAAAAACATGATTGTTCTGACTTTGTATTGTCACGCTTCTTAATTATAATCCAGTTAATTAATATAAACTTTTTAATCAACAGAACAAAATGAACTGACACTTTCTACTTCCTGCTTGGCAAGATACAGCGAGGTTATACTGTGCACAGAAATGGAAGGCAGTGGTTCCCAAAGGTATCCAGCAATAGAACAGTTTTGGGTGCCAAAAGTACTAAGGGCATCCCAGTACCCCCAAAATATATTGTGCCCTCAGCTTGTCACCAAATGGATCGAAGTTCCCTCAATACCATTGCCATGGACCCCACTAAACTACTTGTACACTCTTCTCTATACTTTCCTTTTTGGCTCACACCCATATCTTTGTGTCCGCCATTGTTCTAGTAGAGTCCTCCAGCCCTTGCTCTTACTTCCCACTCAGTCAATGGAGTCTGCTTATAGTATCCTTTCCTATATCAGTGTATAAATGAATACATTTGGCAGTGGCCCTTACTCACCTCTTGCCACAGTGCTGTTCCTTGAGTCGCTTCTTGAACGGAGCTGCAGATTCACTTAGCTAAAACTTGCAAACAGTTTAGAGGAAGTTTACGGAAGAAAATCCTGAAGCTTCTATAGAATGAGCTATACAGGAGGCACCGTAATTATCTGAGACGTGAGCACCGCCCAGATTGCCTGTCATGTCCCAGCCCAACTCCCAACAACAGGGGGAAACCCAGGCAGTTGTTTGTATTACACAGAGACACCAGATTCCTTACACTAAGTCACATTATTCAATGCCTTAAGGGACTCTGTAACCTCAAAATTAAGTTGTTTAAATTATTCTTAAAAAGGATGAAATACTAGCTATACATTGTACTGGACATTTTATTCAAATTTAATAAGGCTGTAGATGCCTAGATATGCTAATTAAGATTACAATCTACCACCAGAGACAAAGAAGCAAACTATGAACGCTTAGGTTATTATGTAGTTATTCTTATCAAACACCCTGAAATACAAAGTAGCATATAGAATCAAGAATATAAAATCAATGCTAAATATATCAGGAATTATTTACTGTAGAAAACAATGGCTAATACAATGTATAGACAATTGTAATACTCTTTAAGATTAAGCCAACTTCATGCTGCTATACTGTCACCCTAATATGTTAGATTCATTTTACAGAGCATTAAAATATTTCTATTAGTCCATTTTCAGTACAGTGATTATTTAATACAATATTTATTATTTTTGTGTGGCTCTTTTATGGTAATATGCAGCTCCATATGCTAATCAGTAATTCTGTGCAGGAAACCTTGCTCCACGACAATATTGGAGCAGATAGATTTTGCCACCACTGAAACAAACAGACCATGGCCACTATTTAATTGTCAAAATTGCAATTACTGAAGCCCGTAATGGAGCCCGTAAAAGTTACAGGTATTTAATTGGTTCCATTTTGCAACTCGCAATCCATTTGCGAGTTACAGATTCAAAATCACTGCGGTTGTCAAAAACGTTACTCCGCTCTATCTCCTGCTTTGATGTATCAAGCCCGTAAATGTTACCAGTGCTAAAGACGCAAAATCCATATTCAGTTGCAACAATTCAACAAGCCCGCAATTGCCTTCAAACCGGTAGATTGCAAATGTATCAAAAAATCCTACGAGCCCTAGATGGGACTAGCAAGTGGGTTAAACACCTGTTTGTAACACTGCAAAAGCAAATAAAGACACACTACTGTAGTTAAAAATACTGGGTAAGTAATGAAAGGCCTTATAATTAATTGCACAACACTCTCAAGCTCACAAATCTGCAATAAAAAATATATATTTTTTTACATTTTATCTCCATGTTATATTGATCCCAGGAATCAAGAAGTTAATACATATCAGGCCACCTACATTGACTAGAACAGATGATTTATTAATTGTTATGGATGTCTACATTTCTGGATTGCGAGTCCAATCCCAAATTGTATTTCTAAACACTAATTAATCGTAGTCTAAACTCCATGTTTTACTGACGTCATGATGACGGTCTCATTTATTATTGGCTCTGTCTAAATTGTAACTTACGGGCTTTCCTAATTGATCATGATCATGCCCTGAAATGCTACGTGTGGGTTCATGGTTTGCGTGTTGGGGCTGTGAGCATGGGTGTAGGAACTGGGGGGGATGAGGGGATAAATCCCCCCCAGATTTCTCATTGTGTGTGTGTATGCTTATAGAGCTGGTGAGTGTTCTATGTATCAGGTGAGCTGTATCCCCCCCAGAATTATTTTGGTTCCTACACCCCTGGCTGTGAGCATGTACTTGCAGGCTTGGGCAATTAAATACTGTAACTAACACATTTCTAACCAGCAGACATACAGGTAATGTGAAGGTAATTACTGGCTTGCAATTAAAGAGGGTCCTATTGCATAGTAATACACTTGATTGACCAATTACTTTATTTATTATACCTGTTTTCTGTCCCACGTGGTTTGTTATTGCTTAGCATTTCTGTTCTGTATATTCTAATATTCAGTATTGCTTCTGACTTGGTAAAGAGTGGTGCAGCTCTTGAAAGCTCGTCACTTCAAAAATAAGTTCGTCCAATTAAACCGGTATCTATATATTGCAATACTAATAATTCATCAAGATTACTGGATACTCACAGCTACCTCACTCTTATATATATATATAAATATATAGTAGGAAATTGCCCGTCAAAAATGACAGGAGTAAAATTGTAACCCCGGCAATGCTGTTTGCCACACAATGCAAGGATATGGCCCCTCTGAGCCCCTTCGGCGCTCAATGCAAGCCTCTTCCCCTGTGTAATTTACAGGCCCCGCGATCAGCTCATCGAGAGCCCCGCGGCACTCATTGTGAGCCTAACATCCATCCCCATATAGTTTAGGGGCCTCGCGATGACTGTTACTACCTTGGGTTAAGAGTTAGTGCTTTGGGTTAAGTGTTACTGCCTTGGGTTAAGTGTTACTGCCTTGGGTTAAGTCTTACTGCCTTGAGTTAAATGCAACTGCTTCAGATTAAGTGTTACTGTCTTGCTTTAAGTGTTACTTCGTTGAGCTTTTTTCTACATCCTTCGGCCTCGTTTTCAACGCGTTTACGTTTTTTTCGGCCGCCATTTTTCTTTCTCGCTTAGCCGATTTTCCTTTGTAAAAAAAATGCTTAATATGGCTCAAATGAACTTGCAGCCTCACTCACAGACTCCCTGGCTCTCCCCCTTGCTATGTGTGAGTGTGTAAGTTAATTTGAGGCATATTTGTTGTTTTTAGCAGGTCTTTCGTTCCTTGGTTAGGGTGTTTAATTATGTACAAATATGTATATATAAACATATCTATATGTGTCATACCTCCTGCATAATAATACCTGGAGTTCTTTATTCTCAGATTTACATACTAAACTTGTATTTTGTGGTCTATATAGCGAGAGCATCTATTCTAGTAATTACGGTACACTACATGCTCCAGGGGCTGGATGTGGGTGACGTTGGGAAAGGTAGGAGCGGCCATAAGGCACAGAAGTACTTTCATTTCTTCAGAAACCGAAACTTCTGGTGACCTTTGCCCCAGTGCTCTGGTCCCAGCCCTGCTCCATAGTTCTGTAAATAGCAACAGTCTAATATAATAATACTAGATAATTGCCTGTCAAAAACATGAGGGTAATTTGTGGTATAATTTGTCATGTTTCTCTCCCCCCTCTCTCTCTCGTGTCTTTCCCCCCTCTCCCTCCTATGTCTCTTCCCCCCTCATCCCTCCCTCCATGTGTCTCTTTCCTCTCCTCTCCTACATCCCTCTCCTGTGTCTATTTCCCCCTCCTCCCTCCCCTGTGTTTCTTTCCCTCCCTCTCCTGTGCTTCTTTCCCCCTCTCTCTCCTCTGTCCCTTCCCTCCTCCTCTGTTTCTCCCCCCATCACTCCCTCTCCTGTATCTCTTTTCCCCTCCCCTGTGTCTCTTTCCCCCTCCTCCCTCCCCTGTGTTTCTTTCCCTTCCTCTTCTGTGTTTCTTTCCCCCTTCTCCCTCCTCCCCTTTGTCCTTTTCTCCTTCCTCCCACCCCTGTGTCTCTTTCCCCCTTCCTATCCTGTGTCTTTCCCCCCTCCTATCCTGTGTTTCTTCCCCCCTTTCCTCCCTCCCCTGTGTCTCTTTCCCCTCTCCACCCCCCCATCCCCTCCTCCCCCACTCTTTCCAGCGTGCAATGCGTGGCTATGCGCACGCGCAGCTAATGCTCGGCATTGCTATATATATAGTTTCCGTAGTGCGCATGCACCAATGATGGGATAATATTTGAGGTGTCTCTTCCCCCCTCTCCCTCCCCTATGTCTCTTCCCCCTCTCCTTCCCATGTGTCTCTTTCCCCCCTCTCCTGTCTCTTTCCCCCAGTGTCCCTCAAGCACGCAATCTCTCTCTCTCTCTCCTTCCCTCCTGTGTCCTCTCCCTCCTCCCCTCTCCTTCCCACTCCTCTGCAACCCTTTCAATGAGCGCCTTCGGCACTCATTGCAAGCCTTGCCATGTACAACGCGCATGCGCAACTCGCAATATCCGGCGTATTGCGCGCAGCAACGGGAGAGGGGGAAAGAGACACAAGAGAAGGGGGGAAGAAACACAGGGAAGGGATAGGAAAGGAAGAGACACAGGGAAGGGTACGAGGGGAGACACAGAGGGTTGAAAGAGACATGGGACAGAGAGGGGGGAGAGAGACACAGGGGAGGGAGAAGGGGGAAAGAGACACAGCGGAGGGAGGCAGGGGGAAGAGACACAGGGGAGAGAGGTGGTGGGAAAAGACACAGGTGAGGGAGAGGGGGAAAGGGACATAGCGGAGGGAGGAAGAGACACAGCGGAGTAAGGCGGGGAAGAGACACAGGGGAGGGAGAGGGGGAAGATACACAGAGGAGGGAGAAGTGGGGGAAAGAGACACAGGAGAGGGGCAAAGATAGACACAGGGAGGGAGAGGGGGAAGAGACATAGGAGAGGGCAGGAAAGAGACACAGTGGAAGGAGGCGGGGAAGAGACACGGCGAGGGAGAGGGGTGAAGAGACACAGAGGAGGGATGCGGGGGAAGAGACGCCGGGGAAGGAGAGGTGGGGGGGGGGGTAGAGACACTTCAAATATTATCCCATAATTTTTGACGGCCAAGTTACTAGTAATAAATAATTCTAATAAATCCACTTATGCTTGTATTTACACCTGTCTTATCCTTTTATGGTTCTCCTTTTACTACAGTTTTCTTTTAATGATTTTCGCTGTTGTGGCAATTCAATAAAATGCTGGCAGAATATAGTATATATGTGGCTAAAGTGATTACAGTGGGGACTCCCATGGTATAGATATTAATGCTAGGTGTCATGAAGGTCCATAGGGATGCCACGTTTATGGTTAGAGGCTTCGTTGGGGGAAGGGGGCACTGATGGCTCTCTAGGTATTCATGGGGGAATTCCAGTGGATACCCAGGCTCATTGGGGTAAGTGGTAGTAGTTCCCAACTCTATTAAGGTGTTAGCTCGTTTCTAGTGATAGATTTTAGACATCTAGGCTTCTCTGAAGCATGCTGGTGCCTTTATGGGGGTTGAAGGTACCCAGAGGCATTTTTAAACTTTTGGTCACTCGGAGGGACTTTCAAGGAGACTTCAGTGAGATTGGATATCATTCTAGGAGGCATGCGATATTGATTTCGAAAATAGTTATGGGACAGGCAGGGCTTAAGATATTACGGATATTTGGAGCACTGGGATGGCATTTCTCCGAGATTATGTTTACAAGTTTAATGTAAAAATCGCTCGTTCGCGTTTTACAAATAATATTCCCTCTGTGTTTTCCTTATGGGAGCCATGGTATAGAAGCCTATGTCAGCTCCAGAAATAGATCAGAAGAGAACTATGGTACAAGATCATCTACAGAACTGAGAACTAACCCGGATTAGAGGCCTCATTGGGCAGGCCTCATGAGGAAGCTGCATCTGGCCCAGGATCCAAGAACATTGTTGGGGATGAAACGTGCATTTGGCTAATATTTTACACAGCAGAATGCAGTTCATAGTGGATATTACAGCAAAGGCTGCAGGCTTGAAAGCTGGCCAAGTTACAGAGATATTAAATTAGACCAAGGCGCGAGTTACGGGCCGGAGACACAAGCTCGTAAACCATTCTTGCGCCGTCTGATTTGCGGCCGTGAACACAATCAATTAGTCAAACCCGTTGTTTCGGGTTTAGATGGAGCCCATGGTAAAAGAGATTGTCAGCAATTACGTCACTGACAAATGGGAGTTAGATTTAAAGCCTTACGGGTTACAATTACGGGGTACGATCGGTCCCGCATTCCAGAAATAATGCAATATTCATAAAGCCGTAAATATGATATTCAAGTCCATGCGAGTTACATTATACAGTGGGGGAAAAGTATTTGATCCCCTGCTGATTTTGAACATTTGTCCACTGACAAAGAAATGGTCAGTCTATTATTTTAATGGTAGGTGTATTTTAACAGTGAGAGACAGAATAACAAAAAACAAACAAGAAAAAGGCATGTCAAAAAAGTTATACATTGATTGATTTGCAGGTCAATGAGGGAAATAAGTATATGATCCCCTATCAATCAGCAAGATTTCTGGATCCCAGGTGTCTTTTATACAGGTAATGAGCTGAGATTACGAGCACTGTCTTAAAGGGAGTGCTCCTAATCTCAGCTTGTTACCTGTATAAAAGACACCTGTCCACAGAAGCAATCAATCAAAAAGATTCCAAACTCTCCACCATGGCCAAGACCAAAGAGCTGTCCAAGGATGTCAGGGACAAGATTGTAGACCTACACAAGGCTGGAATGGGCTACAAGACCATCACCAAGCAGCTTGGTGAGAAGGTGACAACAGTTGGTGCGATTATTCGCAAATGGAAAAAACACAAAATAACTGCCAGTCTCTCGCAGTCCTGTGCTACATGCAAGATCTCACCTTGTGGAGTTTCAATTATCATGAGAACAGTGAAGAATCAGCCCAGAACTACACGGGAAGATCTTGTTAATGATCTCAAGGCAGCTGGGACCAGAGTCACCAAGAAAACAATTGTTAACACACTACGCCGTGAAGTACTGAGATCCTGCAGCGCCTGCAAGATACCCTGCTCAAGAAAGCACATGTACAGGCCTGTCTGAAGTTTGCCAATGAACATCTGAATGATTCAGAGGAGAACTGGGTGAAAGTGTTGTGGTCAGATGATGCCAAAGAGCTTGATTTTGGTCTCAAGTCAACTCGCCGTGTTTGGAGGAGGAGGAATGCTGCCTATAACCCCAAGAACACCATCCCCACTGTCAAACATGGAGTTGGAAACAGTATGCTTTGGGGTGTTTTTCTGCTAAGGGGACAGGACAACTGCACCGCATCAAAGGGACAATGGATGGGACCATGTACTAAACTTGGGTGAGGCCCTCCTTCCCTCGGCCAGGGCATTGAAAATGTGTTGTGGATGGGTATTCCAGCATGACAATGACCCAAAACACGCAGCCAAGGCAACAACAGAGTGGCTCAAGAAAAAGCACATGAAGGTCCTGGAGTGGCCTAGCCAGTCTCCAGACCTTAATCCCATAGAAAATCTGTGGAGGGAGCTGAAGGTTCAAGTTGCCAAACATCAGCCTCGAAACCTTAATGACTTGGGAGAGGATCTACAAAATGGTGTGGGACAAAATCCCTCCTGAGATGTGTGCAAACCTGGTGGCCGACTTCAAGAAACGTCTGACCTCTGTGATTGTCAAAAAGGGTTTTGCCACCAAGTACTAAGTCGAAGGGGTCAAATACTTATTTCACTCATTGACATGCAAATCAATATTTAACTTTTTTGACATGCGTTTTTCTTGTTATTCTGTCTCTCAGTGTTAAAATACACCTACCATTAAAATGACAGACTGATCATTTCTTTGTCAGTGGACAAACGTCCAAAATCCGCAGGGGATCAAATACTTCCCCCCCCCCACTGTATGTATTAACACATTGATTGCCGGGATCAATATAACACGGAAATTAAGCATCGTCGTTTGTGGGTAGCTTTAAGAGGCCAATTTAATAGCCGTAAGTCTTGTGGGCTACCTTACAGACTTCGTTTTTCAACATAGACGGAATTTAATAGGGCTATAAATGTGGAAATGTGGTTACTTGGAGGGCAGCAGGGTGATTTTGCTAGTGGATACATAATGGGTAGATTGCGAATTTCCCTGGAAAAGTTAAGTACAATAGAACTGAAGATCACTTGATCAACACTAGCTATCAAGGTATTTACATGTGGAGTGGGTCTATAAAAGAAACCAGACGGGACCAACAATAAGCCATCCCATCTATGATGGTCTCTAATACACTTATCAATTGCACAGATTATGAAACAGGACCTTAACACCTATACCGGTATGCATAGGTTTGTGTCATTAGTTTTCCACTGTATTATGCAGAAAGGAATATGTTGTCATTCAGAAATAAATGATTATAATCAATATATCCCCTTGAAACTATCCACTGCCTTCCGTGTATTAGGTTACCACCATTAACTAACACCCCCCACCTTCTTTTTTTTTATAATACTACATTCAAAATAACAACACCCAAACCCTTAAAACGTGTAATGAGAACTTGGTGGACCTCCAAGGGGTTAGATCGCTTAGATCTGTGGATTAAAGATGGCCAAATGCTCACGTATGAGCAATTTAGATACTTTCGGAATGCCCTTAAAAGAACATTTTAACTGCTGCAGATTGAGGCCTTCATATTACTACCTCGGTAAGGAAGTTAGAACTGCCCAGTGCAAGTTGGCTATCTTGCATTTGTAAAGATGACCCACTAACAAGAGGAATTTTAGGTTTGTTATATACAATTGTTAACTTACCTCCTAAAAACTACAAACCTAAAGTGTGAGACAGATATAGCTCAGGAATGGGACCTTAAGAAATGGGAAAAAGTCTGTCTCAAACTTATCACAAGGCTCCGTAAACTACAATATACTAGAAACTTCCCTAAACATTCTACACAGAACATATCTTACACCAGGTCGAATCCACAAGCTAAGACCCCAAGAGAGCGCTTACTGCTTTAGAGGGTGCTTAACCACTGGCACTTTTCTACACATCTGGAGGACATGTCCTAAAACTCAACATTTTTGGAACAAAGCTCTCCAATTAGTCTCCAATCTTTTTAACAAACCAATAATTCCTTCGCTAGAACTAATCCAGAATAAACTGCGCCAATTTATCTTGTTGGCTTGTAAAAAACAAATAGCTAGAAAATGGAAAGACAACTCTAAACTTTCAAGAAATGATTACTAAAATAAGTTTTATCATGATTAATGAGAGATTGACCCATATAATATTTGATTCCCACCCCTCTTTTTTAGAAATCTGTGGCATCGGGATAACCTTGCAATATAGCATCACAAATATAATGAGTGTAAGTGTGTAACGCTCCATACGGAGCATACACATTTAGGTTACCGTACTCGCAGCGTGAGGCGTGCGTATGCGCCGTGCACGGCTTTGGGAGGAGAAGAGACACAGGGGAGGGAAGAGATACAGGGGAGAGCGACTCGGGACACACACGGGACAGTGGGGGGAGAGACATAGGGAGAGATACAGGGGAGGGGGGAAGAGAGGGGAGGAAAGAGACACGGGGGGGGGGGGGAATATTATCCCGTCATTTTGATGAGCAAAACGACTATTATTATTATTACTTTTATTTGTAACGAGCCAACATATTCCGTAGCGCTATACAGAGGAAATGAACAAGGAAAATATATACATTTTAACAAACTGCAAAAAGTGGAGGGCCCTGTTTTGAGCTTAGAATCTTTGTAGAAAGTGCTTTTTCCCAAAGCACTCTACAAGATTGAAAACTCTCTACTTACAATCTAAAGGGGATGGAAGAGGCAGATAACAAATAGCAAGGGTCAGGAAGAAGTGAAGTTTCATTAGGTAGGAGGGTATGCAAAGTTAGAAGGAAAAGGAAAGCAACTGAGAAAGTAATTTGGTAAGTGATCCTAGTATGTAATATGTTATCTGCCCCTAGTGGTCAGATAGTATAATCTGCAAGTGGGAGGTGAGGGGCCTGTGTTAGGAGGTATGTCCCAAGAAGCCAGCAGAAGAAAGAGAGAGGGAGAGGAAGTGGGATTTGGACTTGCAGGAGTGTTTCTGCTTATGAGCTTATGAAACGACTAGTTTCTTTATAATTGGCAAACATAAACCGTACTCTACGAAGACCTACCTTTCACCGTCTTCCCCCTTCTCTACCTACATTTAGTGGAGAGAAGTTGCTACTAGCTCAAAATATTGGAAACATTTTAAAAATAAGGATCATTTCCACGTTTCCCCCCACTTTTATCTACAAATTCACCCCTCTTTCACCTCATGTTTTTTCTCTTTCTCACTCAAGAAAACTGGACAATGTCTATGCCAAAATTGGAAAAAGGACCTCTGCAAGTAAAGTTACACCTCAATTTAAGTCCAAATTACCGAGTTTAGACACAAGAAAATCCCCTAAGCGAGAGAAAAAATGGGCGCCAAAAAATGAAAAAGCTAGGCTACACGACCCTAAAGCCGGAAAACACCACCAAGCACATACAGCTTTTCAAAAAAGCCGTACGAGGTACAAGATACACTTTTAGCAAGGACGCTAAATCATCCACAGCCGCGTACCACATACACATTTGTCCGCCATTTTACAACACTAACAGAATGCAGAAGTACACAGCTAAACTAACGGCTTCCCCTTGCGCACGCAGCCTATTTAGACAACGCAATGCACACATTGCTGACACTTACACATCAGCTCTACAACAGTGCAAACCTACATTGTATGCTGCAGCAACATCAAAACAGATTGTCAGCTCTTCAGCACAATGCTTCCTGCATATATTACTTACAAATAGGTAAAGTATATTAATCTATTAATTATTTAATTAGCACACAAAAATATACACAAAAAAAAATACAACACTATCGCAATAAACACAAAGGCCATTCACTGCACCTCACGACGAGAGCCAACGCTGCTCATATCACACAAACTACACCAGGACTAAATAGATTTCATGAAAATAAATGTCTAGTCTTAATTTTCAATGTTTTTGAACAGATATTAACTTTAAAATTGAGAATAGTTTTTAATGATGACATTCATAAAAACAGAAGCTACACTTTTCAGTGCTGTAATTAAACAGGCTTGGTGTTTTTCTCATGTGTCAGGTTATAACCACAAACTAAGGGTAACAGAAAAAAAAAATTATATACTTTTTTTAAATTTAGACATGTACTCTTACATTGTAATTTGAAATGATGCTTGAATAATAATAATAATAATAAAAGTGATGTTAAATACAAAAACACAATGCTTTTTAATAAATAACCACACTCACAGCTTCTGGTAATGTGCTTTATTGAAATTTCAGTTTACATATTTAACAAGAAAATCAATTTGCAGGTTTTTTTTAATTTGCTGAAAGACAATAAAAAGTAAAAGGTTCATAAATACATTAATTGATAAACATATTAACATTTGGAAAATGTGATGTTTTTATGGTTTAAAATAATTTCTGCCTTTTATTTTTTAATTGTTGTATTTATTTCTGGTTCAATGATGTCAGATATTTTGTCTATTTGTAAAAGGATTAGAAACCAGTGTATTCGGAAAAATGTGTATTGTCTTCTGTTAAAAAAAACAGCCTCTTAATAATGGAACTCAGTGGCAGTATAGCATAACCTTCCTACTCAAGATATAACTATCAGTACAAGAAAGAATGGTCTGACAGTCATCTAAAGTAAGATTTTCTCTAATAATGCTTTTATGTTCCTATCTAGCATAGATGATGTTATTTTGTTACATACTTCAGATTTTAACTAACTGTGGTGGTTCTTTAAATCAAGACAAAATGGGGCAGTTTCCTTCTCTGTCCTGACAGTGAGAGACAGTGAGCCTTATGGATGTCTGGACTGTAACACATTGCCCATAGATCACATGAGAATTAGCCGGCTTCTCCATGAGACTTTGCTTACACCTCATCTTAGTTGCCTTCAAGAATAGAGGCAGATCACACACATTTTTTATATTTTGGGGATGTTTCAATTGTAATTTTCTTAAATTAATAAAATTGTGCAGAATGTAAAGAATGCACTTTGTTCTCCAAAATAAGTATTTCTTGAAACTTACAAGAAACAGAATGGACATGTGTTTGTATAGGCATTGCTACCATATTATCTAACCATAACATCCGGTAATGACATCAACTATACAATTTCAGATACAAAAAACTCTCTCTGTTCTTTATGATCAAGGTGGATTTTAGGGTAAAACAGAAACAGGAGTAGAAAGAACAGTAACTTAAAAAAATACCCACAATAATGAGCATTCAGTGGTTACATTATTCAAAGAGTTAGTGCTTTTAGGATTTACAAGAAGTATGGTTCCTTACCTCTGTGATCATGCGCAGCCTCTGTTAGTGCCAAGGCCTGGACGCCATAGGTCAAGAATTTGTAGGTATTATTTATGGAGTAGGTGAGAGTTCAAAACCAGGAGTATATTTTTGAAATAATTAGTGATGCAAGTTCCTGAAGTTTTGTAGGACTATGGTTTGAGATTAGCCAATATTCCCAAATCTTGTGAAATAATATCATTGTGTCTGCCAGCATAGGAGCAAGCCTTTCATGAACAACTACATACTAACAGCTGTGCCGCATCTAAAGCATTACGTGGTCAGTTTTGGGTCCCATATATGGCATTTGGTGTAATGTATATGAGGTGAAGGACCTTTAGAGAGGTCTATAATATTATATAAAGGAGTGTTTAGCTTGTACAATCCATGTATCCACCCATAAGTCAGGCTCAGTCCTGTCTCCAATTGAGTTATATTTTGATATTTGTGACTTTCTGGTGTAGTGCTGATTGAGCTATACAAATCACCCAGCATTCCTCTGGTGAGTGGGGCGGATGCAAGTAAACTATGTATCCTGCGTGGAGAAGGGTTAACAAATGTGGTGTGGGGGTCCCTCTTGTCTTGTGATAGTACATAATGGATCTTATGATTCCAATGGGCTTGTTCTACCAAATTAACTTAAATATATATTTCCTTTTTCTTAATACGACTGGTCCAGCACACATTTTGTCAGCCATTATTACAATTTTAGCTACAATATCTGCATTCAGGAGTGAGAGGGGTCTTTCGTTTTTCACATTTAGAGAATATTTACATGCTGTAGAAGCCAGCTTGCAAATGCGTGTCAGGCTGCTCATGCACATCACTGCGTAGTGACGTCACACATGGGGACCGGGTCTCAGGCTCTGAGCTCAGCACATGATGCTCCCTTGAGGAGATGACTAAGTGCTACCGTAGGGAGACTGATTGGGAACAAGCAAATGTTCCTCCTTAATGTTATCCAGGTATGTTTTTGAAACTTGGAATTTTGGTCAGGCTAGCTCATCAGAATATGATCTATTTGAAGGTGTTCTATATTTAGTTTGGATGCCGCTTTATAAGAAGATTCATTGGGAATTAAACTCGCTTTGGAGGAATTCTCCTCTCTGTATTTATGTATTACTAATAAATTGGATAATCACTAGAGAGAGATTGGGGATACTATATATATTTGTTTAATAATTAACAATGCATCTCTTCCTATGAGCATCATTATTTAGCTAGCAACTTCCCAACAATCAGTGAAAAATGCACCTACTTTTACTTATGATGATTGCGATAGGTTGTGTGTATCTAATATACAATATACATTGGGACGCTTATAATTGAATTCTAACACTTACTTAATAATTGGTATTTGGACGTTGGTTGTTCTCCGAAAAAGAGGATATATACAGGTGTCTGGAACTTAAATACACAAAGTGCATTTCTACATTTTTAAGAACGCAACATATATGCATATCTATAACTCAAACGTTACTATATTTGGCCCAGTCAGCAAATAGATTTTTCAATCTGTTTTTGTAACTAAAGAGCAATTAAGACTTTTTTGTCTATGAGGCACGGATTGTATAGGCCATTTTATATACTTTTTATTTGTGTTAAAGATTAAATCAAATCATTTAAAATCTACCTTAGAATACCCAAGACTCTGTAACTTGTTTTATATATATATATATATATATATATATATATATATATATATATATACACATATATATATATATATATATATATATATATACACACACACACATACTAGCGGCTTGCCCGTCAAAAAATGACGGTCAATACAATTGTACTTTTAATTGAGCACCTTCAGTGCACATTGCAAGCCCCACGCTGAGCGCATTTGGCGCTCATTGCGAGCCTCTCCCCTCGTGTAATTTTGCTCCTCTGAGCACCCTCGGTGCTGATTGTGAGCTCCGCGCTAAGCGCCTTTGGCATAGAGAGTCTCTCCTCTGCTCATTAACAGCCTTATTAAATTGCAATTCGGCAAATTCTAACGGGCTCTATATAAGCACATAGCATATTTTTTTAGTCCGTGAACTTCTATCCACAAGCAAGGTCTTCACGACCTAAAAACTTCTGTAAAAAAAATATGCTATGCGCAATTTAATAAAGCTGTTTTTTTTTTTTATTTAATTTTTTTTTCTCTAAATAATAAATTAATATATTTTATCTATTTCTAATGAATATATCCAGGAATGAATATGCTCAAGAGCTAACAATCGCTGTTTTTCCTGCAGCATACAATGTACATTTGGACTGTTGGTGATGTGAGGAGAAAGTGTTAGCAATGTGGCAAGGGTGCAGTGTAAATAGGCTGCGTGTGTAAGGCTAAACCGTTTGTTTAGTTGTGTAAAGCGGCATTTTAGATTAGTAATGTTATTAGTTGTAAGGTAGTGTTGTAAAATGGTGGCGAGTGTGTATGTGTAAGGCGGGTCTCCTGCATTTTCTGTCCTTCCTAATAGTGTGTCAGGCGGGTCTCGAGCATTTTCCGTTCTTCCCAATAGTGTATTTTGTACCTCGTACGTTCCTTGCTAAAAGTCGTATGTGCATGGTGGTGCGTGGCGGGTTTAGGGTTGATGGAGCCTCGTTTTCTCTGCAGCCATTTTTTCTCTCGCTTAGGCGTTTTTCGAGTGGCGAAAATCTGCAAAATCGATTGAAATTTGCACGTAACCTCACCCCCAGACGTCGTGGCTGTCCCCCGTGCTGTGTGTGATGTTTTTGTTATTTTGTTTAAGTTATTTTTTGAATTATACCAATTTCTTCTCCTCAAGGGATTAATTTATCACATTGTGAGCATGTACACTACTATACATGTAGCGCATTTCCAGTTTGTGTGTGCTTTTCTCTGTGGTAAATAGTATTAATATACACTTTACTACAATATGTATTGGAGTATAATGGGTATTATTGCAACTTGGTGAAGTTGGATTACCTTATATTAAAATAATACTAAGCCTGCCGGATTCATTTGAGGGAAATTATAAGATAAGACAAGGAAGGTAGATGTATGGCCGGGAGGAGAGAAAACAAATTCTTTTAAAAGGCATGTTTGAACATTTTTGACCACAGTGACCCTTCAGTAACTGTGTAGACTCATCTTTTTCATTGTCCACACAACCTGTCGTCCCCTGCCCGCTATTCTGAATCCGTCTTCATAACCAATTCCTTCTTCCTGTAAGACAAACAGTACTTTTATGGCATGCCTCAAACCCAACAAACACACACCTCAAGGCTTTGCAACCCAGTCATTTACAGTGTACCATTCGGTGAATACACACTAGATTTATTTTTGACATGTTATTCAAACTATTTGCAGGTTTTAATGCAAATATAGATGTAGCCATCTTTTCCCACTAGAACTGCTTGCAGGCTAGGACTGCCATAAGTTAGCATCTTTTTTACTAGGTTTTGCCAGGATTACCACACCAGGTCACATATTCTAAGGCACCTTATAGGGCTTGCACATAGCTCCAGGATTATCTATGTGCTCCCCCCACCCCATGTAACCACAGCTTCTAGAACAAAACCTAACATGCATAAGTTGGAAACATGAAGTTTGGGACATTTTAAAGTTAGAGGTACAATTTGTTCCTCATTGTATAAGACAACCGAGCACACTAAGTGATAGATTTAAAAGGACCACTGTACAATGGAAAAATGTGTTTGAAAACTTTAAGTTATAATAAGAACATAAAATTAAAAATCAAGAAGTTAAAGGTAATTTTTGAGAAAAAAATAAATAAAAAGTAAATGTTGATGTCCCTCTAGGTCCATGAAGGAATCCATGATAATGGAACTTGTGTAAGAGGGCCTATACAAATTATTAACCAACCATTTTCTTCCCTAAAGAAAATCATTCTAGTAATTCATGATTGTTTATTCTCTATTGTATGCAAATGAGCAGGTCCAGACTACTAGTTGGATGCTTTGATGTGTAAATTGGACAGACCCCTATTCTATCTCCGTATGGTCTAAAACAGGGACCCCCAATTTAGTCAGACACAAACTAGCATATTGAACAGTGCACATTAGCCACAAAAACTCAGCAATGATTTACTGCAGAGAAAATGCTCTTTAAAATTAAATGTACTTTATCTTGGAGGTGATAAGTGATGTCCCTGAATATAGCCGTTATCAATATATATTCCAATAAATACTTTTAGTAAAAGCACCTGCTTGGTTCTTTTTTTTTTTTGAACAGAGGTGTATAGCTAGACTGAATTTAAGGAAATATATTAACAAGTTGGTCAGAGTACTCAAGGCCTAAGAAGGCTTGGCACACAAGGACTGTATGAAGGTCTCAGGTTGATTTTTTGTAGCTCTAGTTGCTATGATCAAAAATATTCCTGTAAGCTGTAAATGCATTTTCCTAGAAAGTCATTTGTGTGGCAGCCAGCAACAATTGTGCCGAGCTTTTTGAGCGCTACATGTGAGTTTTTCAGCTCTGTAGTGAAGAATTCTAAATGCTGTGAAAGTGTGTATATTGTGCAGATAACGTGGTAAAGTACAATTTGTTTCCCTTAACTTGAGTAATAGAACATTTAAGAAATCTCATCACTTATTCTGGGTGCAAGACTGAGAACAAGATATGCCTTTCATTCCTCAGGCACCACCTCAATATTCACTGGAATTTGAAGATGAAGAATGAAATCATAACAGAACTAAATAACTTCAGCCTGAACATCAAAATATTCCCGATATACAGTGGATATAAAAAGTCTACACACCCCTGTTAAAATGTCAGGTTTCTGTGCTGTTAAAAAAAATTAGACAAAGATAAATAACTTCAGAACTTTTTCCACCTTTAATGTGACCTATAAACTGTACAACTCAATTGAAAAACCAAACCGAAATCTTTTCGGTGGAGGGACGGAAAAAAAAAAAGAAAAATAATGTGGTTGCATAAGTCTGCACACCCTCTTATAACTGGGGATGTAGCTGTGTTTAGAATTAAGCAATCACATTCCAAATCGTGTTAAATAGGAGTCAGCATACACCTGCCATCATTTAAAGTGCCTCTGATTAACCCCAAATAAAGTTCAGCTGCTCTAGTTGGTCTTTCCTGAAATTTTCTTAGTCGCATCCCACTACAAAAGCCATGGCCCACAGAGAGCTTCCAAAGCATCTCATTGTTAAAAAGGTATCAGTCAGAAGGCTACAAAAGAATTTCCAAGGCATTAGATATACCATGGAACACAGTGAAGACAGTCATCATCAAGTGGAGAAAATATGGCACAACAGTGACATTACCAAGAACTGGAGCTCCCTCCAAAATAGATGAAAAGACGAGAAGAAAACTGGTCTGGGAGGCTACAAAGAGGCCTACAGCAACATTAAAGGAGCTGCAGGAATATCTGGCAAGTACTGGCTGTGTGGTACATGTGACAAAAATCTCCCGTATTCTTCATATGTCTGGGCTATGGGGTAGAGTGGCAAGACGAAAGCCTTTTCTTACGAAGAAAAACATCCAAGCCAGGCTACATTTTGCAAAACACATCTGAAGTCTCCCAAAAGCATGTGGGAAAAGGTGTTATGGTCTGATGAAACCAAGGTTGAACTTCTTGGCCATAATTCCAAAAGTTATGTTTGACGCAAAAACAACACTGCACATCACCAAAAGAACACCATACCCACAGTAAAGCATGGTGGTGGCAGCATCATGCTTTGGGGCTGTTTTTCTTCAGCTGGAACTGGGGCCTTAGTTAAGATAGAGGGAATTATGAACAGTTCCAAATACCAGTCAATATTGGCACAAAACCTTCAGGCTTCTGCTAGAAAGCTGAACATGAAGAGGAACTTCATCTTTCAGCATGACAACGACCCAAAGCATACATCCAAATCAACAAAGGAATGGCTTCACCAGAAGAAGATTAAAGTTTTGGAATGGCCCAGCCAGGGCCCAGACCTGAATCCGATTGAAAATCTGTGGGGTGATCTAAAGAGGGCTGTGCACAAGAGTTGCCCTCGCAATCTGACAGATTTGGAGTGTTTTTGCAAAGAAGAGTGGGCAAATTTTGCCAAGTCAAAATGTGCCATGCTCATAGACCCAAAAAGACTGAGTGCTGTAATAAAATCAAAAGGTGCGTCAATAAAGTATTAGTTTAAGGGTGTGCATACTTATGCAACCATATTATTTTATTTGTATATTTTTTCTTCCCTCTACCTAAAAGATTTCATTTTGTTTTTCAATTGAGTTGTACAGTTTATAGGTCACATTAAAGGTGGAAAAAGTTCTGAAGTTATTTATCTTTGTCTCATTTTTTATAGCACAGAAATCTGACATTTTAACAGGGGCGTGTAGACTTTTTATATCCACTGTATTCTCTGCAGAGCCACACAGGATTACACAGAATCAACTGACTAATCTAATCAGATTTAAATCTGACCAAAAAATAAAATAAAAAGCAGAAGTTTTTGAAGTAAATTGACCTTGTTTTCTGTAATGAGATCAGTTGTTTAATGAAAATCACTCAATAATCAACCACAAAACCGAAGCAGAGAAGCCAAGTTGATAAGCAGTGTTGCATAAACGGGAATACCATCAATTCCTGTATTACATGTAGTTCACATGAAAGAGTGTGAAACCATAGCAGATCTAGAAGTAATTGTCCTCTTTAGGGAATGGAACAAGGATACACCAAAATGTTGCAGCTTTCACTGTTTGATAATACAGCATGGTCTTACAGAGATGAAAGAAATGTATGCCCTACAAAGAAGCATCTTCATCAAGGAACTAAAAGGTTACACTACAGTCTACTAGTGGACTCTGAAAAGGCTTTGTTACCACCACTGTATATAAAGACATTGGGAAGACTTTTGTAAGGCTGATGAAGCAAGATGGACAGGCAATGACACAATGTGGACACAAGCAGTTTTTTGTCTAATTTAGCATATTAATTTATTTTTATATACTTTCATATTTTCCAATATCAGTTTTGTTTAGTGTGAAGTAGTATCAGACAGAATACATGTAATACTAAATGTATCAGGTTCACCTATCTAAAGATTTTACATTTTTTTTTATTTCTTCTAAATAACCTTACCATATCACCCCCCCCCCCCCACCCATTTTCAGATAAGGTGGTGATAAGATATAATTTCCCTATAAATTATGATGAATATGTCATCGGAAAAAAAAAAAATGTTAGTAATTCGGGATAACCCAAAGCTTCAGTAATAGTTTGAAGTTGACATTTTAAAAACAGTTTATTTTTAACATTGTCATGACAAATGTTGTATATTTATTTGCATATACACATATTTACATACATGCTCTCACACAACTTATTAGAAGACATTTGTATAGTGCAAATGTATTTGGACAGCTGTTATACAGAATACTTTATAAAGACCCATCTATACATCATAAGTGGTTTCATATGAATGGATAGCTTTGCACCACACTCCAGGTATTTCTGCACTGGATGGTGTCACAGAGCACGCTTGTATGAGCTATACCACAATTACTTATGAGGTACCTGCAGCATCGCTGTGGAATCTCTCGCTTGCAGAAATCAGTCACTTTGAGGGCCTTATGTGTACTAGGCATCCTGGAAAATTCAAAGCCAAGTTATTATCAAAATGGCAACACTTCTGTATTATTTCCAGATCCTCTGAGAGAAACTCATGTTCTAAGACAGAAAGAGAATACCTCTAGCAACTAATAATGTACCATATCATAATCTGATACATTATTAATACCAGAGGTTCAAAGTCACAGTAGTTCTATATTATCAGGCTATTTTAAAGAACTTCTACCAATAGTTGGCAAATTTGTTTAGCATGGTAAAATAAAAACAACTTTTACAAATGTTACCTATTTCTGCAGTTGTATACTGTCATTTTCCTTGTTCTCATATATAACCACGCAGCAAGAAAAATATGGACGTTTCCCTTTTTAATACAAAAAATAAATTACTCCAGTGTTTGTTTGCATATCTAAATATTATATTGAGGTGCTTAAAATGCTGTTTTCCCTCACACCTTCCAAAACGGTGCCTGCAAAGGTCTGTCCCTGCAGCTCATGCATACAATATTTCTATTGGTATTAAATGTACTAGCCACTTAGACTCTTAACAGCATTTTTTTTTTTTAAATATAGTACCAATAGAAACATTGTACACAAGCTACAGGCGTTGACCTTTGCAGGGACTGTGTGGAAGGTTTGAGAGTGAAAACAAGATATTTTAAGCGCTTCTTAACTAAATGATGTTTAGATATGCACACACTTAGGTAGTTTTATTTATTAAAAAAAAAAAAAAAAAAAGGTGGGGGGGGGGGGATTTCTATATTCCTTTTATTTTAACATTCTAAAAACATTTGCTCTTTATCAACTCGAGTTCTTTAAAATAGAGAACTGAAAATATGGGACTAGAATCACTTCTTATAGGTCACACTGCCCAATCCAACACACACTGTAGAGTCTTAAAGTTCTGGTAGACAGCAGAGTAGAGCCATTTATTTTTTATCTACCAAAAACAATGAATCCCAGGAAATAAGCATCAAATCCAGGGCCATCTTCAACAACAAGTCAGATGAAACACCCTGTAAAGTATGGATTTATTTTATTGGTTCACTCACTAAATACTTGCTGTGGTGGTGTTAATACCAGGGTTCGCTCTCCGTGTACCAGGGCAACAAGATTTCTGTTCCTCAAATTTGGAAAACTCAAAATTATGCAAAGTGCTAGTGTCTTCATTCAAAAGCGAGGAGCTAAATTAAACCCAGTAAGTGACCAAACTCATCTGCTCCATTGTCCACAAATTCTCTTGTTCTTTGCCTGATTTTCTGGTCTTTTTGAAGTGTTTCTTCCTCCTGAAAAATAAATAAATATATACTACTACTGCGACAACATGCATATAAGAAAGGACTAACCACTTAAAGTGCGCACATAAACAAGAAATTGTGTGGGTGCTTATTATTGTGTTATAACTTACTTCATCACTTAGATCTGAAGGATATTCATGAACTTGCATAACATGCTGAACTCCATCCTGTGCAAACTCCCTTAAACTGTTGGCAAGCAGATAGAGCGTTTCATTCTCATAAACATAGACGCACCCATCTTCTGCCACCAGAACTACAAGCTGCAGGCCAGGTGCTGGGCTTGAACAGTTATCAACAGTCCCCAGAACCTCCATATTTATCTTCTTGGGTAGGTAGAGGCTTTGCCATGAATTCAACATGTATGTCTGACCCATATAAATGGTTCCATTTAGGTCACAGACCCGCAGAAATAGTCCAGGACTCCCTGTCAGTTCAAGGAATTTCCCTTCATTTCTCTTCACATAAATGGATACAGCTGAAAGATCTTCAGCTACAAGACAAAGAAACCAATAGAATGAAGCTTGAAACTTCAAAAATTATAACTGCAGCAAAAAAAAAAAAAAAAAAAACACGACAAAGCAATAAGCCATATATTAGTTTTATTACAGCCAAGAAATTTATGCTCTGCTTACACTTAAAAACCACATACATGGATTTCATCTGTTCCTATTTAGTATTGTCTATACTACAGTATCTCCTACACACACACTCACACGGTATCTTGCACTATAATTCACATATGAACAAACAGATATTAACATTCTTGTTAGTTATTCTACACTTGATACAGATAATTTTTTATTCTGGCTTTTGGGAAGGGTGGGAGGAGTAGCCACGGTGTATTTGCAAAATTTTATACATACATATAGTTTACATTACATTGCTTAAAAAGTACCAGAGTGTTATTTCTAGTATGTTCCTCTGAATAATTTTACTTGAAAATGTATAATCAATTAAAGTTTATATATTTTTAACGATTGTATTCAATTTTGCTTTAATAAAAAAAATAAAAAACAAGAATTTTTTTTGTTTGTACCTAAAAAAGGTAAGAAATCTGGACTGGATGGAACAGAGAATTCATGCAAGATTTCTATTCACTTATGTTGAAGACTTAATAAAAATTAATGAAAGGGGAATATCCCATATTATAACCCTCCCCATTAAGTTACCAACAGACTAGCTGTGTAATATGGGTTCCCCATCGACAATCTAAATAGATTTTATCTAAAAATGCTTCTATGTTCCTGTTTTGCATACTTAAAGTGGTTATTGTGTTACATACATGAAAAACAACATTGTTCTTTTAACTTCACTATTCTTTTTAGAAAAGTAGCCACCCTTCAAAAGCCACCGCCATGTCTCAATTATTTCAAATTCCTAAAAGCAACAACATCTAGTCGTAGAATATCTCAGCCCCCAAACTACACCAATCGCAGTTTGTCATTTTGCAGACAAAAAGCTGCTACATAAGAAAATTAACTTACGATTTTTTTCAAGTTGCTGTATAAGAGCTTCTTCTTCTTCTAGAAAATAATGCCCCTGGTTGGATCCATTTTTTCTAAAACATGAAAGAAAATAAATAAATAATAAAGTCATGAACCTACACATGTTCAGCCATACAAACTGGATATTTTCTGGTAGTCTAACAGATCATATTGTCCTTACCCTGGGGAGTCCTTTTTGCCATTTGGTGTGGAAGACTTAGTTGTGCCTGAAATCAGCATTGCTGGAGAACTAATCTTTATGACCAGCTACTTCTGCAGTTTGACAGAAGTTCCCTTAATTTACAGCTATAGAAAGAAAAAAATATATATAATTAAATATAACCGTTGACTATACAAATACACCGATTTTATGCATAAATACCCAAAGTCTTGATAAATATTGATCATTGCTTAAACAGTTACCGTTTCCATAATGCAAACTCAGCTGAGGGAAAAAAATGTATAGCTGTAACAATTGTTTTGCTACATCATCTCTCACGGGGAGAGAGAAAACAAAAAAACAAACAACTTCACATGGAAATCTGACAAACCACTTTCTACCATGAAATACAAATGATAGACTAGGCCGCCCCTCAATTGTGACTTTTCCAGTTCCATACACAATAACTACAAGGTCACCTTTGTTTTGCTGAATGTGCATATAAGGGGTGTCCATGGCTCTTTGATGGTTGATGCTTCTCCACTCAAATGCTATATTAGGTGTCTCTGCAGTGAGTGATCTGTGCAATCTAGTTTAAAATCGACAGAAGTTTTAACATTTTGCAGGGCAAATAGGTTTGTTGCTCTGCCCAATGGTTAATACATGTAAATCAAAAATGTATGAGGTCCCATGTTAAGGTGGAGACTCCAATATTTAAGAAGCAGGGAAGGGTGTCCACAAATATGTAACAAACAAAAGCAAGTTTAGAATTTATTTGGCAAACCCCTGTAACTTCTAGTCAGACGTGTGCGAGAGGTTTAAACAATTATATTGAGATCTAGTCAGAATTCATACGACTGAACGCTATGTCTGCTCGATTTCCTTATCTTCCCCTTTTGAGTTTCAACCCTCACAAATGGTCACTCCTTGTTCCAACATACAATATTAGACTCCTCCCGTGCTACTAAAATACCATACTGAGCGCTCAAACTTGTGACCTTGTGACTTTGGCCTACCATTCCAGCAACTGAAGTTAAAGGGACACAGAAAAGGCACAATTTACTGAATAAAAAAAAACAAAAAAAAATAAAGGAAAACAATAAAAACTATTTGTAATTAAAAAGTTTAAGTGATTGTGGCTTGATACATATGCATTAACTTCACAATATAGACCTATTTCCCAGGTGCTTAACACTGATAATTTCACCACTAACCAAGCACCGGTAATCATTAAATTGAAAATACACTTTGAAATGTATTTACATAAGGAGAAACACCAAATTCAGCTTAGATAATCATATAATCCCTGTCCTCAGTTATTAAAGTATAAATTAACTTATAAACCGCTATTTAGCAGCTTTTAAAAATAATACTTTCTAATAGAATGTATTTTGCTACATTACTTTAATGGAGTCCAAACAAATTAAAAGTAGCCATTGCACCATAAAATCCGCGATATATAGGTTTACAAATCTGATTTAAAAGATAGGAGCCAGCCAAACCATTTGTAGGAGTCAGGTTATGGATTACATATCGACATATGCACAAAAGTTAGGTGTATTGTAAAGTTAGGAGTCATGACTAATTATTTCTGTTTCAGCCTGGACAGTGACCACTAGATGGCGCGACAGTTGCTCACCAAGACCAGTCACACAATTTCTTCTTAGTCAGTGTTAGAGGGAGGAAAGTCTCGCATTGTGTGGCAAACAGCATTGCCAGGCTTAGTGTTATTGCCGTCAGAACAGGCAAGTCGCTAGTAATATATAAGAGGGAAAGAGATATAGACTCTGTCCTAATACTTTCCTTTCAGGCTCCTATAGAACTTCCTGTATGGCTCCTAAGATTTAAACATTTATTCCTAGCTCCTAAAATGTAGATATTACCACCCTTGTATACACACACCTACTACAAGGTAATTTAATTTAGGCTGTCGTATTTATAATTTCACAAAAACTTGTGTTTTCTCCTCAATCTTTACCTCTATAAACTTATGTTACTACACATAAAATAATAAACTACACATTAAAACACATAATACAAACAAAATAACCCATCCACCAACCAGGCAATGGTAATAAATACAATATCCTACACACCGTGCCCTGAAGTATTATTCTTCCATTCTCCTATAAGGAATATATATATATGACACAGCCGCCATTTTGTGCCATGATACGGATATAAAAAGTGAGTCTTACCGTATTCGCGGATTCTCTGAGGGCCTCTAGTGTCCGGTGTAAGCGGTGTGTTACTGAAGGATATATCTGTTATGACACTCAGATATATCACTCACTAACACACTGCTCCGGACACAACCGCCTCGATAGACGAGCTAGCTATCTATGAGCTGTAAACCTGCTCAAAATGGCGACGGGAGCTGGCGCGCCTAGTCACGTGACATGAAACAAACAGAGTACAGTGTGACGCACTTGTAATTACCAGAAATTCAGGCTGGGGAGGAACAGCTTACTAAAAAACTTAGCTTGTTAGTCAGAGTTTCACATCCTGTCCAACAGCTTGTTAGTAATACCAGGGTCCAGAGATGTTTTATATTCAAACATACAGAGAAATGTCTCATATAAAGTTATTCTATCCAGCCTGCTGGTATAAACTAGGGTATAATTGTGACACCAACAGCACAGACAGCCACTACTTTACTATGTAAAGCTTATTATCTGCCACCACCTAACCCTAAATCTAACCCAAAGCACTAATTCTGTCACCTAACCCCTAAATCTAACTGTAACCTAACCCTAAATCTAACCCAAAGCACAAAATCTGCCACCTAACCCTAATCCCTAAATCTAATTGTAACCTAACACAAAACAGTAAATCTAACTGGTACCTAACCCCTAAATCTAACCCTAACCCCTTCATCTAACCCTAACCTCTAAATCTAACCCAATCTCCTAAATCTAATCTAACCCTAAACACTAAATCTAACCGTAACCTAAACCCCAACCCCTACATCTAACACTAACGCCTAAGTCTAACCTTAACCCCTATTGCCTAAATCTGATCTGTTATGTTATGTAGCCACACACAGTCTCAACACTATGGTTGAATGCTGCGGCACAGCACCACCTGGTGGTGAAAAAAGTCACTGCAGGCAAATAACTATTCTCCCCTCCGATGTGGCGCAACTCGACGACACTGAATCGACATCATCGGTATAGTCAGCGCAGGCACTCTGGCACGCCTCTCATACCTCAAGGCCTCTTCTGTCAGCACACTTTATGAGCCACATCGGAGGGGAGAATATTGTTTTGCCTGCAGTAACTTTCACCATTCAACCGCAGTGTTGAGACATAACAGACAAGGACCACAAGGCCATTGTTGCACAACCTACTGCCTGCAACTGCCGGAGGGGATAAAATAGGAAAGGCAATCTGTGATGCTTTTGACAGGAGAGAAGTGAGGTAACCCAGCTATCAGTGACTCTGAGAAGATTAATATATATATATATATATATATATATATATATATATATATATATATATATATATATAGATGGAATATGCTCATTGCAGCTAAATCCCACTGGCCTCCACCCCCGCAACTACTATGCGAGCCCCACAAGTGTAACGACAACTCGCAGATTGACAACTATTATAGTTGACATATATACTAGCGGCTTGCCTGTCAAAAATGACAGCAATAAAATTGTAAGCCAGGCAATGCTGTTTGCCACATAATGCGAGGCTATAGCCCCTCGGGAACACATTCGACGCTCATTGCAAGCCTTTCCCCCGTGTACTTTGCAGGCCTCGCAATGAGCGACTGTGTAGTTTAGGGGCCTTGCGATGAGTTTTACTGACTTGAGTTAAGTGTTACTGGCTTGGGTAAAATGTTACTGGCTTGGTACTCTTCTTTTACTGCCTTCTGCCTCGTTTTCATCCTGTTACGTTTTTTCGTACGGCATTTTTTTTCTTGCTTAGCTGATTTTCGATTGTGAAAAAAGGCCTCAAATTAAATGCCTCAAATTAACTAGCAACTCACTCCCAGGCTCCCTGGCTCCCCCCCTGTGCTGTGTGTGAGTTTGTAATTTTTTTTTAGGCATATTTGGGGGGTTTTGCAGGTTTTTTCCAGTTTCGTTGTTCGGCCGTTAAATTTGTAATTTACTGCAGTCTCACAACTGCGGGACTCATTTTGCAAGGCCCGCAGTTGCATCTACGGGCTTCAGTCCTGTCCTATGTCTCCACCCCAGTAATGAGCGCCTTTGGCACCATTGCAGCTAAGTCCCGCGGGTCTCACGATGAGCGCCTGCGGCGCTCATCTACACTCCTGCAATGAGCAGCTTTAGCGATCATTGCAGCAAAGTCATGCGGGCCTGCAATGAGTGCCTTTGGCGCTCATCAGGAGGCCCGCAAAGTGTGATGACAACTATATATATAATAGAGAATCCATAGTGAAGATGGGATTAATATCTTTAAGCCCAACTGAAGAAAGAAGACTGTAACAATTCCTCCTTGGAATTACTACTTTTCTGGGCTCCCAAGGGGAGTGTTGTACGCATTGAGTGGGGAAGAAGATGGCATTGGCTCTGGTTATTGGGGGGGGGGGGGATTGTGAACCACTAAAGGAGCTCCAGCTGATAAAAACGATCAGGAAGCTAGCAACAGACCAGAGGGCAGGAGAGGGGATGAACCCTGAGATCCTGCCCAACAGAGACCAAGTCAATAAGCTAAACTGGGAGAGCACTCCATATTGTGTGCCCAAGCAAGGAGAGTTGGAGCACAGTGCCCTGACCCTGCTCCAAGCAGAGGAAGAAATGGTGTCCCATGCCCTGACTGTGGTGTGGGGGAAACTGTTATCTTCTTCTATTTCTTTACATCACTCATTGTAGAACGTGTTCTTGTCTCTTCTTGCTATCCTCTGGAATTCTGCATTCAGTTAGACAAATATATATCTCTATTACCATTCATTTTTCTTCTTTGCTCGGCTACATCAGAACTGCAGCTCACCTTCTTAGTTTTTTTTTTTTACTTTATTGCTGTTTTCTGGATAATGTCAGAAACTACTGACCAAAGTTTTTCAGGCATTCTATCTTCCATGTCTAGTCCCTTAAATCTATACTTCCTCAGCATATTCACAAGGGATATTATTTATTTTGTGCTGGGTCTGATGATTTTCGCTCTTTTCTTCAGTTTAATTCAGAACTTTGCAATACGAAGCTCATAATCTGAGCTGCAGTCAGCTCCAGGTCTTGATTCCACTGACTGTGTGGAGCTCCTCCACCTTTGACTACAAAGTATATAGTCAATCTGATTTATATAATTTCCATCTAGTGATGTCCATGTGTAGAGTCGTCTCAGAGGCTGTTGGAAGAGGGTGCTTACCATAACCATTAAAATATCTTGACACAATTCTATCAATCTCTGACCTGCTTCATTTTGTACCCCAAGGCCACATTTGTTATTCCAGGTGTCTTTTGGTTCCCTACTTTAGCATTCCAATCTCCTATGTTGAGAGTAACATCTTTTTCTTGGTTTTATATTGTAGACTTGGACAACTTCAGCCTCTTCAGCATCCATAATTAGATTTGGATCACTGTGATGTTAAATAGCTTGCCTTTGAGTTGAAATCAATTGATTGATTATTATGGCTACTCCATTTCTTCTGCAGGATTCTTGACCACAGTAGAAGATCTGGTGTTTTTTTTATATGGAATGTCCCATTTGAGTTCACTAATCCCCATGATATCAACGTTTAATCTTGTCATTTTTGACCATGTCTAGTTTGCCTTGGTTCCAGGTTCCTTTGCTGAATTGTGCTAAACTGTTTTTAGCAGCAGGGTGTCCAAGGTGGCCCAACCACTTCATTAGATGAGGTACTACTCAGACTCTGCTCTTCCCCAGTCATATGGTAGTCACATCCTGACCTCAGGGGCTGATCTTTCTTTGCTATATCGTAAGGTCTCTGGTTCTGCTTATCCATACAGTTTTCTTGGCAATGATACTGGAGTGGGTTGCCAGTGACTGAGCTTTGTATAAAAAAAATAGACTCGGGAGGAATGAAAAGCAGAACTTAAACACCACAGGCTTATTGGCTTTACCGACTGTCTTTTCACTTGTTTTTCTCTGGGCCAAAAAAAGTAGCTACATTTGTCTGACTCAGAATCAGCTATGTGTAAGCTGTGGATCTTCTAATTAATATTCATTAGAACCATGTAGTACAAAGTGCATTAGTAAGGCAAGATAACCTGATTGTAGACAAGAAACCACTGACATCTACTGAGCATAACTTCATGAATTCAACACTAATTAAAAAAATGAAAGCACATATGTTGATTTCAGTGATCCATTAGTCCATTGGACTATTTACTTCAATTGACATACTCCATAGCTACAAACGCTTCAAGTTGGTAAATACTTTTGAAATGTTATGTACTATAGGATATGAAAACAACGTTTTAGAGACACGCTACTACATAAAGTCATTTTCCTAGATTTGAGAGAGAACAGTAGGAGGAACCTGAGAAACTGGATCATCATCAAGATTATATAAATGCTTTTGATCTTAAGCGTGGGACTTTCCTTTAGAAGAGGGACATCTGGGCTTACAAAGTGGAACAGGTAGATTTCCCATAAAAAGATTGTCAGTTATAAGAAATTATACTCTTATTAAGCTTGACCAAAAAAACAACAACTTATGTATGAAAATTGTCAGCCTAATTAATATTATCCCCGTTTAAATATTTAACTTCCTTTTAGAAGTGCTCAGGAAAAGGAGAGAGGTGGGGAGGGGTACATCAACAGCCATTAATGAAATAAACTGTCTTTTGAAAATGTATTTTCTGGCTAAAGCTTGTATTTGTTGCTGTTTCCACATGTATTTTGTCTCACCTGTTATAAATGAAGTGATCCATCAACTTGTTAAAGGGCCACAGAGAAATACTGATGGACTAAACGACCATAGAAAAGTAGGAGAGAAAAATAGTTTAGACCCACATTTTGGACCAATAAAATAGAATCGGGAAAGGCATATTTGCAATTAAACTAAAACCTGCCCGAGAAGATCTGGAATATTATTTCCCACACACAAGAATCTCCACAGTTTGTGGGTCCATCACATATCATATATCTTTCTCTCTCTCCACAAAAAGGGTCTACCACTATAAATGAAAATAATTACATTACACACATATATATATATATATATATATATATATATACAGAAGGGTGCGGGTACTGGCTCACCCACTCTTCAGATACCCCAACCTCCAGGGACCCTTGACACACTCTTTTGGTGAAGGCTAGAATCTCTTAACTTTAGAGATACTCCCTGGGATATATGAGTTTTCTCTATAATGGTACCTTATTTCTCCAGGCACTCTCCAGGCTTTTCTCCAAACACTGGTGTGGCACACACTTTGCAGCAGCTCTTCTGCAAGTCTTTTTATTTGTAATCGCTGTAATACATTCAGGCAGACTCTCTCTTTCTGGTCTCCCTCTTGAAAGCTTTCACCTTGTGAGTCTGTAGGTGCTCTCTCAAACTCTGCAGGCTCCAATACACTTTCTATCTGCAGTCCAAAACGGTCATTTCCAGTAAACAATAATCTCTTCCAATTCTGCTTTCTCAGTTCCACAACTGTAGACTAACACATGCACACTGCACCATCCTCTGGGGGGCACTCCATCACTATATATATATATATATATATATATATATATATATATATATATATATTTTTTTTAGTAGTTCAGTCGCGTCCGACTCTCCGTGACTCTGGAAACATCTTAATTTCATGACTACAGTCACCATCTGCAGAGATCTTGGATCCAAGGAAAATAAAATCTGTCACTGCCTCCACTTCTTCCCCGTCTATTTGCCAGGAAGTGAGATTTCCGTTTGCCATGATCTTCGTCTTTTTAAAGTTGAGCAGCAGGCCAGCTTTTGCACTCTTTTCTTTTACCCTCATCATTACGTCATTTAGTTCCTCCTTACTTTCAGCCATTAGAGTAGTATCATCGGCGTATCTGAGGTTGTTGATATTCCTTCCAGCAATATTGATTCCAGCTTTGGACTCATCCAGTCCGGCCTTACGCATGTATTCTGCATATAAGTTGAATAAATAAGGTGTCAATATACAACCTTGTTGCACTCCTTTTCCAATCTTGAACCATTCTGTTGTCCCATGTTCAGTTTTGACCGTGGCTTCTTGGTCGACATACAGATTCTTTAGGAGAAGGATGAGATGATCTGGTACTCTCATGTCTTTAAGAACTTGCCACATTTTGTTGTGATCCACACAGTCAAAGGCACTCTTTGGCACTGCCTTTTTTTGGGATTGGGACTGATCTTTTCAAGTTTATAGGCCACTGTTTAGTTTTCCAAATGTGTTGGCAAGTAACACTTTCACAGCATCATCCTGTAGAATTTTAAAGAATTCAATTGGGATTCCATCACCTCCTGCAGCCGTATTATCAGAAAGACATCTTAGGGCCCATCTCTTCACTCTCCAAGATGTCTGGCTTCAGCTCATTGGACAAATTATTGAGGTCATCATTGCTGTTAAGATCCTTCCTGTATAGATCTTCAGTGTATTCCTGCCACCTCTTCTTTATCTGATTGTCTTCTGTTAAGTCCCTACCATTTTTGTCTTTTATCACGCACACTTTGGCATGAAAGGTGCCTTTCAGGTTCCCAATTTTCTTGAAGAGATCTCTTGACTTACCCATTCCATTATCTTCTTCGATCTCTTTACAAATATTTTCTTATCTCCACTACTTTTCACTTTCCTGAGTTACTTTCAAAGCCTCATGAGATAGGCACTTTGACTTCTTACTTTTCTTTCTTTTAGGGATATTCTTTTTTGCTGTTTCCTGGATAATGTTGCAAACTTCAGTCCATAATAATAAAGGTATACCTCGCTTAAAGCTACCCCTTTAGAGATGATTAACTAGCAGTTTTTTCTGCCTTTTAATACTAACTAGCGACTTGTCCATCAAAAAATTACGGCAATGAAATTGTAAGATAGCTTATGCTGTTTGGTGTATAATAATGAAATGTATAATACATTAATAAATGAATATACTTTACCTATTTTGAAGCATTGTGTTGAAGAGCTGGCAATCTGTTTTGATGTTGCTGCAGCATTAGTGGTGTGGAGCTGCTGTGTGAGCGTGCTTAATGTGTGCAGTGTAATAGTGTGCGTGCGCGAGACCAAACCGTTAGCATAGCTGTGTACTTCTGCATTGTCGTGAAATGGCGGGTAATGTGTGGTATACATCTTAGCGGAATATCCATAGTTGTTTTGTGGTGTTTTGCGAGTTTGTTGTGGTGTTTTGCGTGTTTAGAGTGCTGTGGCCTCGTTTTCGTTTTGTTCGGCGGCCATTTTTTCTCTCGCTTAGAGATTTTTTTATTGTCGAAACTGTTTTATTTTGAGTTAAAGGAAGGTGTAATTTTTTTTTTTGAGGTCGTGGATGCTTTCTGTTGCTGTAGGTAAGCTTTTATGTATGTGTTGTGTGTATTTTGTGTGTTTTTAATGGTTTCGTGTGCGCGGGTTGCAGCGTGTTTTTGCGATGTCGTAATGTGTAGTAACGTGTCTCGCGAGCCACGTCTCATGCCAGCAACTGAGGCCCTCGCTCGCGGCCCTCACTTCGCGAGCCGCGTCCCATGCCAGCAACTGAGGCCCTCGCTACGCGAGGTCCGCGGCTCGCTTTGCCAGCATGCCAGCAACTTAGGCCCTCGCTTCGCCAAAGAAAACAGAATCCAGGATTACCCAGAAGCTTCAACATCAATAATTTAAAGTGTATATTTCTGCTAAAGTTCAGTTTGTGTTTGTGTTATGTTTGCTGTTTGTTTTAAGGTCATATAAAAAACAAAAAAGTTAAAAATTTCTATTCAAATTGTGTGTTTTTTCCATGATTTCCCCTATCCCTATCTTCCTCATGCTAAACTGCTCCTTTTAGGGACGTTTCCTTTAACACTCCTATTGCCTGGAACCTATCTACAACGTTAAACAAGGTATTCCTGTAATTATAATAATAATAAAACTGTAATAATAGGAGGTTAATGATATACACTGTAACCGTTTCTTATTGTTTATATTTTAATTTAGATATATAGAGGCATCAAAATCTTAGGGCAAAGGTCTTATCCAGCCCTGGGTGGTGGAAGCGGAAACAAGGAGGGCAGAATGCTTTGTTAGATAATTTGATAAAATTGAAACTATTACACACGCCATCCCTCTCACAGGCCAAAAAGCAGACAACTTGCATAAGGAAATGCACTTATTGCTGTAAAAGCCCCTCTCACACACAGAGTATCCACAGACATATCATAGGTGTTTTCCATCCAATACAAAATTATAATCAAAAACTAGCTGTATGACTTTTTTCTGCATAATTATGCCCTTCGTCAGAATCAAAAGTTTTCAAACATATATATTTTTTCATTGCACGCTGGCTCTTTAACAACTTCCAACCTTGTGCACTCAACTAGGTGGCGATGAGATAACACATCTTTAAATTTAAGGAACCACATCATTCTCACATTTACAATAAAAATTTAAAACCATTTTGGCAAATAAAAACATAAAACAATGCAGTCATCAATTTACTTTTTTTTTTGGTATTGTACTGTGAACCTGATTTATCATTTAGGACTGGACTCTGAAAGTAGATAAGATCCCATCCATCCAAAGAGCCTACTATAAATATGAGACTTAAAGTACTACTGCAATGATCGAACAATAGGAGCAAGATGTTTTTATTATACATTGATTATTAATACAATTCATATTATATATTTTTAAAAGAGCAATTTTCAATATTAAAATGCTTTTCAAAGATCAGACTCTGCTGCATCCATTATCCACCCACTGTAAGGACAATGGGGGAGGGGTCTTTGTCTAACAAGCAGTGCTATTTTTTTTAAGTGTCCTCCATTTACTCTTTTAAAGTCCTTTCCCTTAACGACAAGGTTTTGCTGTGGGCAACCTATGCTGAGTCCTCTTCGCTAATGACATTGAGCGCATAAGGGGCTCTAATCTGTAATTTTGGCTGCAGGTATTTTTTCTCTAAATGTTTTGATGTATTCTATTGACTCCAGCTCGCAATTTACCTTCTTAAGCCTAAACACATAACCCCTGCCTTTTTAAGATATCAGGGGGCAGGATCATAAGATCTGCCAATCTTTAAGCAAGCCCGTAATTTACTTCTTAGACATCAGTAAAACATGGAAGTTTCACATAACCTGCAATCAGAGGCTACAAATTAATGAGAGCTAGCAAGTAAAATGCATTATTCAATAATCTGTTCTAGTCCATGTGGGTTTCATGGTATGTGTTAACCCCTTATGTCCAGGATCGATATTACTCAGAAAAAACTGTTAAAAATATTATTTTTTAATTGCATATTGGTGGATTTTTAGACTGTTCTGTAATTAATTCAAATGTATTTTCAACCCAATAAGTGGCAGAATGATTTCAATTCAAATTCAAGGCAAGCCATTTAATATCACAGTGATCCAAGTCTATGCTCCAACCATGGATGCTGAAGAGGCTGAAGTTTTCTAGCTCTACAAAGATATTCAACACGTCATAGATATAACACCAATAAAAGATGTTATTATCATCATAGGAGACTGGAATGCTAAAGTAGGGAACCAAAAATACCTGAAATACATAGGAAGTTTGGCCTTGGAGTACAATGAAGCAGGTCAGAGATTAGTAGAAATTTGTCAAGATAATTCTCTGGTCATAGCAAACAACCTCTTCCAACAGCCTCCGAGACGACTCTACACATGGACATCACCAGAAGGACAGCATAAAAATTAGATTGACTATATACTTTGTAGCCAAAGTTGGAGGAGCTCTATACAATCAGCAAAAACAAGACCTGGAGCTGACTGTGGTTCAAACCATGAGCTTCTTATTGCAAAGTTCAAAATTAGCAAATTTAAAAAAAAAGGGATATGAAACTAAAAAGAACAATGGCGCTAGTGCAATTAAAAATTATTGAAATACTCCATGAATTTCAAGATTACAAATCAACTCATATAATAATAGACATGGGTCCAATCTATCTAATCAATATTTAATATTGATATATAGAAAGCATTCTATATAGCTATACAAAACCCTATACAATAACCTGAGGTTTATTTATATTCCCTCTATCTTATCCTATATAGTTAACCGTATTCCTTATATGCAGCATTAATTGCTTAATGTGGAGTGCCAATAAAAATGATATTAAAAGAAACAACTTTGTGTTCAGGTTGATATGTAGCATAACAAAGGAGTACCGTAGCCTATGATAAATAACAGTAATAGACCACAATGCTCTCTCTCTCTAATGACTATAAATACAATCATTTCAATAACTATGGCTACAAAATATCATAAACGCAATACCTGCGATTCAGCCAGAATACTCGTAATTCAGCATTCAGTAAGGTCATAAGCATGGCTACTGTCCTCTCCAAATGAATCAACCTGTAGGCACAAAAATAGAAGGATACACCCGACGGTCCATTTTGCCCAAACGTGGGCTTAATCATGGGTTTTCTTAATCGCTGTTTCACAGGCTTATAAAGCCCTGCATTTCCGGCTCTTGATTACTACGTCATGACGTTTTTGCGTGCCTACGATAACCCATGATTAAGCCCACGTTTGGGCGAAACGGACCTTCGGGTTTATTCGATTTTTCTGCCTACAGGACGATTCACTTTGATAGGACAGTAGACATGCTTATGACCTTACTGAATGCTGAATTACGAGTATTGTGACTGAATCGCAAGTATTGCGTTTATGATATTTTGTAGCCATAATTATTGAAATTATTGTCTTTATAGTCATTAGAGAGAGCCTTATGGTCTATTACTGGTATTTATCATAGGCTACTCCATTGTTATGCTACATATCAACCTAAACACAAAGTTGTTTCTTTTAATATAATTTTTATTGGCACTCCACATATAAGTAATCCTATGATTAAGCAATTAATGCTGCATATGAGGAATACGTTTAACTATATAGGATAAGATACCTTTCAACAGAGAAAATATAAGTATACCCCAGGTTATTGTTGTAACGGAACCCATCACTGTTTTACCCTGTTTTATGATTATTATGGTTAAAATATGATCCTACTATTATACTGTATGTATGTTGGTTTATGCTCTGCAGAATATTGGCCCTGACTAGTGCAGACCTTGGCATGGGAGATAATCCTGTTACAGAGACTCCTCATAAGATAAGGAAGTCTATTGTATAAAGTGTTTTCATTCTCAGACATAAGAACAAAGAAGGATGATCTAATCCATGTCTGATTGTATCAAAGTTGCCAGGTAGCCTCAGGGAGGTGTGACCCACCTATTGTCCCTATATGTGTATTGTGTGGCCAACTATGGGGGATATGTGAAATGTCTGTGTATTATGTGTAAAAGATACTTTTACTAACTTTTGAACCCCTGGTCTGATTCATGCCATTTTTTAATATGTTGTTCCACAATTTATGTTGTTCATAAAAATGTAAGATTTATTTATGTACTATGTAAAATCATAAAGTTATAAAAATGTATAAAAATGTGTAGGTTTTAGCTGGGAGATAATTGAGTAGATACAGTAATAAACTCAATTATCTCCCAAACAAAGGGGAGGTAAACTGTGGGTGTTACTACTGTGTTATTGATTGTTCTATACCTCCCCCTGGGTGTGTTCTGTTTGTACCTGACTGTAATAAAAACCAGGCTGGGTGTGCCAGCAAGAGAGTTCTCTTTGACCCTTCAAAACGTAGCCTCGTCTCGTTCTTGGAGGGGATTGCTATATCATACTGGGGATTGCTATGCTTTTGCATACTCCCTTGAGCTGTAACTACTGAACCCTTGTTCCTGATGTACGCTCCTTGGAGGAGAGGTCTTCCCCACACGATCCTGGATGCTGGAGATTCATACAGGGTGGAAGGAAGACGGCACGGCTCCAGTTAAGCTACAGCGGTTGTGGAGTCTGTGGTGGTTGGGGTGTCCGGTGCGGTGCTTGTAGTCCTCGGCGCAAGCTAGAACGCGTCCATCAACGGAGGTACCCGGTCGGGGTGCCAGTAGATCCGTTACAATTGTATAGGGTTTTGTATAGCTATTTAGAATTCATCCTATATATCGATATTAAATATCGATTAGATAGATAGGACCCATGACTATTATTATATGAGTTGATTTCATATCCCTATTTAAACACCAGGGATTTTTAGGTCAATTATTAACTTCTTTTTTAACCATTCCTTTTTTTATTGGTCCCTTTTGAAAAAAGATTCCACATTATATCAGTATGCCATGATTCGCAGATCAGGCAGTATCATTCTATTTCACAACTTGTATAGGTGGAAATTTTAACTTAACAAATTAAGAGACCTCCTTAGCCACTTTTTCCGTTTTCTAAACATTAAACCTTAATAAATTTCTCCTTAAAGACTATTCAGTAACTATCACAGTAGTCCTTAGCTCGCAGGCTAGGTTAGTAAGGCCTATAGTTCATTTGGTAAGTCATTACCCGGGCCGTGTAGGCCTTTTCACCTGTGACCTCTCCTCCCCCTTACCTCCTTGTCACATTCTAACTCTATCCCGTAGAACTAGAGCACCTTGCTAAAAATAACTAAACAAATAACGATACGTAATATTGCCTGAGGTTAGGAGAATGCTGCCCTCTTTATCTCTTTAGAGCCAAATACTCTCTACTGGGGCTAGGTTTTTCTTTTATGATCTTCTCAGGGAACTCCTATTATAAAAACCTTAACCTAATTGAGGTCTGAGCTTTATCATTATCATTCCTTTCCCTTTTCCATCCCCTTTTTAATTAACCTTATCACCTTAAATAACACATAAAACTTAACAAAGTCTGATCCTTTGAATTGTCCTGAATGGTAGAAAAAACTAATTATCATTCTTTATGTTGGCTTATTACCTTATCTCCTCACTGCGCCATAGCTCCTCGCCGGCTCCTCCGACCCCCCCCCCCCATATCGCCTTCTCCTCCACCTCTTTTTACCTTCTCTTTTTCTTTTTTTACTTTAGTTTTCCCAACCCTTTATTAATTTTATTGTTTCCCACTTGTTCCTCTCTATCATTGTTCCCCCTGTTCAACCCCTATTAACTAGCCATGGATCCCATATGTCCCTGTATTTCTGGATAGCATCTGTTAATATATGTGTCATGTGTTCGTTCACCGCTATGTAATTTATTTAGCTCCTTATTGCCTGTAGTTCCAGTGTATCTGATTTCCATTGCTTTGCAATGTGTGATTTGGTGGCTAAGTACATATATTGGAGAAGCTTGTTTTGAGAAGGGGATAACCACAAGTCTGGGATTCCTAGTAAGCAGGCTTCCATTGTGCCCCCCACTCGGGTTCCCAAAGTTTCAGAGGCCAGATCTGTCACTGTTTTCCATATCTGTGTTACTTTGGGGGAGTCCCACCACATATGTTTAAAAGTTCCTAAGGTTTGGCACCCTCTAGTACAAGTTCTCCCCCCTGTTTTGCTCCATTTTGTCAACCTCTCCGGGGTCAAGTATGTTCTGTGTAAAACTTTTATGGCTGTTTCTAGGAGTGTTTGGTTTAGGGAGCCTTTGTATATATTTTTCCACGCTTTCTCCCATTTCTCCTTATCCCATTGTTCACCTAGATCCTTCTCCCATTCCTCCAAATATCTGTCCTTCGTTCCCTCTTATGGTTCATTATATATATCATAAATTCCCCCAATAATTCCCTTTGTTAAAGGGGCCCTCTGGCATATTGCAGATAGCCATGTTTTCTTGGGAGTCCCCAGTGTTCTAGTTATCCTGTTAACCAGGTGTTTGATTCTACAAAAGTTGAAGTGTTGGCTGATGGGGATATTGTGATGGTCTCTTAAAAATTCAAATGTTATGGGGGTCTCTGTACCTATCCAGGCTCCCAGTCTATCTAGTTTCCTAGATTTCCACCACCAATTAGCTTCTGAACCTAGTCCCTGCGGCGACAGTGGGTGATAAAGGACAGACATCATTGGAGAGGGATGCTTAAAGAGAATTGTATGATTTAAGGCCCATTTCCAGCCTAGCAATGTGTTGGTAATAACCGGATGTCTAATCTCTCCTACTGTATCTGGTACTTTGTCTAGCCAAACCAGAGTATCCCAAGTGTAGGGGTGTAGTATTTAATCCTCCATTGTTTTCCATAAAGGGTGGTGGATCCCTGAATGGCTTATAGGGATGAAAGATAACTGCGCCAATCTATAATATTTCTTTAGGTCTGGGCATGACAGTCCACCCTTATCTTTGTGTTTAAACATTATTTCCTTTTTAATTCTGGGGGGTTTGCCCTTCCAAATGAATTGGGACACCTTCCTCTGGAATCCTTTCAGTTCAAACTGAATGATGGGGACCGGCAGAGTCCTGAACAGGTACAGGAGCTTCGGAAGAACCAACATTTTAAAGGCATTAATTCTACCCCACCAGGAAATAGGATATCTAGTCCACTTCAGCATATCCTAACTTAGTTTTTTATAGATCGGAGGGTAGTTAGCCCTATACAATGTATCTGTGCACGGCGTGAGTTTTATCCCAAGATATTGGATGTAGGCCTTGGCCCATTGCAATTTGAACCTTTCAGTTATTGATTCCCTTATTTTAGCTTCCAAATGTAATGCTAGTGCTTCTGTTTTCTCGACATTTATAAGTAAGCCCGATCTCTGGCCGAATTCTGTTAAGGTGTCCATTAATAATGGTATCGATTTGTTAGGCTCTGTTATTGTGCATAACATATCGTCTGCAAATAAGTTGATTTTAAAGTGTTGCTGTCCCACTTTAAGCCCCTTAATTCCCGCATTCGTCCTGATTGCCTGAGCGAGAGCCTCTATCGCGATGGCGAACAACAGGGGGGAAAGAGGACACCCCTGTCTAGTTCCCCTCTCTATTTTAATGGTCTGGTTATATTTGCCCGGGACTTTAAGTTGGGCTTCTGGGTTTTTGTAGTATGTATTTATTAAGTTTAAGAAACCCCCCTTAAATCCGAATTTCTTTAGGACCTCCTTAAGGTAGGGCCACTCCAAGGAGTCAAAGGCCTTTTCGATGTCTAGTGCTAGCAGGCAGGCCGGGGTTTTGGTACTAGTAGCGTGATGTATCAAGTTCACAACCTTCCTAATATTCTGTCCGCCATTATTTTTGCCAATAGTTTAATATCCCGGTTTAGAAGGGATATGGGTCTATAGTTTTTAATTTCGGAGCGGTCCTTCCCTTCTTTAGGGAATAGGGTAATTTCCGCTAAATTCATTTCGGGAGGGATCGCCTGTCCCTCAAGAATATGATTGTATAATTTGGTTAGTCTGGGTGTTAATATATCTTTAAAGGTTTTATAGTACATGTTCGTGAACCCGTCTATGCCCGGGGCCTTTCCAATTTTCAATGCCTGGATTCCCTTTCCTACCTCCTCCTGTGTGATCTTAGCGTTCAGTGATTCCACCTCTAATTCCTCCAAGCGGGGCAGGTCAAATCTATCCAGCCAAGCTCTGATACTGTATGCTGTTTCCTTGCTTGACGCGGAATAGAGTTTTTGGTAAAAATTTTAAAAAAGTTCTTGTATTTTAGAAGGGTCTGCTGTTTTGAAATTCTCGCCAATTTTTATGCAGTAAATTTTAGAGAGTACTTGTTTAGATCTTAATTTTCTCGCTAACATCCTATCAGGTTTGTTCACTTGGAGGAAGAATTTGTGTTGGGTTCTCCTAAGAATTTTCTCCGCCCCTTCCGAGTAGATCTTGTCTAGTTCCACTCTCACTCTTTCTATTTCCCGCCTAGTCTGTGTTTTAGGGTTTTGTTGGTTTCTTTTTTCTAATCTTCCTAATTCCTCCGCAAAATTTTTTTCCTGGGCTCTCTGCTCTTGTCTGAACTTAGACGCCTCTTTCATGCAAATGCCCCGAATGTAAGCCTTGTGAGCTGCCCAGACCCAGCCGGTCCCCACCCCAGGTGTCTCATTTTTCTCAAAAAAGAATTCCAGTTCCTGGGCTATAAGTTTTTTAACTGTCGGGATCATCAGTATTCTTTCATTCAGTCTCCATTGATAAAGGGGTTTAGTCATGGATCCTAGATTTATGGTCGCCTTGACCAGGCTGTGATCCGACCAGGCGCACGGTATTATGTCTACGTTTTGAGAGTCGTGTATAAAGGTACAGTCGGTTAGCAAATAGTCGATTCTGGAGTATGTTTTATGGGGGTAGGAATAGAAAGTGAATTCTTTATGTCCTAAATGTCTTTCCCTCCAGAGATCCACCAGCTCAAGCTCTCTAAAAAGTCTGTTAATTGGTTTCAGTTTTTTAGCGAACTTGTCTCCCAAGTCTTTCCCTGTTCTGTCGTTTTTGACATCTAGTGCCAAGTTAAGATCCCCCCCAGAATGATCCTGCCTTGCTTTGCTGTTGTCAAATGTTTCAATGCCCTGATGAGTTGCTTATGGGGAGAGTTGGTAGGAGCGTATACTACTGCTAGAGTGACCGGGATGTCTAGTACCCTTCCCATTAAAAAAAGATAGCTTCCCTGTTTATCTGCAATCTTTTTGTCCAGAGTGAATGGAAAGTTTTTGTGAAGTAGGATTGCCACCCCTTCCCTTTTGGCGCTGCTACTTGTTGTGTGGAACGTGGGAAATTTTTTGTTCATAAATGACGGGATTTGTTGGTGTTTAAAGTGGGTTTCTTGGATAAAGATTACTGCTGGATTAAGTGCTCTATAAGATTGAAACGCCTTGCTTCTCTTGGTGGGGGTATTAAATCCTCTAACATTATGTGTAATAAAAACGTATTCTGCTTCACCCATAGTCTATGGTGTCGTGTTTAGCTAATGTCTGCAGAGACTTACCCCCCTTAGAGATAGAGGATTCGGAGTTAGCAGCCGAGGTATAGGAGAGCCGGCGACAGGGCCTCGCAGTCTTCATTCCGCCCATCTGATTGTGTATAGTACAAAGAGAGAAAAGTGGTGACCAAACATATAAAAATAAAACTTTTCGGACCCTTGGTCCTCCCCCACCCCCCTTCCTCTTCCTCATGCGACCTTTCATCTTGCACCTAATGTGCCTAGGGAGTTGCATCTGAAAATCCCACTACACTTCCCTAGAATGAGGAAATTCTCCTTAGTAGTCTAAACCGTTCCTTAGACTGAACGAACATAAAAGTACTGATCTGAAGTACTATCCCCCACTACATTGGGAGGGACAACAAGCATTGCAAATTGCAACTAGTATTCTCCTATAAACATACCTTATCAAATTTCAGGGTTATTTTGGGGACATCACCCCAACTCCTACCTAAGCATTCTAATAATAAACCCTGCGCTTTACATTAAAGTCATATAATAAAGATTAGCATGATTGTCTCTGAAACCTTGGATATTATCAGTAGGAAAAATCAAACCCCTACTGTAGAGTTCACTTGTTCGGTTCCCTCTGCTCCAGCGCTTCGGTCCCTGTGACACTTGTTATTGTCATTCCTTTGCTTTTTCTTGGCAGAAACGTCCATCCATTCTCTGGCTGGCCTTTCCCTCGGCTTAGGCATCTGGCCCATTAGATTTGTGCCCTCTGGGAGCAGTTGTAGGTGTATAAGCTTTTTTTTGAAGGGCATCCAGTGAATGAGCCACATGTGTTTGCTCTTTCTAGCGAAATTGTAAGCTAAAGGGAAATCCCCAGCGATACTGAATTCTGTTTTTTATCAGAATTTCTAGTGCCGGTCTCATTTCTTTCCATTTCGCTAATGTGGATGGAGCTAAGTCTACAAACAGTTGTAATTGTGTTCCGTCTGGGCCTACTATTTTAGGCATTTTCCTGGCTACCGCCATTAACAGATCTCTGGAGCTTTGTCTCACAAACCGAACTACTATGTCTTTAGGTTTCTCAGGATTGATTGGACCTCCAAGCGCCCTATGGGCTCTTTCGATGAGCAGCACCTCCTCTGTTTGATTCGGTAAGATGGTAGAGAACACTGCTTTAAGATAGGACACGAGATCTTCCACATTTTTAGGAACACCTCTCAACCGTACGTTATGGACCTATTTTCCAGGTCTTCTCATTTATTTTCAAGGGCCTCTATGCGGGTTGAGTTGGCGCTGATATCAAGTTTATCGTCCTCTTGCGTAGAAATAATAATCTCTGTTCTTTTTTCTAGCTTGTGTGTTCTCTGTCCTATTACACAGATCTCCTCTCTCATCTCTTTTAGTGCCAACGCAAGTTGGGTTTTCAACAATAATTTGAATTTAGCCATTGCAGAGACTGAGAAGTCAACATCTGTGATGGTGTTAGGCCTTTCCCCCTCATTCTCAGACATCTCCGATCTTTCTGGGGAGCTTTCCCCTGCTTTGGTTGCCGGAATGGACGCTGCCTGGAAATGCTCAGGGATGCCTTTGGAGGATGTGCTTCTCTTAGCCTTCTTCATCTTTGGCCCTGTTTCCACTCTGGTTCTTTTGTCTCTGGAGCGACTGTAATGGCAGAAAGGTATCTCCCCAGTGTTCGTTGCCTTGGCAATAAAAAAGTACGCGGTGTCCCGCCCTGGGAAGAGCTTGAAGGATATGGTTGTGGATGATGCTGCTCGAGTTGGGGCAATTTATAGTTTCATCTTTGTTTAGGCATGCATTGTCTATGCTTCAATTCCCTCTGCCCGTTGCTCCCCCTGTTGCTCTATCTCCTGGATTCCATCTATAAATCCCTTAAATATCAGTGGGGTGGGCCGGTGGGCGCCCACCCTCGTGGTGGGGTTCTCTGATAGGCAGCGCCGGGTTCAAGTGACTGTTAGTACAGAGTCATGCGGAGAGAGGGGCTAGTTAGTCCCTTCCAGTTTCTATATTAATTATTTCTCTGTGCCTTCCACTTAAAGGCCTAAACAGCTGCCCAGTTGGAGTGTGTCTACCACTGCTTTTGGTTGTGTTAATTTTTCCCAACTGAGTGCCTCCTCCTTAGAGGCCCTTAAAGGGCAGCTTATGTCCTAAGATAGCACCTGGGTCCTAGGGTCATTTCTCCACCTCTTATTATCCAGTACGTGTAAAGTTCCACAACCCAAGTGGGCTAAGGTTAATGAAAACTTATGTCTGACCTAGTTCCAGGCACTGGTTTTAAAAATTCTCTCCGGGCTGTCACGTACCTCCCCACTCTTGTATCTTCCTTATTTGCTTTTAAAATTTTGTCTGTGGGAAATTAGAGCTCTTCTTGACCCTAAAAGCTACTGCTGCTCTCTAAGCTTTCTTTGCTTTCTTTGTTGGTGAATTGCTATCTGTATTAGTGGGGGGCCCTGAGTCTTGCTTTTAGTGTCCGTGGGGTGCCTGTATCACTCACCCTCTGCTGCTTCTGTGCTCCAAGATGGCCTCCTAACCTTTTGGCGGGAAACTCTCCCAAAGGGATTGTTCCTGCTGGAGTCTGGCTGGTGTGCAGGTATGATTTCCCCAGTCTCTATGGCGAGCCCCTTCCAAAAGACTCTATGGGTCTCTGCTTGAGGAGTTGGATGCTTGGTGTCCCCTGCAGCCTTTTACCCTTATTGCTGGGGTGGGATGGATGCCTAGCTGGCTGCCCCCCTCTTGTGCTCTCAGCCTTTGCACGCTTACCCCTTCTCCTCTCCAGCCTCTGCTCCTCCGGGTAGCCTTCACGTGTGCTGTTCCTGGGGTCTGCTGCCCGCCCCTGGGCCTACTCACCCCTTGCACTCCGGGTGGCTGGTCCTCGTCGCGGGCTCTCCAGAGCTCTGTGTTACTCGCAGCCTTGACGCTGCTGGCTGGGGGTAGCCGGAGTAGCTGGAGGCCGGAACGGACGGTCTGACTACACACCGGGAAGGCCCGATGGGATAGGCCTCTACCACGCGGTGTCAGGATTCAGTCCGTGCAGGGACACAAAACGTACCCCTGCACTCCTCGGACTCTTCTGGTCACGGCTGTGCAGATATTATTTGAGCTTTCCCCCTTATAGGGGTAGTTAGACCCAATTATCTCGGGTCTGTGTGCGGAGCTGCAGCCCCGTGCGTCCTGTCCCTTCGCTGGTTAGTCACGCCCCCCCCCCCCCAATTATTAACTTCTAAAGTTTGAAATTAAACTGAAGACCAAGTAGATACAAAATAAATAATATCCCTTGTGAATATGCAGTGAAACTAAAGAAAAGATTTAAGGGACTACACATGGAAGATAAAATGCCTGAATAACTTTGGACCAAAGTTTGCAACATAATCCAGGAAACAGCAACAAAGAATATCCCTAAAAAAAGAAAAGTAAGATGTCAAACTGGCTGATCAGGCTTTGAAAGTAGCTCAGGAAAAAAGGAAAGTGAAAGGTAGTGGAGATAGAAAAGTATTTGTAAAGAGATATAAGATAACAGAATGGGTAAAACAAAGCAATCTATTTAAGAAAAACGGGAACCTAAAAAGGCACCTTTCATGCCAAAGTGTGCGTGATAAAAGACAAAAATGGTAGGGACTTAGAAGAAGATGAGAAAGAAAAGGTGGCAGGAATACACTGAAGATCTATACAGGAAGGGTCTTAACAGCAGGGATTACCTCAATAGTTTGTCCAATGAGCTGGAGCCGGACATCTTGGAGAGCAAAGTGAGATGGGCCCTAGGATGTCTTGCTGATAACAAGGATGCAGGAGGTGATGGAATGCCAACTGACCTATTCAAAATTCTACAGGATGATGCTGCAAAAGTTTTACTTGCCTTATGGCAACACATTTGGAAAACCCAACAATGGACAATGGACTGAATAGTTCAGTCTACATTCCAATACCAAAAAAAAAAGGCAGTGCCAAAGAGTGCTTAAATTATCGAACAATTGCACTCATTTAACATGCCAGCAAGGTAATGTTTAATATTCTACAAGCTCGACTCCAACAATATATGGACCTGGAACTACCAGATGTGCAAGCTGAGTTCTGCAGAGGATGAGGCACAAGTGAACACATTGCCAATATCCGCTGGATAGAGAAAGCAAGAGAGTTCAAGAAAAGCATATAATTCTGCTTCATTGACTATTCTAAAGCATTTGACTGTGTGGATCACAACAAAATGTGGCATGTTCTTAAAGAGATGGGAGTACCAGATCATCACATCCTCCTACTGAGGAATCTTTATATGGACCAAGAAGCGAAGGTCGGAACCAAACATGGGACAACAGAATGGTTCGAGATCGGAAAAGGAGTGCGACAAGGTTGTATATTGTCACCTTATTTATTCAACTTATATGCAGAGTGCATCATGCCTAAGGCTGGACTGGATGAACCCAAAGCTGGAATCAATATTGCTGGAAGAAATATCAACAACCTCACCTTGATGACTGAAAGTGAGGCGGAACTAAAGGACCTATTGATGAGGGTAAAGGAAGAGTGCGCAAAAGTTGGCCTGCTGCTCAGCTTTAAAAAGACGAGGATCATGGCAAACGGCAATCACAGTTCCTGGCAAATAGATGGGGTAGAACTGGAGGCAGTGACAACATTTATTTTCCTGGGATCCAAGATTTCTGCAGATGATGACTGAAATTTAAAGACGCTTGCTTCTGGGGTGGAAAGCTATGGCAAGTTTTGACAAGCTAGTAAAAAATAAAAGACATTAAACTATCAATAAAGGTCCGCATCGTTCGAACTATGGTATTCCCAGTAGTAACATATGGATGTGAGAGCTGGACCATAAAGAAATCTGAGCAATGTAGAATTGACGCCTTTGAATTGTGGTGTTGGAGAAGACTGTTTAGAGTCCCTTGGACTGCAAGAAGATCCAATAAATCAGTACTGTAGGAAATCAAGACTAACTGTTCACCAGAAGGTATGATTATGAGGCTGAAGCTAAAATATTTTGGTATATCATGAGACGGCAGGATTCCCTAGAAAAGACTCTGATGTTGGGAAAGATTGAAGGCACAAGAAGAAGGGGACGACACAGAGGTGTAGGTGGCAATGGATGCATGAAGTCACTGAAGCAATGAGCATGAATTTGATGGAGCTCAGATAGGCAGTGACAGAGATGTACCTGGCATGCTGCGGTGCATAGAGTCACGGAGAGTCAAACGCGACTGAATGATTAAACAACAACAAATGGTGTGTTTACTTGCAGTTTCAAGTCTAATAAGTGTTTGAAAAAGCCCTTGCGAATCCTTTTAGTACTCTTCATAGCGATTGTTGCGCTGCGGAATATGTTGGCGCGTTATAAATAAAGGATAATAATAATAATAATAATAATTGTGGGCGGGGAACTCGTAATCGGATTGTGAGTAGCTTATAGAATCTGTGGCAATATTATGAGCAGTTTTAAGTGTGTATACATTTACAAATTGGCCAATAGAATAGGGCCCCATTGTTCTTAAAACCCTTTAGACCGGTCTCTCAGATGAGTGACCTTTCCAGGGTGGCGGCAAACATCTGAAATGGTGTCTAAAACTAACATTTGAAAAAAATTGAATACTCCGCATTGGTATTATAAATCATTCAACCAGAGCTTTTATGATAAATAGACACAGAAAAAGATTTAAAAAAAACAAATTACATTAAAACAACTTGTATTAGCAAAAAAGTGAATAATTGTTTTGTAAAATATCTTTTACTTCTTAAAAGGCTGCATTGAAAAATTATATTTTGTATGTGTATGTCCGGGAGATGACAATATTAATTAACATTTACATAATTAAATAACACACACATTATATATATATATATATATTTTTTTTTTTTTATTAGATAAAATCTTTATCGATTTATGTTTAGAATTAAAGTACTTGTCCAAAGCACAAATATTTAGGATTGTGCAACAGTGTTTAAAATGGAAATGTTTTCTTTTGGCCAGTTTGCACACAATGAACGACGTATCCAAATATTATATTTGTAATATAATATTTTAAATCTAAACAAAGTCCCAATTTCAGAGTAGCACTTTACCTAAATTCAGACAATATGCTTATACCAAAAACAATCAGATTAAAAATATTACAAGAAAAAATAAATATTGAAACATATTTACCTAAATAAACAGGATCTCTGGACCATTACACAAGAAAACTCCAAGAAAAACAAACAAAACACAAAAAAACATTATGATTGAAGCCATAACTTCACAGTAGATATTTATCTCTAAACGATGCAAGAATTTTTATATTTGAAAAATAAAACAATCCTTTTTAAGCAATGAAAAATAAAGCCTCCCTGGATTTTTTTTATTTACTTACCTTATGTTTTGTTATAAACTTAATATTTTTATTAATTTATAGCAATACAAACATGGGTACAAGTAAGACAAGATAAATATAAAAGTATTAACCTAAAATGTGTGGAGGAAGAAAAAAACAAAAGTGAAGTGAATCTGAGGACGGCTGGCAGTTAGGACTTCCCAATGTAAATATGCTAATTCGTCGCTCAAAGATTTTTCAATAATAACTCATTTGGTTTAGAAAAAAATGTTGATCAATTTTCAATTGTTTCTCAGATGAAAGAAAGTGTATAAAAGGTTCCCGTTTTTTATAAACTCTATTTGGCTAAAAGCCATTCAGTACAAAGATATTTTGCAATTGGCTCCAACCCAAAATTAAAAGTGATGCGAGCAACCGTACTCTAAAGGGAGATATCTTCCAATTTCAAAATGAGATATTCATGCAGCTTTAGCTTTTTAAAACAGTAACTGCCAGGTGATTACCATTAATGCGCATGATACCCCTTTCTCAATTAAGCGTTCTCACATAAATAATGGATAAGTTCCTGGGAGGACGGTTCCTTAAGAAATATCAGTGTCGTTTTAAAGATCGATCTTCCAATTGTAAGCTAAAGATTCCAAACTATCACTATACTGGATGGAGGTTCCTGAGACTATGAAAGCTACTATGTGAGTATTTATATGGTCATGAGACTTCATCTGTTGAAAGAGGGGACTAGTGCACAATAGATTATGCCAGTCTGACCCAGGACCTTTCAAGACAGCCCCCTTACCACACACTTGACCCACTTAAAGAGTACATTCTGCCATCCAGTTCATATTTAATTATTTATTATCAGTAAGATATCAAGTCAGATGATCCAGCAGATAACCAATTTATTTGATAAATACAGGAATATAAAAAGCAGTTGGCTGTGCTAGAGTTGTCCAGCAGCCTGTGTGGCCATGCACCTGCATGTGCGCTGAAATGTCCATTGTAACTTGAGGAGCCAGCCCTTGGTTTTGGCACAATTTGGTCAATCTATGATCCAGTGTTAGACAAGTTCTTCCCATCACTGGGACTGGCATTTCCGGATCAGGTCTTCCCAGAGGTGATGTGTGTCTGCAATAACACAATCAGATGTATTTACATAAACACATTCACTAGATGTATGAAAGCATAGACACCCAACAAGGTGCACACACTGTGCACAAATACATTACAGTACTCCACAGCACAATCGTGGACACATAACTGCAAATAAACAGAGCATGTGCAATGATCTACTATGGTTGAATGTAGACTCTACATGTATATCTATGCTTGCCAACTAAATTACTAAAGCTACACCAAACAGGCCAGCATTACAGGATATTCCTATCATTTTAATAAACCCATCTGTCTTCAAGTAGGGAAGACTTTATAAAAGTTAAATAGTTAAAGGCTGTATTTATAGGTTTTCCTTTAGAATTTTTTTGCCCATCATCAAGTTTAGTTATTTAAATAACCATAGAGAGAAAAAAAATGTATCGACTCCATACACAAAGCAATCTTCGAGTACTCCCTACTGGCGATATTTACATTTGTATCTTGGGTAGTGACACACACACCAAATGTGCACCCTTTTCTTTTTAATCATATTTTACCAATTGAGAAAGCTTTATACATCTAAAGCGAAACGCATTTGGCTGTTTATAATTTATGATATTATATTTAGTTAATGTCCACCAATATGCACCAATACATGGACATTACTCCTTTTTTGATCAGTATACTCAGAGTTTAGGTGTTGGTGTTAGTGTTTATTTTAGCAGACACGCCGTACCTGGGCACCTGTTCCTGTGGGGAGTCAATATACATTGGCTTATCAATCAGGGACATTTGAACTCCCATAGGAAGGATTTTCCCATGTGGGCCTAAACTGTGTCACTAGATACAAGTATCCATTTACACACAACACCATCTTCACTAATAACCCATGAGGGTTTTTATGATCATTGTGCTTGGCATCCAGTATACTTACCTGTGATCCCGATTATCCACCTATGGAGGTCTATGGAAGCTGAATAACTTACCTCTGTTAGCGAGGAAACAAAATGTAGATGGACTATTGTTACATTTTTTTATTATATTGTGTTGTGCGTTCTATTAGTTATTTATTGATCTGTCCGATAAAAAACTCATCTGCACTAGGATTTGGTGGTGAGCTTCTTTCTCCCATCCCTCTTCTATTAGTAACACAAAATTAGCTTTTCATTATTTAATAGCTATAATTTATAGTCTAATATCACCAATAATTATTTTACATGTATCCACATATTCATTTAAATTATATGGTTTATAGAAGTAAACAATTTATATTCTTTACATGGATGGATAAAAGTTCTCAGCCAATGGTTCAAAGGTAAACCTTTTTATTTACATGCTATAAATATTCATATGGGAATTAGTAAAATAGAATATAAAACAGTTGCTTTTGAACTAGCCATTTAATTCCTGAAGTGAATCATAACTAAGATAATCAGCATTCTTCCTGCTGTATCCCTATGCAAATAAATGACCACACAAAATGTATTAGTAACTTTGGTGTGCTAATTAGGATTACAGTCTGCTTGTGTGCCTCCGTAGTGACTAAAATAATGCTCCTAAGGTTATAATGTACTTAGATCTCTTCCTCACCCTTATCAACTATTATAAGCCCCCCAATTAGAATAAAGGAGTAGCGTATACTATGCTGAATGTCTCTTGAATTATTTACTGTAGAAATAAATGTATAGTACAATGTAAAATTTTAAATTGACATTGTGGACCTTACACTGTGTATTCACACAATTATCAAAAATGCACAACTGACAATTAAATAAATACACAGTGTTTCTAGAGCAATTTAGAGTATTTTTAATAGTTTATCAGGGAGTACATACGGAGAAGAGATTTTATGGAAGAGACAGCTTTGATGGTTTCTAATACAAGGATATAATACACCTGATATTTTTTGTACAGCGTTTTCTATCATTAACAATGAGGTTTAGAAACTACTATGCATCACCAAAAGAGGCTGCCATTATTATTATTACAAAACTGTGTACTAAAAAACAATATTTTCAAGAATTGTTTTTTTGTTTTTTAAACTATATATAGTATGGGTGCAGGACTTATATAATTAATATTATTTTTATTATTTTTGAAAAATTACATTTGAAATGTGAGTATATATTTAGGAATATATGTATTGATTTATAAGTAAATAGGTAAATTTTAATCTATTGTATGGGTATAATAAAGCTTAAGTTGTCTTATCATTATTCCCTTATCATAAAAAGGAAGTTTTCTAAGCTATATGCATTTTTCTTTGTTTTTTACTTTACGCACAGTTGTCTGCCATACTTGTTCGTACACATACGCAGACTATGTACATAGTGTTAATGGTTAATACCTTGGACGTCTCTGGTAAGCGACCCTGATTTTTAATCTTCTTTCCATACACGGAGTGCAGTCTATTTATCAGGAAGCGTTTATCCTCTCCTTCCTGGAATCACAGACAATTGCATAGGAGAGATTTATGAAAAGCACATCATCATCATGGACAACACGAAAGGTGATAGAGGGAAAACAGGACATCACAGGCAATTATAATGGTGGGTTTGAGGATACATTCTCTAAGAGTGGCAACAAAATTAATCAGGACTGTGACAGGATATGGATAGAAGTCAGTACACCTTGGAGTCCAATATCTACCCCAGCCAAATGCTCACATTTTCAATCTGCTCCTTCAGTAAGTTGATGATTTTCCGCTGTCCCTTCAGAACCTGGATGTAGAAGTATATCACAACCCTGGAATAGCAAAGAGTTGTTACCTTGTCAGGTCTCAAGTCAGTATCATGCAATATGGATGGTCACCAAAGGAAACTAAAAGGAGTAATTTTAGAGGACCATTCTCAGAGCCTCACAGCAATAAACGCTATGCTCATAACAGATGCCATACGACCCCTACAAAGACTAACTGCCAGGGCTAATGGTTTATTATATTTTTTATTTTGAATTAGATATATATTAGGGCACCAAAATATTTTAAGTGCTTAGGGCCTTTAAAGGTTTTAATCCGGCCCTGCTAACTGCAATGCACTGTCCTCACCCCCTCCTTGGTAGCTCATCCATACCTCACATTATGCATTATTTCCCATCTAATGGCCCTCCAGTATGGTTCCTCTACCCTTCTCTTAGTGGAAAGCTCTTCCACCTTCTTTTACCAAACAAAAGAGCACTACCACATCACCCAAGGGACTCACATGAGGACTCCGGCAGCCAGGAAAATGAAGAAGGTGTTCTCAACAAGAAAGTGATGGACCCAGCTGATCCAGCCCAGTCGAGGGTTAGATTTCTCAAGCTGTCGGACATAAATCTTTCCAGCTTCATACATCGAGCCAAGAAATTGGAAAGGACCACAGCAATCTGATGGTTTTACTCTGAAGAGTGGAAAGACAGCTGGGGTGAGGGTCAAATAAAAGGGAGAAAGCGAGAAAGAAGAACGAGGATAGAATGAAAGGCAGAAAGGATGAATTACAAGAGGAAAATTAGTGGAGAGTAAATATGAAGAGAGTGAGTTAATGAATGAAAGATGAAGAAAGCTGCAATGTTGTATCCCACTCCCAAGGTCACATTCAACTGAGAATCATCATCTGCACACTTCCTCTAACACTTTGCATTATTTCTTAATATTTCTGTAGTACAGTATATAGGATTATATGTCTATATGATTAATAAGAAAACAGTAGCATTTAAAATTTTTATGTATCAATAACCACACATTAATGTTCTCATAGTCATTGTTTCTTGCATTTAAAAGTTTATATTCTTAATATTAAAAAGCATATAAATTTTTTTTTTTACCGTATTAGTTCGAATATAAGCCGCACTTTTTTTCCGATTTTTGAGCTTGCGAGTTAAGGGTGCGGCTTATATTCGCGACCGTCAAAAAATCATTGCCGATTTGCGAACTTTGCTTGTAACGCGTGCAACTTCTATTCCCGAATTCAAAATTACTGCCGATTTGCGCGATTGCGAGTTAAGGGTGCCAATTTTTGTGCTTTAGACTGCGTTATTGAATAGCGATTTACGGTTTTAGTGATTCTAACATCCTGTAAAGACTGTAACCTGCAAAAAAAAACCTGTTTCTTGCAATGGCTGATCACTTTGAGAGTCTTTTTCTCTCCAATTTTACAGGTGGGGCTTATATTTGAGTACTATCTTTTTTCTATTTTTTCCGATTGCACTTTACGGGTGCGGCTTATATGCGGGTGCGGCTTATATTCGGACCAATGCGGTAATCCTATAACACAAGCTATTTTTTGCAGCATTTGTCCAGGAAAAGTTGCTCTCTTTTCGTGTTTCACAAGAGAGTTGTGTCTTCACCATCAATATTACCAGCATTGACCTGGATACCATTGTACACATCATGATCGGATTTACAAACTCATTTAAAAAAAAGGACTATGGAGAGGTCAATTTTATTGGAGAGCAACCACTCACTTTAGCGAATCTAGGCCATGAATCTGAAACCTACATTATGGCTCAAAGATCAATATATATATATATATATATATATATATATATATATATATATATATATATATATATATATATATATATATATAATTATGCAAATATGTGAAGCCAGAACAAGGAATGTCTTTCCATAGTCCAGACAACAACCAACCTCTTGGGCTAACCAGATTAAAACTGTGGACTCAAATCACTCAGATTAATTTGTTTTTGTTTTTTTCTGCAACATCTTTGATATTTCTTAAAAGGAAAAAGGATCCCTTTTACATCTTGAACGTCTGATCTTCCACAAAAAAGTAATGTATATTTAGGCGTATATTAATGATATTAAACAATGTGAAGCCAGTCACATTCTTACAACCCCCAAATCATTTATTAATTCTCGTGTCCACATAGCCCATTCCACCTCACACTTTCTTATCATACTCATTACTTACGACCACACAGTGTAACAGAGGAATACAGCGGCTCCCATGAAGGAGGGGAAGCAAAGAAGTATGAGGAAGATGGTGCTCATGTGAGAGGCTCTCCAGGGCTTCCTTGGGGACCGACAGTTCCTCATCAAACTGGCCTGTGGAAGGCAAAACCATATCAGAGGGGTATTATATGCACAACACTCACATATCATATACACAATCCCCTCAGTACAATCACACACTATATTCACTTAATTCTGCACTATGCCCAGTCACATATACATGCGCTCTCCTATGACTCACACTATATTCCCACTCATTCATATAAATTTCTCCTCACACAGTTTTACAGAATGCTGTGAGTGAGTATCCCCTACTCTTATTACACTACCCCTGTTCAAGGAACACACACCCTGTCCACACTCACTTCAACCACATTTTGTCCACAATTACTGGACTCTCACTACTATCATATTCTAGTGTAACACTCACGTCTTTCTCGTTATTTCCTCACTCCTCTCCTTGTAGAGTTTTATAGGAGTGTGAGTGTTCTTTGAGTGACCATATTATATCCTCACTCAAGAAAAAGTCACTACCAATGCACTCAGTTGTATCACACTCACTACAGTCACATGCTATCATGACTCCTAGCACACATATGAGAGCATGAAATATTCCCAAACAACTACAATAATATACACTCTCATCACCGCTGTGTATATTAATGAAATCTTGAACTCACCTTTTTAATATAAAACAGTAACAAAAGCTTCAGAGTCTGAACAACTGGGAGCAGAGGGCAGAACAGCACGCCAAGCCTGAGGAGAGAAAATATAATCAATACTCAGGGAGGGGAGACTAGGAAAGGAAAGCTGCCAGGTACTGCGATGCCACAAACCATATGACACAGAGTCAATCCATCACTTACCATGCCAGAGTCTGTCCATATATCAGCTCCAAAACATTTCTGGCAATGTCAAACTCTGGCCGGCATTTGCACTTGTGCTTATTCTCAAGGATGATCCTGTCACGGGAAAAGAACATGAGTTTCTAAAGGCAGAACAATGGGAAAGGCATAAGGAGGGGAAAAACTGAGAGCAAGAGAGAGGACTTGATACAAGAAGATATAGAGCCTCTTTACAGAAAGGCAGAGAAGGAGATGAGCATAGTAGGCACAAGGAAAGAAAAAGCCTACTTATAATTCTGTAGTGGGGTGGCATTTCAGCACAAGGTGAGGAGGAGCAAGAATCATGTCTAAGATCAGAAACCTCAATAAAAAAAAAGATATATGAGAGCAGTGGTTGGCTCTGGTCCCAACAGAGAAGAAGCTTGTGGAAGGAATCTTTTTACCTCATCAGCCACTCTCCAAACACAGTGTCCAGCAGAGTGAAGATGAAATCCATTATTACGAAGCGATATAATTCCTGTCCTACAAATGTTTCCCAGCACTGGAAAATGAGCGAGAGAGAGAGTCTTCATGAGGGTGAATGCTGTGCAATGAGGGTGGGCATATTGTGTTAGATGTGAGGGCTGATCTGTAGCGGTGAATTTGTGTAACAGGTGACAGGTTGTGTATGAATATTTCTTACTATTCAAGGAGTAAGTGTAAGAGGTTAGTGGATCTACTACAATAAGGAGCACATTGTAATGACAATGCATGATGTTATAGAAATAAGCAGCTCTGCTTGAGGAGAAAACAGACAATTTAAAAATTATGCAAAGTATTAACTTTTATTTAAATTGCACACTGCTTTAAATAGTCTGTGCCCAATAAACAAACAAAAGAGCTTTACTTTGTCCTTTATGGAAAGACATAATTCAGAAAAAGGTAAGTGTGAATGAAAGTAGGACTCCAGTAATGAGTGGATAAGTGGGGGCTTACTCTAAAAGAATGGATATGAGGGTGGTTACTGTACATGGTTTATGTGTTGGGTAGTACTAAATAAGGGTTAACTTAGGAGGTATTTTGTAAAACTAGTATATGAGGGGAATCTTAATGATTAACTGGTAGGTAACAGATTTTTTAAAGAAGTGCTAAGTGTGAGTGAGTATACTGAGTATGCATAAGTGAGGAGCCTTCTTGTACAAGGAGGAGTGCAAACAAGTCTGAAAACAGAATAGGTGCAAATGAGGATGGTTACTACCAGATTTTAAGATGGGTACGTTTTCTGCACAAGAGATCGGTGGTAGGTGAGTGAGGGATATTTACTATATAACAAGAGTGAGAATGAGTAAGAGGACTTTACAAGGATGAATGTCAACGCACCTTATTCTCCAAATATTTTGCCTTCTGCATCAGCCAATGATAACAAAGGATCCCAAGCACCACTATTTTCAATATTAGGTTCCTGCAGAAGGTTCAAGAAGTGAGTGTGAGAGCTTGTAATGGTGTTTAGGCACGAGCAAAATAAGAGCTTTACATGCACTGACCTGCAGATGGCGACATAAACTTCCAGACCTGGTGAGTTCATCTTCTCCCAGAATGACAGCGCTGTGTACAGATAGGGCAGGACCAGATTAATCACAGACACTGCAAGAGGCAGTGGGAGGAGCATGGCCTCCACTTCAATCTCCACACTCCGTGATACTCTCAGTCGGTGATCCTGGAGGGAAGTGTGATTAGTGTCTGGATGCTGCCAAACTCCCTTTCTAAAAGTCCTCTTCTTCCTCCCTTCCTCAACATCTTGACCTTCTGTACCTTCTAATGTTCACCCACTTTCCAAATGTCATATCCTGTTTACTCTCTTTTTTTAGCTCAACTGGTAAGTCCTATACCTTTTCCATCGATCCCAGGGCCTCCTCCCTTCTTGGGCTTCACTTGCCTCTATCCTGATATCTCACTCCTTTTCTGCTGGGCCCACTCCAACCTATCTCCAGGATCGGTCTTCTGGACCTCACTGGGGCGTCAATTATCTCCTGGACATTTTTTAATTTTAAATAATTTAATTTGAAGAAATAATTGTAATAGTTTTGCAATAGTATTACAATATAATTAAATTAAAATAAATAAAGTATAATTTCATTTCAAACTTCCAATCAATTATATTAAGAGGTTAACATATATTTGTAATTTATTATTTGGTAATTGTGTAAAGTTTACATAAAAGTTCTAATAATGGAGTCTTTTTATGGAGGTAAGAATTATTTTGCTAAAATATAAACTTGTTTTCACAATATGTTGATGGAGTTTATGACGTTTATAGTTAATGAATATTTGGTATTATTAATTAATAGATGGATCTATACTTTTCTTTAGTAATCTTAATGAATTATAGACAATAATTAATAAAGCGCACAACTATTTAGGCACTATAGCTGAACTATAAAATAGGACACGCCTATTCATGAAGACCACCTCTCTTCCCAAAATTTGTAGAGGAAACTGGTTCTCAATTAGTCTTTGCAATTTATATATATATATATATATATATATATATATATATATATATATATATATATATATATTGCACATATGAAAGCTTGTACCAGGTGAAGCAACTATAGAGGTATTTGTTTTCCACACTCACTGGATATCATATTCTACTAGCCTCACCTGCCTCTCTGCTGGGGCCTCACTTATCTCTTTCCTGGGACCCAACACATACATCTCCATGATCTACCTTCACCTAGGTCCTGAACACTGTCTGCCTCCTCTTCTGGGCCCTGTGTCTCCTCTACCTCACTGACCTTATGCAGATATTCTGACAGGAGATACACTGCGACAGATGATCCAAGCCAGCTAACAGCACACAGAATCCAGGCCAGTAGATGGACGCAGTAACATTGCAATCTCTTTTGAAGCCCCAAATCACAATCCCTCTGTTTTTGCTCACTCAGCATCTCCTGGAGGGGCAGATCAGTGTTTATATACAGAAGCATGCCTCAAGCAAGACAAGCTATTACAAACTCATAATTCATTATTACAGTAATTACTTAATAATTTGTGGGTCTTCGTACTCACCTTTAACTGCATGTGGATATTCTCCTTTTGCCGCTGCACTGAACGAATTCTCGTCACTTTAAAATCCCAGGAGCTGAAAACCTTCAAAGCCAGAACACCAGAAAAATAGCCAACTCTAAAACTCTCACCAAATGAGCGAGACATCCTGAAGAAGAAAGATAGGAGGAAAAAGGGATGGAGATAAAAAAAAAAAATGATGGGAGTTAGAGACAAATAATGAAACATAGAGGGGAATAAGAGAAAAGATGGTGGAGAGAAATACAGTGGGGAGTGAGAGAGTGTTGGAAAGAGAGAGGCAGAGGAAAATAAGTTATTGAGAAATGGTGATAGTCATGTAGAAGAAGGAATGCAATAGAACAGAATTAAAAGAAAAGATGGCAAGAAGTGAGGGAGAATGGAAAAGTTATGACAAATGGAGGAGTGAGAAAGGCAAGAGTGCAAGTGAAAAGGGTGATAGGGGAGAAGTAAACAAGGAAGGAGTGTTTATACTGGTGAGACAATAAGACAGGGAGTTTGATATGGTGATGAAAATAAATTTAGATCTGTCAGTGAAGGGATCGGTTAGAGCACAAGAATGAGAGTGAATGGTAAGTGGGAAGATAAGGGGATGAGAATAAACCAAAAGGATTCATAGAAAATGAAAGACAGGTAGAGGAGTGATATATACAGAAAAGACATAGAAAGTAGATGAGATAGCGATGGTATGAAGACACGGAGATTGAAATATAGCAAGCAAGCAAGAGACTAGTTATAAATGTAAGAGACTGGCTGTACGTACCTATACACCAGGATAATGCAGGTGCTCAGAAAGGCAATTCCAGTGGTGAACAGATAGGCAAGAGGCATGTTGTAGGGGAGCAAATCACTGTCACTGGGGCATGTGGAGATGTTATACTCAGAAGAACAATCATCATTGAGAGTAACATTACTGTAATATCCATAGTACATGACTGTACGAGAAAAGTAGCCCTATGAAGGAGAGAAGAAGAGTGGAGTAAAATAACAATAAAGCAAAATGGAGGGAGAGAAGGGGAAGAGAGATTAAATAATGAAAGAAAGGTGCAAAAAGTGAATATGGGTCAAACAAAGAAGATAAGTGTGGTTAGAGAGGATTGTGAAGGAACAATAGAGATTGAAAATTAAACAGATTGTTAAGACTTAAGGGCAGGTAAAGAGAAAGTAAGAGGGAGGGTAAGGGAAAATGGCAGTAAGTCGGACATATAGAAAAAGGGAGGGAGAAGGAATTAAAAAGGGGGGATGGAGGGAACAAGACTATATCACACACAAATAAGATCACATGAAAGATGGCAGGCACAAAACCACCTCCTGATTAACATGTCACACAGAGTTTCAGGGCAACATCCAGATCATATTTTTAGACTGATAGAATAATAGGAGGCCAGGGATTGGCACCAGCGGGAGACTACATAATAATTTACACAAAGAAGACACAGGGCTACCTTCTATTGATAGCTTCACTTACTAATAGTACTCACCGCTCCAGTTAGCAGTTCCAGGCCTGTGAACAAACGTGTGTTGGGTTCTACAGAGGGGTACACTGCCTGTGGGATGACAATAAACAGGAGGCACAAGAGGCAGAGGAAAACATTGAAACCCACAAGAGTCTTCAGGAAGAGAAAGTATGAAAGGACGCTGGAGCCAAACCGAGCTCCTATCTGTTTCAGAGACACTTGCCAGGGGTGAATTGCATAGAGAACAGCCAAAAAAGACATCCAGCAGCGGTGTGTGACCTAGGTAAAGAAAAAAAAAATACAAAATATTATATGCACCCAAAAATTAACCAATCAATTTGATTTTGGGCAACATGAGGTAATGAGGAGCCCAAATACTACCCCCAAATCACGTTAGTATATTATTGATTTTTTAGCAAAGTCTAACCATGTTGGTGTTATTTTGTAGCCCACTGCAGCAAGAATTAGCGATGACTGGTCTCCAGGAACCACCATCGTCACTTGTCATCTGCCTGAAATATAGATCAGATAAATATGTAATATGGAAAAACTAAAGGTTGTAGAAATTATAAGAGAATTATTGGAGAGTATGTTTATATTGTGGTGGGTGATATAGGTGGTACACTTGGAGAAGACAGCAATGTGTAGGGGGAGGGGGGGAAACACAAGTATCAATATATTAAGATCCTTGCAAGATAGGTTCCTCTACAAATTATTAAACACAGGTACAAAGAGAATTGAGGAGTGTGAAGAAGACAAAAATGAAGACAGAAATGATTAGTGCAGAGATCAAAATGGTGCTGTCATAAGGTTGTTGGTTATGATGACTCACGGTTAAGAAGTACCCAGAAGTTAAATTAATTCAGATTAAAAAAAAATCTTTATCATGAATGTTTTGGGAGATGGTAATGAGAGAGGAGTCATAGAGCATGTCCAAGGGGAGGATAATACCTTATATGACTAATTATATAGAATACAAGACATGGCCTAAGTGTCCTTGAATCCTACTCAGTTATTTATTAAAACCATCACATTTCCCTTTTTATGTGGTCTTTGTGTATTGGGATCAAGATTTTAAATATGAACCTATATGATAGAAATAATTAGTACATTTTCTAATATCGCACCTAATAAGTTAAGAGTTTTATGATGGTTGACAGTAAGAACAGTCAGATAATGGGCTGGACTTCCAATGCTTGAAGATAAATAAAGTCAACTGCTTATTGTATAAAGTGAAAATAGCAATTCATAAGTTTCAATGAACTAATCTCAGTCTCCCAGATTCCCAACTACTTGACAAGTAGCATATACACACAGATAGCTGGAGGCCTAATTAGAAGACATTAGAGGTAGTCAGGACTGAATATGATTGAACAAACTGGTTGTACATTTAAAGACTCTATTTTTTATTGTACAAAAAAATCTAGTTCTCTAAAATTGTATGGTTAAAATATCAGACTACAGCTTCCCTTTAATGAATGGTAGGCAGAGTTGTAGCCTTCAGACTCAGGGGTACAATGAATGGACGGTAAGGGTTATGCTGATGTAGGAGTACAGTTAGGGATGCCAGTACTCACCGTAACTGCCTTTTCATTTGCAAGCTTAAGGGGAAGCTTTGCAGCAGCCGGCTCCTTTGAGTACCAGAGGTTTTCTGAAGTTCTGACACCAACAGCATCTGTTGTTCTGTGGGTGCAAATACAGTCAGTTTAGAGAGTAGCGGAGCCAAGAGAGACAAACTCAGTGGTTCCCAACTCTATCCCACTTATCTTCGTATTCTCGCCTTCATTCTAATAGCACATCAACCTCTCTAACACTCTTCATTTGCTCACCCTCCACTCCATCTATGACCCGCTCAGTCTGCCGCAAGCTGGGCCTAGCCCTGCGATGGAGATCGTAGACTGATGGACGTTTTTTTCCTCTGCGCCTCCTCATTGTACGGTTATAATACTCTGACAACACTGCTCCGCTAGAGCGCCCTGCAAGAAAAAAAAAGGGCGAAGGAAGATCAGGAGAGGGAATAAAGGAAGGGAGAGCGTCAGGGAAATACACTATATATATATATATATATATATATATATATACATATATATACATATATACACACACATATACACACATACATACCATCACCCTAAAGGAACAAATGCAATAATGGTAGGTTTGGGGAATATATATTTAACTTATATTAATTCTGTGTCCTTTGTTAGAAGTAGCTATAAATCCTTAAGTATTTTACCGTAACTGCTTCGGCAAGGAAACATTATAGAAAGTAATTGTTTTTTATTTATGAATATATTTTGATATTAACAAGATGTGGCAATTGTATTTATAGCTTCAATAAATAAAGATGTGTTTAAAAATGTGTTAAAATATGATATATTTTTTAGATAATGCACTAGAGCATTTATTCCTCTGCAACATGGTTTTGCGACGTGTATAAAACCCTTGAGTACTAGGTTGTGTGTTACCCTGGATTTTGTATCATAAAATGGGCTTAAAACCAACATACCATATTTTTTAATTAAAAATTTGTTAATGTTGGATTGTTAAGTGTCAAATAATGTTGACATTTCTTTATGTGCTATACTGTCACTTTAAAAGCTTCTGGGGGACTCAGCAAGTTCTTGAAAAACCAGTTGCAAGTGGTCTTTGGTACATGTAAATCTTTCTTCTGCTTTTTGCAGTTACGGCAGTGCCCTGATTTCCAAGTGATCGATAAAGTCTTATTCGTATAGGATATTAGATGAAAGATCTGCTGGAGTAACTTGTAATTTATTATCTGACCCAAAAGAAAAATCTATGGAAAAAGAGTGCTGTAAATCACAATTACAGCTTGCCACTGTCACTCGAAGCAGTTCTCTCTCAATGTTTTAGGGATGAGTGATTAATATAACTAGGTTGGATTTTCTGTGCTACTACACACTCATAATTGCTTTTGTTGGGATTAGCATAAGGCACATAGTTTGCACGAATATATAGCAGTGGCTATAGTATATGTTGAATTTTGATGCACACAAAAATGTAGTATGTACAGAGGCCTGTGGTACACTGAGGACAATAGATGTGGTAGATATACCTATAGTTTGGATACAACTGAATAGAGTTATGCACAAGATGGTACGAACAGTGGAGGGGAAAAGAATGGTACACACAAGAATTAAGAAGAATTTTACACACATGTACACCTCACAGGGAAGGGAGGACCACACATCGAAAGAGAGAAAGCATGTATGGAGGAGCTGGTGAAATGAACAGGGAAAATAAGTGCCTGAACAGGGGACTGGGAGGCACACACAAGAAGGTTATGACTCACCAATTGTTCGGCTAGGCATGTTTTCCAAGATTCTCATGGTGGCAGAGTAGTGATGATCTTGGGTCCAATCATTACCTACCAGAGACACACAACAAGGCATTTAAACAACAAGAAAAAACACATCGATATAACCACATGCTAATATCATAACTTAGCTAACACACATGCATAACACAAATTGACATCTACACAACAAATGTAACAAAGAAATATAACCACACAATAGAGCAGAGACACAGTATTTCAACCATACTACAGGGCAACTACACAAATAAAAGTGTGTAATTATTAAGTAGCAAGATGTGAGGGGTAGAGTTGTGTCCAGTAGGTTGAATTATGTATAACTGGAAATGTAAAGCAAAATCTGTTTAGTGCACCATCAGTTTGTTTTTATTTTGTCATTTAGCAGTAATTTTGTTTTGACTCTATACCCATCACATGTGCTTCTGATTCCAGATGTCCTGATCGTCCTTACCTTGGGCTGCTCACGTCTTAGTGGAGCATCTATTGTGGATACAAATTATAAAACTAAGAGGCAGCGAGCGTCCACAACTATGCATATTCATTACAAACAGCAGGAAGACGAAACAAACACTTTTGAAGAAGACAAGACACAGTGGTAATGGTGGTCTGCTCAGTATAGATCATGGCAGGGCATAACATCAAAATGTTTTAATCATACACTTTAAAATATTTTATTTTAAACACACACAGCAACTGTCTCACTGCTGCCTGACACATTAAACAAATTTGGCAGAGGTTTGTCAAATGACTATAAACCACTATGCTAAATTAATACACATATGGCAGAATGATCATTTCTTCAGTGTTGATTTCTAAATAATTCCTTCCACTTTACTTAACATAGGCAAACCAATCTAAAATGTAGATTTGAATAAAAAAAAAAACCTCATTAGAATGGGAGATAAAAGGTTATTAAAAGTGCAAAAGTGAACTTAAAAAAAAAATAGTCTATCTCATGCCTAAATTATATATTATATTTATTGAATCACGACAAAAAACAAAAAATCTAAGCTAAAATAAAATGAAGCAAAATATGCTTCAAACAGGCTGGTCCCACAATAGAGGAATAACAATATTGACCCCCTACGTACGTGTCAGAGAGTATACCTGGATACAATATATCATGGGCATAAATACCCACTATATAATGATATCACTTGAAAATGATATGCCTGCTGGTAAATCATGGAATATATATCATAGGGAATATTTATAAAGAGAAAAAAAAAATATGCCCTATGCCATGATGATTTCTTTAGTTTAATTCTGAACTTTGCATAAGGGACTCATGGTCTGAGCCACAGTCAGCTCCAGGTCTTGTTTTTGCTGATTGTATAGAGCTCCCCCCTATAGTTAATCTGATTTCTATGTTGTCCATCTAGTGATGTCCATTTGTAGAGTCGTCTCGGAGGCTGTTGGAAGAGGGTGTTTGCTATGACCAGAGAATAATCTTGACAGAATTCTACTCATCTCTGACCGGTTTCATTTTGTACTCCAAGGCCAAACTTGCCAGTTATTCCAGGTGTCTTTGGTTCTCTATTTCGCATCCAATTCTCCTATGATGAGAGTAACATCTTTTCTTGGTGTTCTATCTATGACAAGTTGAATATCTTCGTAGAACTTCAGCCTCCATGTGTCTAAGGCAGGATTGGCTGGAGTATAGACATGAATCCCTGTGATGTTAAATGGCTTGCCTTGAACATGTATGTATAATTTATATATATATATATATATATATATATATATATATATATAAAATCACATATATTTGCGGCCAGGCAAGGAGCGCCAAAGGAGCTCCTTGCGCTGGTGGAGATGAGCACCATAGTCGCTCACCCCGACGACCCCGCACGACTTGCGCATCATACCTACAACGCGCGGAACTACACATCAACAAAAAACTCAAATACACAATCGCAGCCATTTGACAACACTAACGGCAAACTAATAACATTACCATTACAAAATGCGGAACTACACAAGTAAACAAACTGTTTCCCCTCATGCACGCAGCCTATTTACACTACACACTGCAGACATTGCTGACACTTACACCTCAGCTCACCAAAAGTGCAAACCTACATTGTAAGCTGCCACAACATCAAAACAGATTGTTAGCTCTTCAGCATATTGCTTCCTGCATATATTAATTACAAATAGGTAAAGTATATTCATTTATAACTTTACAAAATTAATTAATTAACATTACAAAATACATACACACAGAAAAAAAAACAAAAAAAAACAGAATCATAATAAACGCTATAGGCGCTCAGCGTATGCCTCACAAGGATCGCCAACGGTGTTTAGCGGACCACAGCTACACCAGGGGAGAGGCTCACAATGCCAGCCAAAAGGTCATCAGCGCAAACCTTGCAATGAGCGCCAAAGGAGCTCTCATAACCAAACATACACCAACCAAGAGGATCGCAATGAGCGCCGGAGGTACACAACCAAAATTTACTTTGTGTACCAAACAGCATTACCTGTCTTACAATTCTATTGCTGTAATTTTTTGAAGGGCAAGTCGCTAGTGTGTATATATATATATATATATATATATGCACACACACAAACACATATTCAAATTGTACTGTGCATTTAAACAATTAATTACTATTATTCAATGATGCCCTCAGGCTGGATAATTTATGGGAAGCACCATATTGAAAATCTTTTAGATGGAGGATAACACAATATTATTTATGAACTGGACAAATGATAGAAGGAGTTTCAGATTCTACAATAAAAAAAATTCTGAAAATGAGCATTAGAAATATTTTTTTTATTTTACAAAATAGACAAATAATGGATATTTAATAGTTACAATTTAGTGCAAAAGTGATTTTATTCCTTTAGTGATGTCCTCTTTGAGACCACTCTCTGAAATGCACTTTAGTAACAGGAAGCAGTGTTAGCTGAGCTGCTAGCCACTTAAACACACTTTCTAGTCAACGCCCACTACCATACTAAAACTGTGGTATGCAACTTTAGATAACACTACCCCCTGGGCAGCTCTAGCCTACCCCCAATATTTAATTCAGGGAATTGAGAGAACTGATTATTGAAAAACACTAATTATATTATTTAATAATACCGTAAACATTTAATAACGTTTTTTTTTCTTATCAAGCCCTATCCTTTATAAGACCACTATAAATAGAGCAAGATAAGTAGGTTTGTATGAAGTATAATTCTTAGGAGAAGATGACAAATGTGCTGTTTGGATGTTACAAGAATTGGACCCTTTTAAAAAGGGTATAACTGACATATTTAAAAACTTATGGATTTAAAATGTAACAGAGTTGACACATACACAAAACATGATGTTTATCGTACAAGACAGTGGACAAACAGACCCACCTGACTCCCTGTTGAGCGGTTGTAGCTCCAGAGCAGTTTCATTTTCTGCATCCTGGATAACACTTGAGAAAGATTCATGTACTTCACGCTCATCACACGGGCTACAGAGAACAGGAAATGGTCAGGAACAAAACTACAGACAGTACGGCAGGGTTATATAGTCAGGTATAAGGCAACCTACAGTAATGAGGCATGGCATATTCAGTAATGCAGAGATAACATGTGTACAGACTTACAGCTACAGAAAGTTGTGTAATCTCTCCACAGTCATTAATGCTGCATTGACTCCTTATTATACCTCAGCCCCTAACATTGCAGACGGTAAGGTTATATCATTCCTCTGCATAAGTAATGCTAGACCATGCAATGTATCAAATGGTCACTCACCTCTCTGCCTCATCAAACTCCGGGATATCCAAAAGGAAAGTGACCGACATAGTGACACTGCAGTGGAGATCTTCTCACACCTGTGGAGGGAAACAAAAAAAAAGAGGGATCAGAAAGGAGAAGGTGACTTCAGGGGAGCTAGCGAAAGATAGACATTGATTGAGTGATGGTGATGGAGAGAGTGTGAGAAGAAGCATAGAGCAGGAGAGACGAGAGAGCAAAAGTGAGGGAAGAAAGTATAAATAAATATATTCATTTTGTTTTATATATTAGTCATGATATCTAAATGGATTAACAAGTACAACATTTTTTATTTATCGTTACCATGGGACATTTATTTTAATTACTAATTAAATAATCACTGTAGTTTGGGAAAATTTCACATTTGTTATATATGTAAAAAATTAACAACATAAGCACCTATGAATCATGAGCATAAAAAGTATAATTTTAATGAAAACATCTTTATTTTTTTAGACTTTGCTTGTGTCATGGGAGTTTCCATCTTGGATTCCTAATCTGCCGGTAGCCTGAGTGGAAAGGTTGTCATACTGGAATTGCTCTTCTGTTCAGTCCTATTGTCAAGTGGCTATTCAATGTTTCAATAGAACTGAATAGTGATCTTATAACAGTGTTATTCCCATTCAACTCAGGTATATAATTCTGCAAGGAACAAATCAAATACTTATTCTCCTTCCAAATCTATAACACTGTGGCATCTGAACACAAAACTCTCTTGGTTCATATACTACCTATCCACACAAATGTCCCGGGTCTCTTTCTCTGGTATCTGATTCTGCCCATGACCTTTACCAGTTGGGGCACCCCACGGCTCAGTCCCTTGCTATTTTCTATTTACATAACCACCCTCTACAGCCTTATAAACTTGTTTGGATTTCAATATCACTTTTAGGAATAAGGTTTTCCCCCCAAAAAAATGTTTCTGTCTATGGCTTACACTGCTGCTAATATTATTAGTTTGGTACATATTCGTTTTAGTTTTTAAAAGCGTCACTGTCTCTAATATTCATCAATTCAGGATTAGCTCAAGACGATGCAGCGCAATATAAGTTACAAGGACTAAACAAAATGGAACACTTGCTTGGAAAAAACAGTCCAGAATTTGAGTGTTGTTTAAGTAAATGTCAAGTTTTATATTTACAAGTTTAAATACAGACATGATATAATCATACAATAGCAGTACAATATATCAGTATCATAAGCAAACAGAAGTGAAGATAAGCCGTAACATTCGATAGGAGTTGAGCCTTGGTCTTTACAAAGTAACATTTTATTTCTAGAGCACATCAGTAACACAAAGAAAACTAAAACAAAATACAATGTAATACGGGCTAAAGGCCAAACAAAAAGAAAATAGAACTGGTTCTAACGCCTGCATGGTGCTAACATGGTGCATAGTTATGATCTGTGGAGCAAATATTGTGCAAAAATGTGATGGGCCCCTGGTAGTGCCATGAGCGGCTGTTCACTTGGCCCGTACTGCCAAACCCGTCCTGGAACTAGCTGCAAAAATGATCTCTCTCAATGTTATCATGCAAACTGTATCACATATTAGCATAACAGAGCAACACATTTGCATAAAAGAGCTACATATACAATCATGAACCTCTCAGTTATGATTTAGTTACTAATATATATATATATATATATATAGATATATATATAGTATCTTATATAAGATACAACTAAAATTATAATTCTACTGCAACTCACTCCTTGCTGGGCTCCACGTCACCCGCTTGTCACCACTCTATAATGAATGCGTCCAATCTACAATACCCAACACTCAATGTCAGTCACTCTACTGGCTCCCCATAACTTCCAGATTAAACTCATGACCTGAACGTATAAGGCCTTAACAAGAATGTACACCCTCATCTCAAAATAATCCCCCATCACCACCCTCCATTCTGCGGATGACCATCTTCTTTCCTCACATTCAGGACTTTTCTAATTTTGCCCCTATTCTTTGGAACCCCTTACCGTGCTCCACTAGACTTTTCTCCTGCCTCAAATCCTTCAAAACCTCACTAAAAAAAAACTCATCAATTTATTGAAGCTTATCACCTTCTTACTTAATATGCCCAATATATATCACCTTCCAAATCCCTTAGATTATACATTTGTGGGTTTCTAATCGTATTGGATGCTTGAAAAAGTCCTCTATATGCATGATTCTTATCTCACAATAGGGCTCTCTATTCATTTAATCTGTATTGATATTGTTTTTATCTTCTGTTCGTTCTATGTATGGCTCTGCGGAATATGCTGGCGCATTATCAATAATCACATATTATAATTGTCCTGCTACGAGTCGTCGTCACGCTGTTTGCGTGGTCCGTACGATTTAGCGGGCTTAGCACAGCGAGGCGAGCCGTTAAACCGTAGTACTTTAGCGGGCTTAGCGATGAGCGCCACAGGCGCTCATCGCCCGGCGAGCCTCGCACAGCACTTTGGCAATGAGCGCCACAGGCGCTCATTGCAGGCGAGCCGTTAATACGGAGCACTTTGGCAATGAGCAGGCAAGCCTCGCATAGCGAGGCAAGCCGTTAAAACGTAGAAAAAAAATACGCAAGCGCCACAGGCGCTCATTGCAGGCGAGCCTCGCATAGCGAGGCGAGCCATTAAAAAGTAGAAAAAAAATACAGCCGCAAATCGCGAACATCAAAAAAAACAACAATAAATACACACAGCACATACATAAAAACCTTACCGACAGCAAGAGGGAGCATCCACGACCTCAAAAAAGCAAGTTACACCTTGATTTACCTGAAAATAAAAAAATTTAGACACTAAAAAAAAACGCGAAGCGAGAGAAAAAATGGCGGCCGAACAAAATGAAAACGAGGCTACAGCACTTTGACCACGAAAAACACTTACGGATAATTCGCAAAGGCGCATAAGACACATTACGACATCGCAAAAATCGGACGCAACCCGCGGACAGGAAAAAAGATAAAACACACTAAATACACAGAACACATAAATAAAAAGGTTACCGACAGCAAGAGCAAGGATCCTGGACCTCAAAAAAACTACTTACACCTTCATTTAACTCATAATAAAAGAGTTTAGACACTAAAAAATTATCTAAGCGAGAGAAAAAATGGCCGCCGAACAAAACGAAAACGAGGCTACAGCACTCTAAGCACGCAAAACACCACAAAAAACACGCAAAACACCACAAAACACCTACGGATATTCCACTACAGACGCATACCACACATTAGACGCCATTTTAGAACAATGCGGAACTACACAACTATGCTAACGGTTTGGTCTTGCGCACGCACAGTATTACACTGCACACATTCAGCACGCTTACACAGCAGCTCCACACCACTAATGCTGCAGCAACATCAAAACAGATTGCCAGCTCTTCAACACAATGCTTCAAAATAGGTAAAGTATATTAATTTATTAATCTATTAGTTATTTTATTATTATACACCAAATAGCATTAGCTCACTTACAATTTCATTGCCGTAATTTTTTGACGGGCAATTCGCTAGTACATAATAATAATAATAATAATAATAATAATACCATTGGGTAACAGAGAGAAATGGCATATGGGGTAACAGAAAGAAAGGTTAATGGAGGTAAATAAATTAGAAACGAGACATGGGGGTGACAGAGAGAAATGGCATATGGGGTGACAGAAAGAAAGGTTAATGGAGGTAAATAAATAAGAAAGGAGACATGGGGGGGACAGAGAGAAACGAGACATGGGGGGGACAGAGTGAGAGGCGAGACATGGGGGGGGGACAGAGAGAAACGAGACATGGGGGGGACAGAGTGAGAGGCGAGACATGGGGGGGGACAGAGTGAGAGGCGAGACATGGGGGGGGACAGAGTGAGAGGCGAGACATGGGGGGGGACAGAGTGAGAGGCGAGACATGGGGGGGGACAGAGTGAGAGGCGAGACATGGGGGGGGACAGAGTGAGAGGCGAGACATGGGGGGGGGCAGAGTGAGAGGCGAGACATGGGGGGGGACAGAGTGAGAGGCGAGACATGGGGGGGGGACAGAGTGAGAGGCGAGACATGGGGGGGGACAGAGTGAGAGGCGAGACATGGGGGCGGACAGAGTGAGAGGCGAGACATGGGGGCGGACAGAGTGAGAGGCGAGACATGGGGGCGGACAGAGTGAGAGGCGAGACATGGGGGCGGACAGAGTGAGAGGCGAGACATGGGGGCGGACAGAGTGAGAGGCGAGACATGGGGGCGGACAGAGTGAGAGGCGAGACATGGGGGCGGACAGAGTGAGAGGCGAGACATGGGGGCGGACAGAGTGAGAGGCGAGACATGGGGGCGGACAGAGTGAGAGGCGAGACATGGGGGCGGACAGAGTGAGAGGCGAGACATGGGGGCGGACAGAGTGAGAGGCGAGACATGGGGGCGGACAGAGTGAGAGGCGAGACATGGGGGCGGACAGAGTGAGAGGCGAGACATGGGGGCGGACAGAGTGAGAGGCGAGACATGGGGGCGGACAGAGTGAGAGGCGAGACATGGGGGCGGACAGAGTGAGAGGCGAGACATGGGGGCGGACAGAGTGAGAGGCGAGACATGGGGGCGGACAGAGTGAGAGGCGAGACATGGGGGCGGACAGAGTGAGAGGCGAGACATGGGGGCGGACAGAGTGAGAGGCGAGACATGGGGGCGGACAGAGTGAGAGGCGAGACATGGGGGCGGACAGAGTGAGAGGCGAGACATGGGGGCGGACAGAGTGAGAGGCGAGACATGGGGGCGGACAGAGTGAGAGGCGAGACATGGGGGCGGACAGAGTGATAGGCGAGACATGGGGGCGGACAGAGTGAGAGGCGAGACATGGGGGCGGACAGAGTGAGAGGCGAGACATGGGGGCGGACAGAGTGAGAGGCGAGACATGGGGGCGGACAGAGTGAGAGGCGAGACATGGGGGCGGACAGAGTGAGAGGCGAGACATGGGGGCGGACAGAGTGAGAGGCGAGACATGGGGGCGGACAGAGTGAGAGGCGAGACATGGGGGCGGACAGAGTGAGAGGCGAGACATGGGGGCGGACAGAGTGAGAGGCGAGACATGGGGGCGGACAGAGTGAGAGGCGAGACATGGGGGCGGACAGAGTGAGAGGCGAGACATGGGGGCGACAGAGTGAGAGGCGAGACATGGGGGCGACAGAGTGAGAGGCGAGACATGGGGGCGACAGAGTGAGAGGCGAGACATGGGGGCGACAGAGTGAGAGGCGAGACATGGGGGCGACAGAGTGAGAGGCGAGACATGGGGGCGGACAGAGTGAGAGGCGAGACATGGGGGCGGACAGAGTGAGAGGCGAGACATGGGGGCGGACAGAGTGAGAGGCGAGACATGGGGGCGGACAGAGTGAGAGGCGAGACATGGGGGCGGACAGAGTGAGAGGCGAGACATGGGGGCGGACAGAGTGAGAGGCGAGACATGGGGGCGGACAGAGTGAGAGGCGAGACATGGGGGCGGACAGAGTGAGAGGCGAGACATGGGGGCGACAGAGTGAGAGGCGAGACATGGGGGCGACAGAGTGAGAGGCGAGACATGGGGGCGACAGAGAGAAACGAAACATGGGGGCGACAGAGAGAAACGAAACATGGGGGCGACAGAGAGAAACGAAACATGGGGGCGACAGAGAGAAACGAAACATGGGGGCGACAGAGAGAAACGAAACATGGGGGCGACAGAGAGAAACGAAACATGGGGGCGACAGAGAGAAACGAAACATGGGGGCGACAGAGAGAAACGAAACATGGGGGCGACAGAGAGAAACGAAACATGGGGGCGACAGAGAGAAACGAAACATGGGGGCGACAGAGAGAAACGAAACATGGGGGCGACAGAGAGAAACGAAACATGGGGGCGACAGAGAGAAACGAAACATGGGGGCGACAGAGAGAAACGAAACATGGGGGCGACAGAGAGAAACGAAACATGGGGGCGACAGAGAGAAACGAAACATGGGGGCGACAGAGAGAAACGAAACATGGGGGCGACAGAGAGAAACGAAACATGGGGGCGACAGAGAGAAACGAAACATGGGGGCGACAGAGAGAAACGAAACATGGGGGCGACAGAGAGAAACGAAACATGGGGGCGACAGAGAGAAACGAAACATGGGGGCGACAGAGAGAAACGAAACATGGGGGCGACAGAGAGAAACGAAACATGGGGGCGACAGAGAGAAACGAAACATGGGGGCGACAGAGAGAAACGAATCATGGGGGCGACAGAGAGAAACGAAACATGGGGGCGACAGAGAGAAACGAAACATGGGGGCGACAGAGAGAAACGAAACATGGGGGCGACAGAGAGAAACGAAACATGGGGGCGACAGAGAGAAACGAAACATGGGGCTGACAGAGAGAAACGAAACATGGGAGTGACAGAGAGAAACGAAACATGGGGGGGACAGAGAGAAACGAGACATGGGGGGACAGAGAGAAACGAGACATGGGGGGACAGAGAGAAACGAGACATGGGGGGACAGAGAGAAACGAGACATGGGGTGACAGAGAGAAACGAAATATGGGGGGGACAGAGAGAAACGAGACATGGGGGGACAGAGAGAAACGAGACATGGGGGGACAGAGAGAAACGAGACATGGGGGGGACAGAGAGAAACGAGACATGGGGGTGGACAGAGTGACAGGCGAGACATGGGGGTGACAGAGTGAGAGGCGAGACATGGGGGCGACAGAGTGACAGGCGAGACATGGGGGCGACAGAGTGACAGGCGAGACATGGGGGCGACAGAGTGAGAGGCGAGACATGGGGGCGACAGAGTGAGAGGTGAGACATGGGGGCGACAGAGTGAGAGGCGAGACATGGGGGGGACAGAGAGAAACGAGACATGGGGGGGACAGAGAGAAACGAGACATGGGGGGACAGAGAGAAACGAGACATGGGGGGGACAGAGAGAAACGAGACATGGGGGGGACAGAGAGAAACGAGACATGGGGGTGGACAGAGTGACAGGCGAGACATGGGGGTGACAGAGTGACAGGCGAGACATGGGGGTGACAGAGTGACAGGCGAGACATGGGGGTGACAGAGTGACAGGCGAGACATGGGGGTGACAGAGTGAGAGGCGAGACATGGGGGTGACAGAGTGAGAGGCGAGACATGGGGGTGACAGAGTGAGAGGCGAGACATGGGGGTAACAGAGTGACAGGCGAGACATGGGGGTGACAGAGTGAGAGGCGAGACATGGGGGTGACAGAGTGAGAGGCGAGACATGGGGGTAACAGAAAGGGATGAGAGAAAGGGGATAGAACTTAGATAACTGGGCGACAGAAAGAAAGGGCGCATAGATATAAAAAAAAGGGGAATTGGATATGGGGATGACAGGGGAAATGGTATAAGGCGACGACTTAGGAGTTGATTTAGGAATAACAGAAAAAAAAGGGTTATAAAGACAACAGAGAAAAAGTGTATATGGGGTAAAACGGGATAGAAGGGGGTTTGTGGGTGAGAGAGAAAAGGTACATGGGGAAAGAGGGGGAAAGAGTGGGAAAGGGGGTATGGGGTGATAGAAGAAAGTGTTATGGGGGTGACAGACAGAACAAGGATAAAAGGTCACACAGAGAGAAACTGGACATTGGGGTGAGAAAGATTAGATATGACAGAAAGAGAATAGGGGTGAAAAAAGGTGAAGGGGCTATGGGGTGACAAAAGGGAAGAGGGCTATGAGGTGACAGAAAGAAAGTGGACATAGCTTCAGAAATGATATATTGAAGAGGCAAGGTGGAAGGGATATGGGGTAAAGAAATGGGGGTGACAGGAAAGAGCTATGGGGGTATGGGGGACAGAGAGGAGATAAGGAGGTAACAAAGGAGAGGATATATGAACGTTACAAAGGATCATTTGGTATGTGGGTGACAGGTGGACACAGAAAGTATAACCATTATTGGGACAGAGACCATAGGGATATAGGAGGAAGGCAGGGTCCTACACATGGGGAGCAACACCTGAAGGGGGAGGAATGGTGTCAGGAGAAAGCAAAGGGAAGGACAGAAAGTTTATAGTAAGTGTTATGGGAGGTGAAGTTTGAGGGAAGAAAGAGGAGACAAAAAGAAGATAAATGATAGTATAAGTGACAAAGAGAAGTGTAAGGGAATGAGGGGTGAGGTAAGTTTAGTCAGAGAGGGGAGGCTGGCAGGGCAGGTGGGAGATAGAGGGGGGGCAGCCAGAAATAACAAGAGCCACCCCCAGAGTGCAGCACCTACCTGAGACCGCTCACTCAGCATCACTATCCTGTTATGTACAGATGTGACAACTCAGAGACTCACTCATTTACTGCCCCCCTGCTCCGCTTTCTTGGTACATTCCACACCCTCAGGGCGCTGATTCCTGCCTGTACCATCCGAGTTCACATGGGGGTGGGAGGAAGCAGAGGCTTGTTCCTGCTTACAATTTTTCAAACCCCGCCCTCCTGACCTGTCTGGACAGATTCACATAGGAGTCACAGAGATACAAAGAAAGAACAGTGTACATAGTGTGAGACATTGTGACTAGCACAGTGATACATACAGATACAGCATGGGTGGGGGGGGACACATAACAGGGGCTGATTTATGGGGGGGTGCAGACACAGCATGGGGGGGACACAACAGGGGCTGATTTATGTCAAATTAAGACACATATTCATATTATCTATTATAAAGAACTTAACTGATTAGGGGAAACATATTTAGAAAGTTTAATACACAATACAGCCTTCAATTTTTTTATTTTTGCTAATATATATATATATATATATATATATATATATATATATAATTACTCTTATGGTGGGCTGAAGAGTGGTAGAGGCCCTCCAAGGTACAGTAGTACAGACAATGAATGAGGACGAGGCTTGCTCATACCAATGAGGTGCTTGGCGAAAGCCAAAAGTGTTAACTTGGAACATGGGCAAGGGTGCTGTTTAGTAGATATGGGGCAAATCCACAATGAGAACCATGCAACGATTAAAAGGCATGTCCTAGGGCATGGACAATGATGTTGATGGGGCAAACCAGCAATGAGGTGCTTAGTGAAAGCCAAAAGTGTTCCCTTGAAACATGGGCAAGGACGCTGTTTAGTAGATATGGGATGAATCTATGAGGGCTTGTTGAAAGCCATGAGATGATGAAAAAGGCGTGTCCTTGAGCATGTCGAAGACACGTTGAGGTAAAAAAATTATCGAGATTGTAACTTGCACATCATAAATGACAGTATCATATGTTATATACAATTGTCTGTTCTGTCTCTCTCTGTGTGCGCTGTCACTCTCTCTGCGCCCCCTCTCTCTCTGTCTGTCTTGCCCCTCCCTCTCTGTCTCTCTCGTCCCTCCCTCTCTCTCTCTCCCCCTCCCCCCCCCCCCCCTGATAAAGAGAAGTACAACTCTCAAAAGCTTGTCACTCTAAATATAATGTTTACCCAGTAAAAAAGATATCACTATAAACTGCAATACTCTGATTATTCGTCTAGACTGCTGGACTCACTCTTCATAACTGCTTAAAGAAAGAAAGATGAAATAACACCACAATGTCAAGTAACACTGCACTGTTTTGAAAAGCAGCCTTGGATATGTAGTCTCTCTCTCATTGTGCTCTGATACAGCTGTGAGTTCTGACCCCACCCAACCATGTGATTCCATCCTGCAACCTTTGGACTCCATCTTTTGGACTCTACCAGAAAGGTCAAACTCCGTACCTGGCTGCCTCTCCTCAGTGTACTTGGTTATGTAACTTCCTGTGGGTGAGCAAAGCTGGATTTTACTTTCCTGCCTATAACTTTGTAAGTACCCTGAACTTTTCTATATAAACACATATTTTGCTGATAATCACTGCCTCTTTCTTACCACACAGTTGAAGCCCAGGACACTTACATATGCCTTTAAAAGTCCCTCCCTGTCCCACAGAATGCATGTGCCATACTGCTGTATGTATATGCCTGTGTATAACTGTATGGGATGAACAGTTAGTTTTATTTTCTGATACTTCTACACATACAAGCAAAACATAAGAATAAAAAACAATATGTAAATACAAAAATATGTAAAAAATCTATGAAACAAATAAAAATATCTAACCTTGTTCCTTTAATACAGGTATACCCCGCTTAAAGCTACCCCTTTTAGAGCTGATTCACTGTTTTTCCTGCCAGACCTTTGTTTTTCCAAATCTTTTTATTGACACATAAGCAGTGCTCAATAACACAATATTGTTGGACTCGCAGGTCCAACACAATTTTGCATAAACAGGATTTTTTAACATCGTTTTAGATATCTTGTACAACTTTGTTGTCAATAATGATTATCCTGTCCTGACAATTTTGGGTGTCTGCTTTATGTGTCCACCATAACCTTTTTCCGTTTTCTCAACTTTGCAGGAAACGCCTGCTAGCTATTCCTTCCCTAGCAATTGACTTCTCAATACTAAACTTGTCAAATTCTTACATGTGAGCTAACTTGTTGTCTTTCCATGTAGATATATATAGATGTTCAATTTTGCATAGCTCGAGAATTACATTATTCACCTAGTATATGGGAAGTATAACATCGAACAAACAATGAATAAACAAGTCAATGAACTTATTACCTGTATCTTCCTTGCTTTTTTTTTTTTTTTTCCTCTTTCTTCTTGTCTATCTTCTTCAGTTTACTCAATTCGCCAGTAGTTGTCAACGCCCAAGACACCCGTCACCCCGGCCTGGTGTCTCTGCCTCATCCAATTACGCCTTCCCTTCCTAGTGTACTAATTTCCACTCTAAATCAAGTTTTTGTTAAATTAAAATAGCTTTGTCCGACTCCACCCATCTGTCCCAAATTTGACTAAAAGTGGAGAGGGAGTTGTTTATTGAATGCGTAATTTTTTCATAAATCATGATGTGGTTTAATTTTTTTATAACCTCTTCTGCCAGACCTTTGTTAATGTTAAACCCCGCTATAACGCTGTTTTTGCCTGCCGGACCCCTTTTCATGCTCGGATTCACTATAACTTGAACTCCAAAGAAAACAGAATCCAGGATGACCCCAAAGCTTCAACATCAATAATGTAAAGTTTATATTTCTGCTAAGGTTCAGTTTGTGTTAGTGTTATGTTAGCTGTGTATTTTTTTTCATGAGCTCCCCTATCCCTATCTACCCCATGTTAAACTGCCCCGTTTAGAGCTGTTTTGCGTAACACTCCTATTGCCTGGAACCTATCTACAGCTTTGAACTATGTATTCCTGTATTAAAAATGACACTAATCAAATCTATCTTCCCTATTGGTTACGTCACAGGATTTGTTCGCCAGTCCAAGAGTATCATGGTGCATCCTTTAGACTAATCATTCTCAACAGCTGGTCCTAGGATCGATGCTGGTCCCTGCAACCTTATCTGCTGGTCCTTGACTTAGAGCCCCATTCAATTTCAAGCCTGTAACCCAAGATTTGGCTGGGGGTTACATTTTTCTAAACATTTAAACGCATTCAATTGTTTCTAACTCGCAACTGTCCCCTGATGGCCTCCACACGGAAACCATGCATTCGTAAGTAGGTTTTCCAGGGGCATCATCATATGATCTGACAATATTTAAGCAAGGCCTTAATTTACTTCTTCGACCGTCATCGTGACATCAGTAAAACATGGAGTTTTTATTTAAACTTCACTCACAGACTACAAATTTATTAGTGTTGAGAAGTAAATTTAGCAATCCAGCAATAAAGAAATCAATAAAATGCATTAAAGCAACTGTTCTAGTCCATGCGGGTTCCATAATATGTATTAATCCCTTAATTCCCGGGATCCATTTCACACAACAAAAAACATAAACACATTTTTTATCTGCCTATTTGTGGGTTTGAGACTGTTGTGCAATTAATTCTAATTCATGTCTATGCCTTTCCATGCTTTTAAAGTACATTAGTGTGTCTTAAATTGCTGCTGCAGCTGGGTTTAGTGTTTGAAAAAGCCCTTGTGAGTCCTATTCAGATACATTTTATCTGACTTAATTTGCGAGCTAGGGCTAAGCCTAAAATAATATTGATTTTATGTAACTTTAATTATTTAGCACTCGTAAATCTTGAGTTGTGCTAAAACCAATGGAGTTCTAAGGCTGGCTTTGCGGCTTTGGCTGACCCGTAGTGATTGTGGGCAGGTAATGCGAGTAGCTAAATGTAGCCAATTGAATATCTGTTACAAGCTGCTTTACGAGTACAATGGGGACCTTAGGTCTTAAACAGGATATTTCAACTGTCATTTAAAGGGTAACTTTAATCCCATATTTTAAAGAAATAGTATGGATAACATAAAAACTGATTAAAAACAGCCTTTAGAGTGACTCAGTAGAGGTTCAATTATGGTTTAATTTAACTATGGATAATAAGTACTTGTTATAACAACTTGCATTTCCTACAGTAAACTATCAATGAAGCTTACAATTTTGAGCTGTCACTCAGGCTGTGTTATCCACTCACAGAGATTCATATCTTTTGATAATGAGATTTTGTTGCCCTTTTTTACTGATAAGCCCATAAAGAATTGGGTCTATTGTCTTTAGTGCAATCAAAGTCACATCAAGTATGCTTAGTCTCTTTTTGTAAAGGTGATTGCACTGAAGACAAGCACTGCTGTGTCAATGTATAATCTATTTTCAACGGTATGCTGTCTTGGCCATCTCCATTATTGTCTTCTAATACGTTCCTCTAATCGGCGAGTACATGTTTCTTTCCATGTAGGTGGGCACCTTGGAAGCTGACTAGTTAAAATATTGCTATTTGCACTTTTATACCATAGATAATGGATTTAACTTACCTGCCCTTCAAGTGAATGAAGTCTTGGAAGTTGAGACATACCACAGTGAGGGAGAACTTTATAAGATATCAATGGAAATGGCCAAGACAACTTATGTTTGAATGTAACATGCAGTAAATTAAAGGTTGTTTTTAATTTTTTTAATGTTCTAAAAACATTTTGCTTGTTACATTGTTACATAGTAATCAAGGTACAAAAAATAATTTTAGTCCATCAAGTTCAATCTTTTAAGATCTCCTCTGATCTGCAATTTGTTAATTGATCCAGAGGAAGGCAGACATAAAAAACCCCAGTGATACTTTGCCAATCGTCTCAAAAGGGAAAAAAGAAAGATGAATTCCTTTCTGACCCCACTCTAAGCACTGTCATTGCCCACATCCAAGGTAATTCCTTTTTCCTTACCATGACTATCTGCCACTCTAAGCAGCATCCTTGCCCACATCCAAGGTAATTCCTTTTTCCCTACCATGACTATCTGCCACTCTAAGCAGCGTCCTTGCCCACATCCAAGGTAATTCCTTTTTCCCTACCTTGACTATCTGCCCCTCTAAGCAGCGTCCTTGCCCACATCCAAGGTAATTCCTTTTTCTTTACCATGACTATCTGCCCCTCTAAGCAGCGTCCTTGCCCACATCCAAGGTAATTCCTTTTTCCTTACCTTGACTATCTGCCCCTCTAAGCAGCGTCCTTGCCCACATCCAAGGTAATTCCTTTTTCCCTACCATGACTATCTGCCACTCTAAGCAGCGTCATTGCCCACATCCAAGGTCATTCCTTTTTCCCTACCATGACTATCTCCCCGTCTAAGCAGCGTCCTTGCCCACATCCAAGGTAATTCCTTTTTCCCTACCATGACTATCTGCCCCTGTAAGCAGCGTCATTGCCCACATCCAAGGTAATTCCTTTTTCCCTACCATGACTATCTCCCCGTCTAAGCAGCGTCCTTGCCCACATCCAAGGTAATTCCTTTTTCCCTACCTTGACTATCTGCCCCTCTAAGCAGCGTCCTTGCCCACATCCAAGGTAATTCCTTTTTCCCTACCATGACTATCTGCCACTCTAAGCAGCGTCATTGCCCACATCCAAGGTCATTCCTTTTTCCCTACCATGACTATCTCCCCGTCTAAGCAGCGTCATTGCCCACATCCAAGGTAATTCCTTTTTCCTTACCATGACTATCTCCCCGTCTAAGCAGCGTCATTGCCCACATCCAAGGTAATTCCTTTTTCCCTACCATGACTATCTGCCCCTCTAAGCAGCATCCTTGCCCACATCCAAGGTATTTCCTTTTTCCCTACCATGACTATCTGCCACTCTAAGCAGCGTCCTTGCCCACATCCAAGGTAATTCCTTTTTCCCTACCTTGACTATCTGCCCCTCTAAGCAGCGTCCTTGCCCACATCCAAGGTAATTCCTTTTTCTTTACCATGACTATCTGCCCCTCTAAGCAGCGTCCTTGCCCACATCCAAGGTAATTCCTTTTTCCCTACCTTGACTATCTGCCCCTCTAAGCAGCGTCCTTGCCCACATCCAAGGTAATTCCTTTTTCCCTACCATGACTATCTGCCACTCTAAGCAGTGTCATTGCCCACATCCAAGGTCATTCCTTTTTCCCTACCATGACTATCTCCCCATCTAAGCAGCGTCATTGCCCACATCCAAGGTAATTCCTTTTTCCTTACCATGACTATCTCCCCGTCTAAGCAGCGTCCTTGCCCACATCCAAGGTAATTCCTTTTTCCCTACCATGACTATCTGCCCCTGTAAGCAGCGTCATTGCCCACATCCAAGGTAATTCCTTTTTCCTTACCATGACTATCTCCCCGTCTAAGCAGCGTCCTTGCCCACATCCAAGGTAATTCCTTTTTCCTTACCATGACTATCTGCCACTCTAAGCAGCGTCCTTGCCCACATCCAAGGTAATTCCTTTTTCCTTACCATGACTATCTGCCCCTCTAAGCAGCGTCATTGCCCACATCCAAGGTAATTCCTTTTTCCTTACCATGACTATCTCCCCGTCTAAGCAGCGTCCTTGCCCACATCCAAGGTAATTCCTTTTTCCCTTCTATGACTATCTGCCCCTCTAAGCAGCGTCATTGCCCACATCCAAGGTAATTCCTTTTTCCTTACCATGACTATCTCCCCGTCTAAGCAGCGTCCTTGCTCACATCCAAGGTAATTCCTTTTTCCTTACCATGACTATCTGCCACTCTAAGCAGCGTCCTTGCTCACATCCAAGGTAATTCCTTTTTCCTTACCATGACTATCTGCCACTCTAAGCAGCGTCCTTGCCCACATCCAAGGTAATTCCTTTTTCCTTACCATGACTATCTGCCCCTCTAAGCAGCGTCCTTGCTCACATCCAAGGTAATTCCTTTTTCCCTACCATGACTATTTGCCCCTTTAAGCAGCGTCCTTGCTCACATCCAAGGTAATTCCTTTTTCCCTACCATGACTATTTGCCCCTTTAAGCAGGCTAGATGTATGTACGTCAATACGTCAGCTACCCCTCACCACAAGACTGGGACCCAACCACAACTGTATGAGGTCTGCACAAAGATTAAAAGTTTAGTGATACTGATTTTATTGCTAATCATATATTACATAAACAAAAAAGGCTCTGTTTCATGATCAATACAAGGAACTTTAAGGATGAATTCTCTTATTCTTATCGTGGTTCTTTTGGAGCTGATAGGTTTCCTGTGTTCTTGTTTCTGCACATAACAACTTCCTGTCACGTGACTCATTCGCCACTTACCAAAAGCACAACCGTGTAAGGAAGAAGCAGACAACATGTATGGGACGTGATATGTAAGTCTTGTACAGGGGTGCAGGAGCGATTGCACTGCACATACAATATACTTCATGTAGTACAGAGAATGTATGCTACAGGTGCACTATATACTAAAAAAGGTTTTCACATTATATGGATATAATACATGACATATACACTATACATCCGGTATATAACACAGCTTACAAATACACATAAAGCATGCACTGGACATATTTAAATTACACTGCATTTAAATAGCACCACGAACATATTTTACACATACACGGCGCACAGTATATAAATTACTAACCTAAACCAGTACACCAACCGCCTACATGTGGTTTCCTGCCAGCAATACATAGTATATTGGTAAACGAAAAAGCAGAATCTGCCTTATATGTGAAACAGATGATTACATAGGATCACATTGCTTTAATCCCATTTAATCATCCTGCAATTCGTATAACTACCCCTACATTTTGATATTAAGATAGAATTTGTATGTTGTACATTTTGTAGCCACTGCTTTTTAATTCTATGTACAACAATGACCAAGTTCTACAGCTCTTTATACTACATTATCAATTGTATTAACGGCAATGTGAGTGTTTATAGGGGTCTATCTTCATGTTTATCCTTCATGCAGGAATCTGTGATATGAATGACCAATCAGCGAGGGTATGGATCACAGGATTGAAAAGAGCACCCATAGCTGGTGGGCAAAGGTCATGAACAATGACCTTCGGGGCCATCCAGTGTCCATGCAAGAGAAGAGGTTGCTGAGGTGAGTGAATGGGACGTTGGATGGATTGTAGGAATACCTTGATCTAAAAGACACGTTTCACTTTCAATATTTGTGATTCTCAACCACACATAACTCTTTTCCTGCCTCTCTTTCTCGCTCTCATTCTTTCTTTCTATTTCACCCCCATATTTCTCTCCATGTTTATTCATCCTTCTGTATCACTGTGTCTCCTTAAATGACCCCCTCTATCTCTTGTTTGTCTCATTCTGTCATGTTTTTACTTTCTGGCTATGCTTTCTCAATATTGCTCTCATCTACTAATTCCACTCTATCTCCCTCATCTAACATCATTACCCGCATATCTCTCTCTCTCTCTCCGCAATTTCATTCTCCCCATGTCTCACTTCTCCTTAAAACCTCTTCTCTCATATGACTTCCCATCCCTCCCCATATAACATCTCAGCATGGCTCATTTCCCATAAAACTCTCTCCCATGTTTCTCTCTCATCATATAACACCTTTCCCAACTCTCCCTCATGTTACTCTCTTTCCATATTACATAGTTACATAGTAATTGAGGTTGAAAGCTCAACCTTTTAAGATCTCCTCTGATCTGCAATTTGTGGATTAGTTATTAATTACCTTAATTAGTTGTTAATTAATTGTTAATCAACAATTATTTATTTATTTATGTTTCTTCATGACTTTGCCCCTCCATTCCCCTTATTAGTTTTGGTGCCCTTCTCTGTACTTTTTCCAGCTCTAAAATGTCCTTTTTATGAAGTGGTGCCCAAAATTGTACTCCATATTCAAAATCAGGGCGTACTAGGGATTTGTATAGTGGCAGAATTATATTTTCTTCCCTTGCTTCTATACCCTTCTTAATACATGCTAATGTTGTATTGGCCCTTGCAGCTGCTGCTTGGCTTTGAGCACTGTTACCTAGGTGGTTGTCCACAAGTACTCCCAAATCCCTTTCAATATCTGATACCCCTATATTTGCTTCATTAAGATTATAAATTGCATGGCTATTTTTCCTTCCCAGATGCATAACTTTATATTTATTCATATTAAATCTCATTTGCCATTTAGATGCCCATTTCTCTATTTTATGTAAACCCTTTAGAGGGAAAGTACATCATTATTTGATTGAATTACCTTGCACAACTTTGTGTCATCAGCGAAAATGGAGACACTACTTTCCAGTCCCACCTCTAAGTTATTAATAAATATGTTAAAAAGGAGACAACCTATTACTGAACGCTGAGGGACCCCACTTACCACATTAGTCTAATCGGAGTATGTTTCATTTACAACAACCCTCTGTTTCCATCTTTTAGCCAGCTCTCAATACATGAGCAGATATTTACTGCAATTCCTGTATCCCTTGCACAATAGTCTTCCATGTATCACTGTATCAAAAGCCTTTGCAAAATCTAAAAATACTACATCCACTGAGTTGCCTTGATCCAGGTTCCTACTAACCTCCTCATAGAAACTAATAAGATTTGTTTGACATGACCTATCCTTCATAAATCCGTGTTGATTCCTACTTATAATCCTGTTAAAATAAACATATTCTTGTATATTATCCCTTATTACCCCTTCTAAAAGCTTCCCCACTACAGAAGTCAGGATCACTGGTCTATAATTCCCCGGGTTTGCTCTTGCCCCCTTCTTAAATATAGGTATCACATCTGCTTTTCTCCAGTCATCTGGTAGAGACCCTGCGTTGAGTAAATCTTGAGAAATTAGATATAATGATTTTTCTGTTACAGAACCCAGTTCCCTCAGTACCTGTGGATGTATTCCATCAGGACCCGGGGCTTTATTCACATTTATTTTTTCCAACCTCTTTTGGATTACTTCCTGTGTTAACCAATTATTTGGCAAAGGTAGTGTAGCACCATTATGTTGCAGTGTCCCAACCACTGGTACCTCCCTTGTGTATACCGAATAAAATAACCTATTTAGCTCATCTGCCTTTTCTTGGTCACTAATTATCAGACGCCTGTGTCACATTGTAATGTTCCTATAGCTTGCTGATGTGTATGTGTATATATAGTAAGGATTTGAACATTCTCCATTCATGTTTAGTATTTTATTTTATTACCTGTCAGTTCTCTGTCCCAGTGTATACTTTCTATTGCTGCCCTTAGACCATTAAAATCTGCTCTTTTAAAATTAGGAGTTTTCTTTAGACCTTAAAGTTTTGTGTTTTTAATTCAATCTCAAATGAGACTGTGTTGTGATCACTGTTTCCCAAAAGTTGCCCTATTTCAACATTTGATACTATCAATATTATTTGTGATGACTAAATCTAAGATAGCCTCATTTCTAGTAGGCTCTTGTGTAACCTGGGCCAGATAATGATCCCTGAGTGAACTCAAGAACCTGCTCCCCTTAGCTGAACCACTGGTCTCATTTATCCAGTTTATTTCAGGGTAAGTAAAATCTCCCATTATTAGAACTTGCCCGTGCTTAGCTGCATTTCCAATCTGTAACAATAATTGTATTTCCTCACTTCCGATTATATTTGGTGGATTTATAGCATACTCCAACCAATATTCTTTTAGTATTTGCTGCTCCGCTATTTAACTCTACCCACAAACATTCAACATTATCACTAATTCCACCATAAATATCTTCTCTAACTATAGGCTTAAATTCAGGCTTAACATACAGACAAATCCCTCCTCCTCTTTTACCATTACCCCTATCTTTCCTAAATAGGTTATAACCATCCAGATCAACAGTCCAGTCATGAGATTCATCCCACTGCGTTTCAGTAATGCCTATTAAATCCCATTTTTCGTTTATTGCCAATAATTCTAGCTCTCCCATTTTTCCAGGCAAGTTTCTGGCATTAGCAAGCATACATCTTATTTTAGGAGTTTGTAGTTTTGAGGTGACTGCCACTGTACTTGAGTTACTTTGTAATACCTCCCTATTGACTATACTACCCCTCCCCCCTTCTCCTCCCCTATGAATTGTTAATTCATCCCTTATCCCCTTCTACACTTTCCATTACTTATATCTATCCCCCCCCCCACCTACTAGTTTAAGAACTCCTCCAGCCTTTTAACCATCCTATAACCTGTCACAAAAGCTCCCTCACCATTAAGGTGCAATCCATCCCTGCTATAGAGATTGTACCCAAGTGAGAAGTCAGTCCAGTTCTCTAAAAACCCAAACCTCTCCTTAGTGCACCAAATCTTTAGCCACGCATTAACCTCTCTAAGCTCCTTCTGCCTCCCTGGGCTAGCACGTGGCACTGGTAGTATTTCAGAAAATACTACATTGAAGGTCCTTGCTTTAATCTTATTCCCTAGCTTATTCCCTAGTTCTCTAAAATCATTCTTTAGGACACTCCATCTTCCACTAACTTTGTCATTGGTACCAATATGTACCAAGACGCTGGTACATTTCCAGCCCCTCCCAATAGTTTGTCTACACGATCCACAACATGCTGAACACGAGCACCCGGGAGACCGTAAACTGTTCGATTGCTGGGATCTGGGTGACAAATAACCCTGTCTACCTTCCTCCAGTAGAACTGTTCTATTGGCTGTTAGAGGTAACAGCTCTATCTGGCATTGCCATTCCTGAATGGACATCCCCAACAGTTTCACTTAATCTGGCAAATCTGTTGGTGTTTGCCAACTCAGAACTGTCCTGCCTCCTCCTGTTCCCCCTGCTTCCCCTTCTAACTGTAACCCCCTGGACATCCTCACTAGCCCCAATTCTCTTCTCCAGTTCTCCAATTTGAGCTTCCAGAGAGGCAACATGCTCACACCTCTCACAGAGGTATGGACCCTGGATCATTTGTTCCAGTAGTGCATATATATGACAGGATGTACACTGAGTGAGGTTGCCACTGGACTGACTCACAAACAATAATAAAAAATAATATATTTGTATAAAGTTTTATAAAAAAATATATTTATATATACAGTATATATATTTTTTTCTTCCTTCTTTGCACTATAAATCTGCCCCCCTTCTCTTTGAACTTTCTCCTTTTATTTAAACTGCTACACTTTTACTAGAACTGCACTTATACTAGAAGTGTTCACAAGCTCACAGGTTCGCCCCTTCTCCTGTTTATTTTAACTTCTGCCTACTCACCTGGGCACAATTAATGCACTCTGCAATTTATCAGCCTTTACTTGCAAGTAGTAAAAAAACACTTACAAAACCCAATGTTATTTTCCGATAGCGCTCCCTTACATAGTTATTTCCCTATATCAATCATGCCAAATCTGGACTTTGGCTCCTCCTCCTTTCCCCATAACCTCCTCCTCCTTCCCCCGTTATCATCCTCCTCCCTTTTCCCCTGTTATCATCATCCTCCTCCTTCCCCCTGTTATCATCCTCCTCCTTCCCCCTTTATGATCCTCCTCCTCACTTCCCCCTGATCATCCTCCTCACTTCCCCTATCTCCTTACTTGTTATTGTAATCAGATGAGCTGCCTGCTCATCTCTCCCCACACAGCCTGTCTTCTGGCAGTGAAGTAACAAGCATATGCTAATGACGTGACATACCAAGCGCGTCACGTCGTTAGCATATACCGGTCACTTCACTGCCGGAAGACAGGCTGCAGGGGGAGAGATAAGCAGACAGCTCATCTGATTACAAGTAAGGAGGGAGGGGGATGATCAGGGGGAAGTGAGGAGGAGGATCATAAGGTGGAGGAGGATGATAATGGGGGAAGGAGGAGGAGGATGATAACTGGGAAGGAGGAGGAGGATAACTGGGAAGGAGGATGATCTTGGGGGAGGAGGAGGATGATCAGGGGGAAGGAGGGATGAGGAGGAGGAATGGTGAGCTGAGGGGGCACAGGCAAATATGGCAGCACTGGGCCCACTCCAGATCCTCCATGCAGTAACCCCGAGCGTGGCTCCGGGCTACCGATTTAGGTACTTAAAATTAACCTCCGGGTCACGCTCGGATTACTGCTTTGGAGGTTAATGTGTAATAGTCTGTTTTGGTGTGTTGTTATTGGCATATGAGTAGCACCCGGTCATGTTTGGTATTAAAATGTGGGATTTTCTTCAATGATATAAATAAAGTATATTATCAGGGTTCCCTGTGGAAAGGGGGTCAAAATGTGCAAGGTACTCAGTTGAGAGGCCCAGTATGACCAGAGCAGAGACTGACAGATGCTAGAGAACAATTGACATTCAGTTATGAATAAGGTAGCAAGATAGGATTAACAGCCATTGTTCTGACTGAATACCCCAGGCAAGCATAAAACAGTTGGAGGGATTAGGGCTCACAGTCAGCATGTCTTCTGGCCAGCAGGGGGTAATCAGGGGGAATGACAGCAGGGATTGTGTCTTGTTTTGATTGGGTGATGTTTTATATAAATGTGTTGTACTGTCATCAATAAATTATTCTCACTTTGATGGTGCATAATTAATATTTGCTATCATTATTGGGAAAGGGCTTATGAGCTAAATAACATGAAGGTATTCTGATACCCCTCCTGGGTCCTACCTTAAGGGGACCTACATCAGCTCCTGCTGTATCCTGGTGCTGGTGTCCTGTTAGGTCGTATGCTTACATGGACCTACGCCTGTTACTGATCCTGTGTTCATGGTATCCTGAACTTGTTCCTGACCTGGAGAAGCTAGCTGGGTGCTGAGATTACTAGAACCCTGACAATCTAGGGGTGTTCTTGTAGCTGAAAGCAGGAGGGTTTGGTCCGCACATTATCCCCTCACCCATTGGTCATCACAAATCACTTTCCTCCAATGTCTGTCTTTTCCATACTATCTCTCTGTGACACTTTATTCCTGCACCACACACATTTTCTTTTCCGAGTTTGATAGTTGAACATGTTGTAGGTGCACAGTGAGTGTGCTTTCTGTGCAACAGGGAGAAGAGAGAGGCGGAAAATCGTAGCACCACCCGTTGGAGGTCATGGAGATGCAGACATCACTCATATGTCCGTCCAGTCTTAGAGCGAGGGCAACAAATCCTATCAGCCTGCAAACTTTGGGAGGGAGTTATTGCTGAGATCAGTGGTAAGAAAATATATCACGCTGAGTGTGTAAGACACATGACAGTAAAGATGCACTGCACCAGGCACAAAATGAGTAATAGGGGGCAGATAGTAACCATGAGATACTCAATACAGTAGGTTAGTGTGTAAAATACAGATAGGAACGTGTTAAACCACAGGGCAATAAATGTGTATTACTGAGGACAAGTAAGTGTATAAACATAGCTCAGAGAGTGTGCAATATTATACAGAGGTTGCTTTGATTACTACTAATAGTAATTTATTGCAACTCATTGCACTAATCCATAAGACTTTTTGACTGACCCCTATCCATTTTTATGACTCATGATTAGCTTGGCCTGGCACTTCCTTTTGTCTCTTGACAAACAAATTGTCTGGAAGTTACAATTATTTTTATATATCTCTGTAAAAATATAGAATAGTGTGTTTGTGACCATTATGATTGGAAATACAATCTAATGCAATGTGAGATTGTATTAGAAGATTCTGTCTATATTCCTAGGAGATTTAGTGTGTGTGTAACCTTTATTCTCCCATCATGCTCTGTAGGGCGGTTTGGTTCTGGTATCTGCTCGTATTTCATTTTCCTGCGCTTCCTGATTTTGCTGAATTTGATGTGTCTGGTACTGACTGGAGGGTTCCTCATTATCCCCATCTTACTGTCTGAAGAAGAAGTCAGCCCGGACCTCTCAGGTCAGAAGTTTCTCAGATTCTGTGATGTATGTACTGTAATATAACTGGATATACATTGTAAACATGTGAGACACGAGTCAAGGGACCAAGCTAAGAGTTGTTCTGATATATAGTTTATGGGGATGTAGTCTTTATCTCATTGATCTCTTCCATTTTTCCTCCTAATTTGCCATCTCCCCATCTCTACTTAGAGCTACAATGTGGACGCCCTCCTCCCCCACGCAACCTATCCCAAGTGACCTTCTTAGATTTTTTTACAGGAGAGGTATGTACCTTTTATAGTATACATGTAACTCCTCTACACAAAGGTCACACTCTCTTATATTTAACATCCCATTAATTCTAGCTCTTCTCTCTATCCATCCAATCTAGCCCTCCAGACTCTCTCATTCTCCATTTACCCCCTTTTAAAATCTTTTTTCTGTTTCCCATTGAATGCATCAGACCCCAACTCTCGAATTGTCTAATTTCTACTTGCCTTTCTGATGGCCAGTTGTTTGACTCTAGCACCCTCACTATGATTCCCCATCTTATTTGTGTATATGATCCTCATTGCAGGGATTCTTGGAGAATTCCTATCTGTTCTATGGATTTTATACTGAGCAGAAGATGCAGTTGTCCTGGATAAATATTCCCTTGGCATATTTACTTATCCCCTTTGTCTATTTACTGCTCTGCACCCTCAGCCTTGTGAAACAGTGAGTACCTTGAATTAACACCTGACATGATTCAGACAGCAACACCTGAACCTGTGTGTAATACCAAAATCTGAATTTTGACTTCTACCACTGTTACAATCATACCCTGTGCTCGCTTCCACCACCATTACTAAACCCTGAATATGTGCTCTCTACCACCAACACTAGTAAAATCCAAACTTATCCTCTTCCATAACCACTTCCAAACCCTGAACTTGTGCTCTCTCCCACCACTACAACTAATCCCTAAATCTGTGCTCTCTCCCACCACTACTACTAATCCCTAAATCTGTGCTCTCTCCCACCACTACTACTAATCCCTAAATCTGTGCTCTCTCCCACCACTACTACTAATCCCTAAATCTGTGCTCTCTCCCACCACTACTACTAATCCCTAAATCCGTGCTCTCTCCCACCACTACTACTAATCCCTAAATCTGTGCTCTCTCCCACCACTACTACTAATCCCTAAATCTGTGCTCTCTCCCACCACTACTACTAATCCCTAAATATGTGCTCTCTCCCACCACTACAACTAATCCCTAAATATGTGCTCTCTCCCACCACCACTACTAATCCCTAAATCTGTGCTCTCTCCCACCACTACTACCAATACCTAAATCTGTGCTCTCTCCCACCACTACTACTAATCCCTAAATCTGTGCTCTCTCCCACCACTACTACTAATCCCTAAATATGTGCTCTCTCCCACCACTACAACTAATCCCGAAATATGTGCTCTCTCCCACCACCACTGCTAATCCCTAAATCTGTGCTCTCTCCCACCACTACTACCAATACCTAAATCTGTGCTCTCTCCCACCACTACTACTAATCTCTAAATCTGTGCTCTCTCCCATCACTACTACCAAATCCTGAACCTGTGCTCCCCCACCACTGCCAACCTTGAACCTGTGCTCTCTCCCCCCACTACTTCTAAACCCTAAACCTGTGCTCTCCCGCCACTGCCAAACCCTGAGTCTATGCTCCCCCATCACTGCCAAACCCTGAATCTATGCTCTCTCCCGCCACTACTACTAAACCCTAAAACCTGTACTCTCCTGCCACTGCCCAACCCTGAACCTGTGCTCTCTCACCACCACTACCAAACCCTGAACCTGTGCTCTCTCCCACCACTACTACCAAACCCTGAACCTGTGCTCTCCCACCACTGCCAAACCCTGAATCTGTACTCTCTGCCACCACTACTACCAAACCCTGAATCTGCACTCTCTCCCACCATTACTACTAATCCCTAAACCTGTGCTCTCCAACCAAAACTACTAAACCCTGAATCTATGCTTTCTCCCACCACTACTACCAAACCCTGAATCTGCACTCTCTCCCACCACTGCACAACCCTGAACCTGGGCTCTCTACTGTCACTGCCAAACCCTGAATCTGTGCTATCTCCCACCACTGCCAAACCCTGAACCTGTGCTCTTCCACCACTGCCAAACCCTGAACCTGTGCTATCTCCCACCACTGCCCAACCCTGAACCTGGGCTCTCTCCTGCCACTGCCAAACCCTGAACCTGTGCTATCTCCCCCCACTGCCAAACCCTGAACCTGTGCTCTTCCACCACTGCCAAACTTTGAACCTGTGCTATCTCCAACCACTGCCAAACCCTGAACCTGTGCTATCTTCCTCCACTGCCAAACCCTGAACCTGTGCTATCTCCCACCACTACCAAACCCTGACCTGTGCTATCTCCCACCACTGCCAAACCCTGAACCTGTGCTATCTCCCACCACTGCCAAACCTTGAACCTGTGCTCTCCCTGCACCACTACCAAACTTTGAACCTGTGCTTTCCCACCACCATTACCAAACCCTGAACCTGTGCTCTATCCCACCAAAACTACCAAACCCTGAACCTGTGCTCTTCCGCCACAACCAAAACTGATGTTGTACTCTCTCATTATAAAACTTTTAACTATAAACCTGTCACCAGAGCTGCCAAAATCTCAACCTGTGTCTCCTGACCTCCAAAACGAATTGACTTATTATTTGACATTTCACAATCTCCAGAACCAGACATTTTGCTTCTTAATACTTGACCCTCTTCCCAAATCCAAAATTGTTGACATTGTGCCTGACATCCCACAATCTAAAGAATACGACCATTTACAACTTAATACTTAATCTCTACCCATGTCCATAATGCAACCACCTGCACACGTAATATGTGACCCTTTATCTACATACAATCACCTTCCCCTTAATAACTGATCCTCTACCTACTTACAAAGATATGGCTGTATGTCCTCGCATTATACCTCCCTTGAGTGAAATACTTGACAAATTGGCCACATGTTACCTTGTACCTAGTTCTTAGAATTTTGCTTTTTTTGCACCAAATACCTTTACATTCTACCTACTTGCAAAATCTAACCCTCTACCATCTTTCCCAGAAATAAAGGACTGAGATCAAATTCTTTCTATATTGTTTTTATGTACAAGGAAACATGATAAATAAACAAGCACGAGCATTATTTTAGTAAGATCTACTTTGCTTGTTTTCCTTGCTGACTGTTATTTTCTCAGCTGCACATTAATGAAATCCCCAGTCCTGCTGAGAGCACTGGCAGAAGTAACTGCAGAATTCCCTTTGTATATATTTAAAGTCTCCTCCGACCTCAGGAAGTGGACAAAATGGAACATTGCATAGCAGCCTAATTACAGATATAAAGTTTTTAGAAGCTGTATGTTTTGAATGTTTTACATGTATTGCTTGAACATAGTACATTTTAGAAATGTGAAGTCTGAAAGTCTTGTGACACTGTGCCTCTTGCACCTTCCAAAAGCACAGTGCATGGTCTGACCCTTAGACGAGTGTGGAGACGAGATTATAGGACCAGGATCAGCAGCAAAGTGTTTGCAGGATGGGATTCCTGTGTGCGAGGAGCGGGGACCGCCCTTCTGAAACAGCAGAGTCTGAGCAACGAGTTCAAGGTGTGAAACACTGTGTGTCAAACTACATGTGGTTATGTACAATTCCCAGTTAAATGACCACTTTATTGTCCTAACAAGTGTAGCTAGTTGTATTAATTATGCATTCAACCATTAGGGTATCAGCCTCCAGTGATGTTGGAAATCTCCACCCTTATACGCTCATCAAAGGGAAGGTGAGATATCCTGGTAGGGATACAGGTCTAAAGCGCTTAAATAACAATCTGATTGGGTAGAGACTCTAGACAATCAGTCATAGGATACCTTCCAGCTACAACTACGGAAAACCACTAAGGAAAACCACTTTAGCACATCAAGTCTTCAGTCAATGAAGGGCACTGTCTTTGAAACAAGCTTGGACCTGACAATTTAGCAGTGTCTGTCAGCCGAAGCGACCACCTGTTGGCCTTATAGCTCACTGAAGGCAGCAATAAAAAGTGAATGCTAAGAATCCAATCTTTCAAAGTAATTTTAATACTGAATATTGTATTTTGTAAATCATATAACATTAATGGTATTTTTAATTGCTTTCACATTTTGATAGGTTTATTAAGTGTTAAAAAATACACTTTTACTATAATATGGTGTGTCATAGAGTGTGGGATTTAATTGAGTGTGGAGATTTACCTCTTGAATGCATGCTTTAGACTAACTAGCTGTAATTAAAACTCCAGAACCAGATTTATCTTCAAGAAAGAGGTGTTGTTGCAAATGCAGTTTTCACACAGCTTTTTTTTTGTATTGAACTGTGGCTGAGGAAATTCTATATATTGTGAAGAGGGTCCCCAATGTATTTTACAATGGTGCTCTGTTGCTGTTTTCCCCTCTCAGTCTCACCTGGCAGAGGATCGCTGGTTTTTGGATATAGCATGCCTGTCTTTCCATAGAAGATTGTACATCCTTGTCACACGTGTGCTGCTGAATTGTGTGATCCTAGCAATGATGGCTGGAGGCTTTTACTCCATTCACCTGGCAACTGGTGTATCTCAGGACTATCAAGTGGTAAGTGTGAGCACCAACATCAAAATCCAGATATTGTCTAACCAAAGTGTCCAGATACAGTCCAGATATTGTCTTACCCTGATGTGTCCCTCAGAGAGCAGTGGATCCTGTCCTCAGCTTAGTGATACAGTATCTGGTCCCAATTGTCATCTCTCTGGTCCTCACCATCCTACCACATATCTTCATGCTGATAGGAAAATATGAGGGTCACTCGCCAAATGATGAGATAACACTGGCCCTAATAAGGTGAAGACCTCTACACTCCACTTTCTTTCGTTACTTGGTCTTTGTCCCATTCAATCCCATTCATTTCCACATGCCCTCTATTTATATATTTTCTTACACCTTTTCCTGATCACTTTAAATCTTTACCCTTTAATCAACACTGTGTCCTAAATCCCCTCTCCCTCTTCCCTTGAACTCACCATGGTGCATCACTCTGTCTCTCAATACTCTGTGCCTTTCTCTCTTAGTCCTGCCTCACCTTAAGCCATTGCTTTGCCCACCTCAATATCTATATGCACTTACTTCATCCTTTCTCTGTCTCCCATCCACTCTCTTGATATTTTCTCTCCTAAACCCTTTGCCCAATTCTACAGCTTTTGTATAAGGCCAATCCTTAGGGGTCTTTAAGTTAGTTCCTTCTTCATCTTTTTATGCTTTGTTCATTCTCTCTACTTTTGTGCCGCTCTCTATCATTTCATATATCTCTGTGGTCTCTCCATTGTTTCCCTCTTTGTACCCCCCTCTTTTTTTCTAGTTCTTCTATTTTCCATATTTGCTTCATCTTATCTTCCTTCTCTTTTTTCCCAATCTTCTATTCCATCTCTTCCACTTTCCTTCTCTCCCCAAGCCCTCTTCTTGATCTTTCTTAGGATCTTGTTCCTCACAACCTATTTCCTGTCGATGTTCCTAGGTGTGTCTTCCTCAGACTTGGCACCTTGGCGATCTTCCTTTTCTCTTTGGCACAGAAGATCCTATGTTTGGGGAGTTCTAGGCCATCCTGTGAAGCCTGTGGCTACAATGAAAACTTTCAGGTGATAGGATTTTAAACTGTAACTCAGTGAGAACAGTTGTGTTTCACATAAACTTTAACGGTAAAATGCCAAACAATAAAATAAAATAGGCTTTACACTTATCTATAACAACTAATTTTGGTCCAGATGAATAATTCAATTGTCTGCCTACAGTGTAGACCAGCTGGGAAGGCACTTTCCCCCAGTACTTGAGGAAAACGCCTCCTGAGATTTACCCATTATAAATGTGTGTCTATTCTTTGCTGGTAGTTTTTGTGGAACATATATGGCAGTGATGTGGTTAGCATTTTGTATTTAACTGTATGTATAATTCAATTCTAATATTAGCTGTGTCACTAGTTCAACAAATATGGGTCACTCTGGAATTAGTTCTAAAGTACTCATTAAATTCATATTATTATTAGTAGTATTATTATTATTATCTTTTATTTGTAACGCACCAACATGTTCTTTAGCGCTGTACAGGGGATAAGAAAAAAGAAGAAATACAATATTAACAAACTGTAGAAGATGGCCAAAACTTTGCCTGGAAAGGAAGGATATCAAACCATATGCATTAACTTTGAGAAACAGGCTTGGGTTGTGATACACTGTTATTGGACCCCTGGAGCTGAGAATCATTTCTCATTCTCTGGGCAATTTTTGTGGAGCGTTCTAACTAGGATTTCTGACTGTTGGAGTTGAGATGAATTACTCTAAGGGACATTATTCCTATAATTCAGATTCACTACTTTAGGGGCACCTAAGATCTGGATCTGCGATAATCTATTTTGGGGCAAATGATGACTGGAATTGCGGTGTAGTACACCATGGCACCTGATTCCTGCAGTTGAGACACACTATTATGGAACAGGCCTTTATTATGGAACAGGCCTGTCTCCTGCAGTCCGGGGGCTTATGGTTCCTGGAGTTGACAGTCAATGGGTATAAAAAGTCTACACACCCCTGTTAAAATGTCAGGTTTCTGTGCTGTAAAACAACGAGACAAAGATAAATCATTTCAGAACTTTTTCCACCTTTAATGTGACCTATAAACTGTACAACTCAATATTGACTGGTATTTGGAATCCACTGTACATTATTACCCAGTAAGGATGTAGGGTAGCCATTAAGAGAGGGAGACAATTTTCCAATGGGCTTGGCATTGGAAATACTAAGTTATCAAGATTTGTAGTATTTTTCCAGTGTAAACTTCTCCAATCTGAATGATGGGCTGTCACTGCACCACTTTTTCTGTACCCACTTGTTCTATCTTCATGAACTCGGTAATTTGCACTGGGCAAATCTATTTATCTAGTGTGCACATTGGGATACCATGCTCTTTTCATCCCTGAATCTATTACTAATGCTGAATATCTCTTTGTAAATTGACACTGGTTATATCACTGTACTCCCTGGTGAGTGTCACCCTCTCCTGTCCTTTCAGTGCTGGGAGACAACGGTGGGACAGGAGTTCTATAAGCTGTCCATGTTCCACTTCCTCAGGGTATTGGCCGAATTCCTGCTGCTACAAATTCCTCGCAGGTAGGGAGAACCTAAGAAGTAGGAAGCATTGATTTAATTCTAAATCCTGTGCATGATGGAGGGTGGGAATGATCCATTCTACACTTATTGACATATAGTGGATGCTGGCAATCCATTCAATACCTAATGATAGGCAGTGAGCACTAAGTGATATGTAGAGGACATTGACAATTAATTTTACATATTTTTACATCCAGTCTCTCATTATAATTTGTTAGCCCAACAATCTTCATTGTCTCTCCCATTATTTCTATTTTTTATATATTGCCCCTTTCTCTAACTCTGCGTCCTCTTTCTCCAGGTTCCTGGTATCACGATCTCAGTGTTGCTTAGTGCGTTGGCTTGGCCAGGAGAAGTTCCAGCTTTCCCAAAATGTGCTTGACATGGTGTATGAACAAACCCTGGTCTGGGGTGGCTTGTTTTATGCCCCCCTTCTCCCTCTCTTCAACATCATATTCATCTTCATCATTTTCTATATTAAAAAGGTTTGGACAATGAAAGGACAAAGGGAGAAATAATGAGTCACACAGGGTACTTAATGGGGATGTGAAAGGGAGACCAAAGGGAGAGGGCAAGGGGAGGGGAGGTTTTCTGTCGGAATTCTTTGTATCCACAACAGGTGATTGAAGCCCTCCTACTATATTATATATATATATATATATATATATATATATATATATATATATATATATATATATACCATACTGGTCACACAAAATAGATCTGGGAATGATATAACAAAACAGAGCCCTGAATGTATGGGGTCTTCGCTCCCTACTATCTTCCAACTAAAAAGCTTGTGTTACCTGTACAATGAGTCTCTAGAAATAATAGTGGATTGTTTTGTTTTTGTGTGTCTGGCCACTGGGATCAGGGTTTTCAGGAAAATATACATATATATATATATATATATATATATATATATATTATATTTAATGTTTACTGCTTTATTTACAGATGTGTTATTATTAAGTCATGACAGGTAGAGATAACATTTATTAGTAGTAGACAACCTGCCCCTTCAATATTATTTCTATTATTATATCTACACCACATCTATTATCAACTATAATAGTTGTCGTAATTGCGAGTTGACGTCACACAATGTTAAAAGTTACGGGCTTGCGCATGCTCAATGAGCGAGGCCCGAAAGTTACGGGTTTGACGGGGGCTGCAATGAGCTCTGAAGGCTGAAGGCTTAAAAAAAGTACTGATTTAACGGACGCCATTTTTTTCAAGCCCCTAACTCGGAAGTTACTGGAAGACCGGCAAAACACGCCAATTAAATAAAAAAATTACGTACAACCTCACACACAGCACAGGGGAGAGGCAGCGAGCCTGTGAGTGAAGTTTCAAGCTAATTTGATATTAAATTGAGAGGTCTAAAAACTGCTAAGTGAGGAAAAAAATGGTGGCTGTAAAGACGTAACTTTTTTTCGAGCACGTAAAACGGAAACACATTTTGGGCTTGAACAAATTAACAATTTACCAAGCCCACAAATGGTTTCACACCCGTAAATGCAAATAGGAGCACAGAGAAGGGAGGGGGGAGGGTGGAAAGAGACACAGGGGAGGGAGTGGGGTGGAAAGAGACACAGGGGAGGGAGTGGGGGCTAAAGATACACAGGGGTGAGAGAGGGGGAAAACCATGGGGAGGGAGAGGGGTCAAAGAGACATGGGAGGGAGATAGTGGGGAGAGGCTCGCAGTGAGCGCCGAAGGCTGAAGGCGCTCATTGCGAGGCCCGCAAGTTAGAGGGGGAGAACCTTGCATTGTGTGGCAAACAGTATTGCCAGGCTTCAAATTTTATTGCCGTCATTTTTGACGGGCAAGTCCCTAGTTAAAAATAATAGATGTGATTGTGTAAAATCAAGCATAAGTAAGATTCAACAAAGTATTTATAAATAGTATAGTTGGATGTATTTAATAAAACAAGTGCATTAATAAATGACTAAATTAGACATCCCAACTATGCAAAATTTTGCAACTGTTCCAACTTATGTTTTATCTGAGCACTAGATTTGTCCACACATATGTGTGTTGTTATGTGTCACCACCCCAAACTTGTTTTTTGGGGGAAATAAATTGAAGGGACGGTGTTTATATTATGTCATATATTTCTCTCTTCAGTTTTCCCTCTATAGGTTGTGTGATGTGTCCCAGAGACTGTTCCGAGACTCGGCCTCCAGAATCCTGTTCCATTTTGTTTTGCTTCTTGGTCTGATGACAGTCTTCCTGCCCCTGATATATATGGTGACACGGTGAGGAAGAAAAGACAATGTTGTTTTATTTCTCTGGTATAATTATAATACATTAACACTTAGTTGACATTATCAAACATGACACCATATTCCTTTTAGGATGTCAAATACTCTTCATCGGACCATCTGGCTGGTGCTGACACTGAAATCCTAAACTAAGTAAAGATGTCAGAGTCCATAGGCCAAGTTATAAAATATCTAAAAAAGACAGTCTGAATTGAAGTGATAGTATTCAGAACGTCTGGTCATTATAGGAGACACAATGCAGGTGGTGATAAAAGAAAAGTTGTACGGTACATGGTCAGGGGTCATATACAAAAGTTCCATTTGAAGTTCCCAATATTGCAAAACTGTTGCTTGGGCTCTGTGACAAATCAAGTGACCTGCTTATATAGGAAAACAGAGGAGGAGTAGGTCCTTCACACTGCAAGCAGGTAGGCTGCTGAAAGTAGGAAAGCTTTTGGGTAACTAGTCTATGTTCCTTCCCTTTCCCTGTGCCTGGGCGTATTGCTGGGAAAGGGTGCATGATTGGGAGACGAACCAACATCCTCAGGGAGGAAATGTTAGTGTATCCAACGCATGGGCGTAGAAGCCCAAAAAACTCTGGGGTGATAACGTTTAAAGAGACAAAAAAACTGTGGTCCTGAGTGGTGCAATTCAACTCAGGCAGCAGGGGTGGATCTGTGGTTCTACCGCCGCTGCACTCAAAATGTTTTTAAATGTATTTGATTTAATTCAAAAAATTATATATGTAAAACGAATAATACATTAATAAGCCCATTTGCATATATTATATATGTGTATATACGGTATATGGGTCAAAGTGTTCATGGGAGAGACAAATCTGGTAATGCATGATTATGTTTCATTTTGCTATTTTTAGTGTGTCCCCCCCCCCCCAGTTCTTAAGCCCCTGGTTCCCCCACATGGGACTCTTATTATCAATTTGTCTAAACGATCCATCTTAAGTAACTGGCAAGATAATCTCTGTAATTGTAACTGAAATAGACCGGGCACTTGCTAAGTCTCCTACAGATGTAAATACTCTACCAGCTACAGACTAACTATGATTAGACTGAAGTTGTCTCTATTGCAGTTTAACTCTCTTAACATTAATGAATTACACTGATTTGTTTCCACTTCACTCAATCCAATATTATTTACCTCTCATATTGTTGTTATTCTCCTCCCCAATCCCTCATTCTCCATTTCCTGTAAAAATAAAAAATAAACTATTTCTTCATGTACTATTTTTAACAAGCCTCTTAATGTTGCTGCAATAAAAAATATTGTAACTTTTTACAGATATGAAATGTATCTAGGCGTATGTGCCTATGAAGCAATCATCATATTGTTACAATCTATATACACTGAATATGTTTTTAAGAAAAATAAGTAAAACAAAAAAAAAATAGTTCAGATCATTTATTTTTCATTTAAAAAAGAACTTTTGCATTATTTAAACGTAATTGAAAAGCATGATTATTTGGTATTCTGTGCCACTTTGGCTTTTCATAAGAGTTGTCTTTTACACATGTGTGCAATTTATTTTTTTGGTATTGTATGAGATCCATGTCTATTGCAAGCTACCTGTGATTGGTATTACAGATCTGAGTGCTGATACATGTCTATGTATTTATATCATATCTTATATTACATTATAGGGTATTATTATTTTGAATTTTCTTGCAGGGTCCGCCCATCTCGTTCCTGTGGCCCATTCACTGAATACAGCACTGCATGGGAGGTTCTCCAGAACAGCACGAGATCAGCACTACCCCCCAGTGTCATGAAAACCTTGGACATCATCACATCTCACCTGTTTGGTTATGCATTAATTATGTTCCTAAGGTAATAGCCATGAGCCTTTTGAGTGTGAACCTCTCTGTCTCTATCTAAGCTCATTGGAAACCACCAGTCTCTCTGACCCCTTGCTTTACTTTCCATGTCCACCTCCTTGCTCCCCCTCCCAGCTTAGGTAATGCCCCCTTCTATCCATATTTGTCATTTAGGGGTCAAAAAAATGTCTTTCAAATTTTGTATTTCACTAATTCCCTTCGATCAGCCTGTCCCTCTCTTCCATGTCTCTATGACTCTTTTGCCTTGTATATCTCTTTATCTCCACCATGCATGTTTTTTCCATTTTTTCTCACCCTGCTTAAAGGACCATTGCAAGTCAAGAAAAAGACACTTGGTACAATTATGTACCAATTGACAATATTAGCGGCTGTATAAACCACAGAATTTTTTTTTTGGGGGGAAATCTGTACTTTTGTAAAACTGTTTATGAGGACAGAAATCCACGTTGTGTTTGTTGCATCATATGCTGATAACAGGGTGATAGGGGTGTTTGTAGGGAGGGATGGAGTGGAGGGAATAGGTTTTGATCACTGTATGATATTGAAATTGACATCACACCCCTGCCCTCTTATTGACCCAGAAACACCCTTTGCATCAAAGGATGGTACCACAGTGTAAACACCCCTCTTGCACACACAGTTTCCACCAATGTATCATGAATGCCTCCAGGGTCCTGCAGATCCATCAAAATATTTTCTTTCCTTGATTAATTAGACTCCGTTTTCAAACATATATCTGTTTTCCTCATTGTTCAATGATCCTTTAAAGGGCCAGTGTTAGCACTTTTCATCTTAAAGAGACATGGGTCACAACTTTATTTTTATTTTTTTGCTATCAGGTGTGTTTTTTTCTTAAGTATGATCAGCCTTTCCAAGGGAGATAGTGGTTTAGCCACTTTAAGATCACATTTTGAAGAAGCTAGCCCAGATTTAAGCTTGTTGTATTTCAGCCATTGATTCGGTGGCAGGCTATACTGTAAACTCAGATTTTGCATTGATTTAATGTTTCCTCCATTGTATAAATCTTTTAAATGTATCATTCCCCACCTGGCTCATTTTTTAATGTTTGGAATTTGCTAAATATCTGCTATCAGATCGAGAGGAGTTACTAAACTTGGAAAAAACATCAGTTTCCTCGTGTCATTGCATTTGAACCAGAATTGCACGCAATGTTTTACCACTAGAGTTTTTTTAGTGTTTGATTTCTTATCTGCTACATCCAAAAATAATACATTTTTTTATTTGCCTTCAACCCTTGGTTGATTTTCTATTTGAATCCATTGAGACTGAAGGTCTGATTCTAGCCATTTATTACGTGCGACAATAGAATAGCCTCTGAGTACGTTTTTAAAACTAGGTAACAGATGCCTCCCTCCTTAAATCTCTAATCAATCTTCTAACCCTTACTTTATTTAACTTAATAATGAACAAATCAATCAAAGATTGACATTTCTTAATAATAAAGTTTGGGATACACAGCAGAATACATCGTAACAACTGATTTTTCATGCATTAAAAAGAGCATGTTTTAAACATTACAACAGTTGTATTTTGCAGAAAAAAAACATTAAACAAGACCTCTTCAAACTCAATTTAAACTGGAGCATAATTTAGTCTGTAAATTTCATTAACTGAAAGAGGGCAAGCTCCCAGAGGCATCTAAATATGTTTTTTTTTGTGTTCTGAAAAAAGAAAATACCCTTTAACACGTTATCAAATACCCTCTTTCTGATGCAAATAAAAATAGATTCATGCCCATTTAAACCTATTTTTAGTTCACCATTAATTAACCAAAAAATACATGTGCAAACAGCAGCAAAGCAAATCTTTAGCCCTAGAATATAATTTAAAAACAGTCTAACGGTCACTGTTGCACCCTTCCCCAACTCTCTCACTGTCCTTTACTCTACTGAAAGGAAGTGAGAGATTTCAAATTAGATAACATTGATTAGGTTGTCTTGGCAGGGCCTGAATAATGGTTACTGGTGACATCAAATGGGAATGTGACATTGACAAGATAAAGCATGGATAGGCTCTTGTAATAGAAAAACCTGCAACAGCAGTGGATGCATGTTAATAGCAAAATGGCAGCACCCATAGTGGGGAAAAAGCAAGCCTAAATCACGATTAAAGGACCCCTGAAGAGCTATATTTATAATATTCTGTTTTAAAAAAAACCTGACTTGATGATGTGAAAAATGTTAAATATTTATTTGTATTTTTTACCCATGGAATTTAATTATGCTTTAATGATGGTGAACTTTTTGCTCCTAAAAGGATTTAAACCTGGGAGGAGTTGGGGACCCATGGATTTAGATAAGATCTGCATCCACGTCTGTTAAAAACATTCTCTACAAATGGCACATTTGACAACAGATCTTAATGACAGGGGCTTCGTCTGTCAGGAGAACTCTCCCCCTCAAGCTTCAGACAGATTAGCAATCTAAATTGGAATCCCCAATGACACAATCAGAGCCACCTAAAATGAGTATTTCTCTGAAAATGCAATGTTCTTCCTATCTTGCATAATAACTGCTAATGCTATTTTATTAAATTCCTCACAAGTATGTGAAGTTTTGTACTAATCTACAGTAGTCCTTTAAGTAGTGTTTTCCCTCTTATTTTAATAATGTATTAATACAAGAACATTATATAAAGTGGGATATTGATAAAAATTGACATTGTTTCGAGGTCTTCAGTTGTCCTTTAAGAGTTGTTCAGAATGGGGGGATGAAGAACACAGATAAATATAAAGATGATACAGAAGACTTGGGCGGTCTACTTTATAGAATAGAATATGGCTCTAGCGTTGAGTAAGATTTGAGACGTTGAATAGCCAGTTGTTGATGCCATTTAACAGAGAGGACGATATAACAGGAGAAGAGATATTTGAGTTCAACCAGCTAGTAATGGTACTGGAGATGTCGCACTGCCTCTATTAACGCTCGCTTTCACCCTGACAGCCTCCTGCTCACCTCCTGCATCTCTCGAGTACGTCAATATGAAGACATCATAGAGCATTGGAAGGAATATTTGTCTTATGTAAGCTGAGCCATGCTCTCTGGTGGATGGTGGGTTATCTGATGGGATGTTGCATTATGTTCAATCCTCTGTTTTCTCTTGGCAGCAAATTCAGGACAAAATATTCCTTATAAAGAGGTTGAGAGAACAACAAAGCTTGACCAGTGAGATACCTACTGAGGAATCATGTAACTGGCAGGACCTCAACACATTGGCATCATGTGACCCGAACAGCCTCTCCATTGAGGCATTATATGACTTGCACAGCCCTGCAAATAATACATTGTGTGACCAAAACAGCCCCTCTATTGAGGCACTGTGTGAAAGGAATAGCCCCTCTACAGGGGTATTACAAGACCTGCAGAGTCTGCCCACTGAGCAATCTTGTAAATGGCAATCGCCCACTGTGCCTTTAATGTGAATTGAATACAATCGCAAATGAGGAAATATTTGAATTGCATGATACCATTGTTCCAGTATCATGTGATTTGAATGATCTCGCCACTGAGGGATCATATATCTTGAATTGCCATCGAACTGAGGTATCATGTGACTTGTATGGCCTCACCTCTGAGTTATCACTTGTCTGAGACATAACTTGATTGACTTGATACCTTCAACTGAAGAATGATGTAATTGGCACATTCCTCTCACTGAGATCAGGAAACCATTACAATCTTCTTTTGGAGTTCTCATCAGACTGGCATTGTACACCTATGGAATCCTCATCATGTGACTGGCGCAGTACCTCCTATGGAATAGTGATATGACCTCTGAGTCATCATGTGACTGGCACAGTACCTCCTATGGAATAGTGATATGACCTCTGAGCCATCATGTGACAGGCACAGTACCCTCACTGAATAATCACATGACCAGCAAAAGCTCCTGATGGAGATATTATGTGGCCAAAATGACCTTCCTACCGAGAAGCTTAAAAAATCCAGATTTTCCCAATAAATGCTTTATGCTCACGGCTTACACAGCTGGTAATATTGTTAATTTAGTATATACTTGATAAACAAGTGTCCTTTAAAGCCAATACTTCTTGAATTACAGTGACCAGGCACAAATAGTTTTGGGTTTTTCCCTTTAAATGACTTTTCCATTATCACAAACAGCTTCATGAATGCAAAAAAGTGGTTTTACCTTGTTCCAGAAATTGGGTATAATACCAGCCCAATGAACTGATCAACAGCGCGCTTCTAGTTATCCTTGATCTCCAGCTTCAAAAAATAAAGATGCTTCTACAACCACTCATTCCCATGAAGAAATGGTTATTAATACCTAAACTTTTTACATCAGTTTAATTTATTTCTAATTTAGTTTGCAAATCTATAAAATATGTTAATGCTTTTATTTTAGGACAATACTTGATAATACCATCATAAATATTGTTCTTAACTTATTTTTGATATTCTATGTATTACAAGTAAAGGAAAGAATGTATGTCTTTACTTGTATACCTTTTATTACGGTAGTTTGGCCCGTTTTATTTAGAAAGCACCCGTCATTTCTACCTTTCTGTCCACTGTAGGTTTGCCTAACCATACTTCTTGCAGTTTCATACTCATGTTCATTGTTCATTTGTTTTTTTTACATGCTTTTCCCCAGATATGTATTTATCCATGGTGCTCCTGTAATGGCTCTTCTCCATCTTTGAGACCAGGGACAGATCCCCCCAGATTAAATAAAAAATGGGGATACAAAAAAAAATAGCAAAATGAAACTTAATCCTGCATTACCAGATTTGTCCACTAGAGGCTATGGAGCAGTATATCTTTCTCGTGAAAGCTTTGACCCATAATAGGTATATATTTATATATAATAAGTTTAGATATAATAAGTTGCTATTATATTAATTAATTATATTAGGGGAAGCCAGGGACATTGAGAATTTGCACAAAGAATTTATAAAATGAGACGATTTGAATTATCCCCCCCAGATGTTTTGGGCTCCTATGCCCATGTTTGAGACTATCATTGGGAAACCTCTATCTGTAATGATATTGTGAGTACCATGCTCCCTCACCTCTATCTTTTATAGCTCTTACTTATAGAAAAGGTTTATTTTTTTATGATATAAAACATATTGTGCTGATGTTATTTTTATGCAGGAAACACTTCGAAATACATAAAGTGCCAAATTAATTAAATGAAATTATTTTTATTTTCAATCTAATTAAAGCCTTTTATAACTTTCTTAGTGCACAGTTTCTTTTACCAGGAGTTGAACGAGATAAGATTGCCCGCTCTCACCTCTTTTATTTGCTTTAGCGATAAAATCCCTTCCTTAAAATATTCACAATAATCTATACATATCTGAACTTTCAATAAGAATAAGACAATTCAAATGCTGCTTATTTTGTGATGATGTAATTTACATCATTACTAACTTTCATATTGTGATTCCAAATATTGTTGGCAAGCACTAAGGCTTTAGACTATTATCTGGTTTAACCATTAATGTAGACTAATTTTAAACCCTTCATAATATTTATATTTATTGGACAAGTTGAATAAATGCAAGTTTACCATGCATACTTTACCTGTTTAGAACTCTTCTAATACCTATCCAATTGAATTATGTCTGTTCAGTAACTTCTATTCAGATTTATTTGGAAATGCATTAAAACTTGTATGCCTAAAAACAAGTTAGGTTTACACATAAAACAAATGGAGGGCTCTCAATGCAGAATTAACTATTATATTATAAAGCAGCTTAATTAGAGTTTTTGTCACAAGCCCCTTCTTCAATACTAAAAGTCTCCATAGAACTTATTGTAGTACCCGTAAGGTTACACATATGGATTCCTTCCCTGAATCCTTATTGTTTCCAGGGATACATTCAATTAAGAACATTTCAACAAATTTGGTGGGAATGTAAAAAAATCACAAATATGCTAGAAGAGTACAATATTTAATGAGCTCCTTTGTTGTTTAATTTTCCACATTGTGTATTAAGCAAGTTCTAGAACACTTTCAGTACTATTAAATACCCACAACGTTGGAATCCGTAGGCCGCAAGCCTTGTGGCTATTAAATTGGCCCTGTAAAGCAACACGTCAATGACTTGTGGGGTAGGGGCGAGAGAAAAGGCTACGCGACGTGGAATTTTAAACTTTGCACCCGCAAATCCTTTGATTTGTCAAGCCCGTAACTGCTACGTTTCCAATTACGCTATTAAATTGCAACAAATTAACTGGGGGGTAAAGTCAAATCCGTAGCACTGTAAATGCAAATATACACACTAGTGTACTGATAATAAAAGTGAAAGTGATGTTAGGTCTTAGAATTAATAGCACAACATTCTCAAGCTCGCAAATCGGCAATATAAAATACTTTATTTCATGTTTAATTTCCGTGTTATACCGATCACGGCAATCAATGTGTTAATACATATAATGGAACTGGCATGTAATAGAATATCATATTTACGGCTTTATCAATATTGCATTATTTCTGGAATGCGGGTCTGATCATAACTCGTAATTGAAGCCCGTAACACTTTGCAATCCAACCTCAGTTTTTCAGTGACGTAATGATGACGATCTCTGTTGCCATTTGAACGGCCGCATCACGCACATCGAAAAATATGAAAAACAAACTAAATACAAAATAAAATAAAAACAAAATACACACACAGCAAGGGGGTGCAGCTAGGATGTCTGGGAAGGCGGTTACACGCCAATTTTGATAGAATTTAAAGATTTTCGCCACTCGAAAATCCCCTAAGCGAGAGAAAAAGTGGCCGCCAAGAAAACCGGAAACAAGGCTACACGACCCCTAAGCACGCAAAACACTAACACACAATCGCAGCCATTTTACGACACTAACTGCAAACTAATAACATTGCCATTACAAAATGCGGAAATACACAGCTAAACAAACGGTTTCCCCTCGCGCACGCAGCCTATTTACACTACACACTGCAAATCTACATTGTATGTTGCAGGAACATCAAAACAGATTGTTAGCTCTTCAGCATATTGCTTCCTGCATATATTAATTACAAGTAGGTAAAGCATAAAAATATATAACTTTAATAAATAATTAATTTACATAAAAAAATACATACACAGAGAAAACCAAATACAAAAATTACAGAATCACAATAAACGATAAAGGTGATCAGCGCGAGCCTCACAAGCAGCGCCAACTGTGTTTACAGAACCACAACTACACCAGGGGAGAGGCTCACAATGCGAGCCAAAAGCACATCAGCGCAAACCTTACAATGAGCGCCAAAGGACCTCTCATAACCAAACATACACCAACCAAGAGGATCGCAATGAGTGCCAAAGGCGCTCAGCACGAGGCTCGCAATGAGCGCCGACGGTACTCACACAACCAAATTACTTACTTTGTGTACCAAACAGCATTACCGGCCTTAAAATTCTATTGCCATCATTTTTTGACGGGCAAGTCGCTAGTATATATATATATCTGTGTGTGAGAAAATAAATTATGTGTTTTTTTATTTTATTTCCAATGTCCAGTATGGGGAGATTGGGATTATGAGACTGTACAGTGCTTCTCTTGGATATTTTACAGTCTACCAGCAGAGATATTGAGTGTAATATTGCATCTCCACTACACCATTGGCTCCATCTAAACCCATAACTACAGGTTTGACTGATTGATCTTGTTCATGGCCGCACATCCAACGTTCAACAAATGGTTTACGGGTTTGTGTCGAAGCCCGTAACTCGCGACATGTTCGAATTTAATAGCGATGTAACGCAGCCTAATTTCAAGCCTTGCAGGCTTGCCGGTGCCTCTACAGGCTTCTAATTTAATAGGGCTGTTTATCTCATGAGCAAAATTAATATTTATTGCATGTTAGCGAATTGGCAAAATACCTTATTCCCTTTTAAACACATTATTCAAAACTAACTTATTTTGTATAAATGAATAGCTTTCCCACTCAATTTCTGATACTTTAAATAATATTTTACAATATTTGGGATCCTTGGCTTCTTTCAAGTAATGGTCTCCATTTAAGAGCATTGGATTTACATACAGTGCCTTGCCAAAGTATTCACCCCCTTGGCATTTTTCGTGTTTTGTTGCCACACAACCTGGAATTAACATGGATTGTTTGAGGATTTGCATCATTTAATTTACAGAACATGCCCACAACTTTGAAGATATATATATTTTTTTATTGTGAAGCAAACAACAAATAGGACAAAATAATTGAAAAAGTCAATGTGCATAACTATTCACCCCCTAAAGTCAATACTTTGTAGAGCAACCTTTTGTGGCAATCACAGCTCCAAGTCGCTTTGGATAAGTCTCTATGAGCTTGCCACATCTTACCACTGGGATTTTTGCCTATTCCTCCTTGCAAAACTGCTCCAGCTCCTTCAAGTTGGATGGTTTGCGCTTGCGAACAGCAATCTTTAAGTCTGACCACAGATTTTCTATTGGATTGAAGTCTGTGCTTTGACGAGGCCATTCCAACACATTTACACCTCCGTCCTAGCCTCAAATCACGCACAGAGTGGTACAGGTTTTGCTCAAGAATATCCCTGTATTTAGCACCATCCATCTTTACTTCAACTCTGACCAATTTCCCAGTCCCAGCTGCTGAAAACATCCCCACAGCATGATGCTGCCACCACCATGTTTCACTGTGGGGATGGTGTTCTTTGGGTGATGTGATGTGTTTGGTTTGCCCCAGACATAGCGTTTTCTTTGATGGCCGAAAAGTTCAATTTTAGGTTCATCAGACCAGATCCCCTTCCTCCATACATTTTGGGAGTCTCCCACATGCCTTTTCGCAAACTAAAAACGTGCCATTTTGTTTTTTGCTGAAAGTAATGGCTTTCTTCTGGCCACTCTGCCATAAAGCCCAACACTATGGAGCGTACGGCTTATTGTCGTCCTATGTACAGATACTCCAGTCTCTGCTGTGGAACTCTGCAGCTCCACCAGGGTTACCTTAGGTCTCTGTGCTGCCTCTCTGATTAATGCCCTCCTTGCCCGGTCCGTGAGTTTTGGTGGGCGGCCGTCTCTTGGCAGGTTTGCTGTTGTGCTATGTTCTTTCCACTTGGTTATGATATATTTGATGGTGCTCCTGGGGATCATCAAAGATTTGGATATTTTTTTTATAACCTAACCCTGACTTGTACTTCTCAACAACATTGTGCTTAGGTGTTGCAGCCTCTTGGGCCTTTCAAAAAAGGTATGTATATGTAATGACAGATTACGTGACACTTAGATTGCACACAGGTGGATATCATTTCACTAATTATGTGACTTCTGAAGGTAATTGGTTGCGCCAGAGCTTTTTATGGGCTGCATAACAAAGGGGGTGAATACATACGCACATGCCAATTTTCTGTTTTCTATTTCTAAAAAATAGTTTTATGTATATATTTTTCTCATTTCACTTCACCAACTTAGACTATTGTGTTCTGATCCATCACATAAAATTCAGATTAACAAAACATTGAACTTAAGGCTGTAATGTAACAAAATAGGTAAAAAGTCAAAAGGGTGAATACTTTTGCAAAGCACTGTAATGAACTGATTAGAGGTGGGGAAGCATGGAAACTTATTTTTAGAAGTCCTAAAAAAATAATTATCATATACAGTACTTTGGATAAGCCCTTATATTGTCAAGCCAACATCATTTTTTTAATGAAATCATTGAGGTGTTTTTTTCATTATGTTTTAAGTATATTTTTCTTATATTTTCTTAGTTTGAGACACACTTGTTTAAACGCTTTATAAAATCGCCTTTAGTCTTTCTGTGAATAAGATAATTATTTGTTTTATTTTCAAAATTATATTCTTTGTCATGATATTTTTATAAAATCTTTCAATAAAAATGTATTGAAATAAAACTTTTGAAACTTAACTAGTTTGCCAGTTATGCCTCCACGTTTGCTGAAACTGCTATTGTAAATTAGATTTTTGTCACACACAGAAAGCTGAGCTAATTGGGCCAAAAGTTCATGAGTCAGCTCTGCAGCTTTGTTATTAGCTGTGACTGATATATCCATGCTTCATGTTAATTAGCATCTTGGTGCACCTAATAATACAGACATTTTTTACAATAAAAGTGCTAAAACTGTCACACATATATTTGAACTTTTCGTAGTACCGTATATACTCGAGTATAAGCCGAGTTTTTCAGCCCTTTTTTTTAAGGGTTAAAAGGGCCACCTCGGCTTATACTCGAGTCACTCCCCCTAGTGTCTCTCTAACCCCCCCCCTGTGTCTCTCTACCCTCCTGTGTCTCTCTAACCCCCCATGTCTCTCTAACCCCCCCGTGTCTCTCTACCCCCCTGTGTCTCTTTGCCTCCCTCCCCCCTCCTCATCCTCCACCCCCCTCCTCCTCATCAACCCCCTCCTCACTTTCTCCCCTCTAAATACCCCCCCCCCTCACTTATCTGCTTCTTCTCCGGCCTCTGCTCCGTCTTGACCCCGGGGGGCATGTGACGTCACATGCGCACCGCGTCATTAGCATATACCGGGTGCTGGCACCCGGTATATGCTAATGACGTGGCGCGCATGTGACTTCACGTCATTAGCATATACCGGATGCCGGCACTTACCTGCTTCTTCTCCGGCCTCTGCTCCGTCTTGACCCCGGCGCGCATGTGACGTCACATGCACGCAGCATCACTAGCATATACCGGGTGCTGGCACCCGGTATATTCTAATGACGCGACGCGCATGTGACGTCACGTCATTAGCATATACTGGGTGCCGGCACCCGGTATATGCTAATGACGCAGCGCGCATGTGACATCACATGCGCGCCGGGGTCAAGACGGAGCAGAGGCCGGAGAAGAAGCAAGTAAGTGAGGGGTAGGTATTTAGAGGGGAGAAAGTGAGGAGGGGGTTGATGAGGAGGAGGGGGGTTGAGGGGGGTGAGGAGGGGGGTTGAGGTTGTGGGGGGGTGAGGAGGGGGGTTGAGGTTGTGGGGGGGTGAGGAGGGGGATGAGGGTGGGTGGGTGAGGATGGGGGTTGAGGATGGGGGTTGAGGATGGGGGTTGAGGATGGGGGTTGAGGATGGGGGTTGAGGATGAGGATGGGGGGTTAAGGATGGGGGTTGAGGATGAGGGGGTTGAGGATGAGGAGGGAGGTTAAGGATGAGTATTGGGGTTGAGGAGGGAGGTTGAGAATAAGGAGGGGGGTTGAGGAGGGTGATAAGGTAGGGGGAAGAGACATAGGGAAGGGAGAGGGCAGAAGAGACACGGGAGAGAGAAGGGGCAGCACATTTCCCACCCTCTGCTTATACTCGAGTCACTCATTTTACCCAGTATTTTGTGGACAAATAGGTGCCTCGGCTTATACTTGGGTCTGCTTATACTCGAGTATATACGGTATACTCTTTCATATGAGCAATCTGTGTTTAGGCGAAGCTTCCCCTTTAAATAATAATTTATTTAAATCCAAAGGATCATTATAACCCTGCGACAATCAGCATGGAGCCTGCTGGCGTCACTGAAAACCTCTTTCTGAAAGAATTATGTTCTATCTATCCTCCCGCTGATCACAGCTCCAGTCCCTGCTAATTCCATCACCAGAGACAGGAAATTTGAACAATATGACGGTATATCTTTATAAAAACCTGCCTGATGTGATTAACTAGCTGTGGACAGGAATGACAAATAATAGAAGTGAGCTAACTAGTTTAGAAGGGAACTTTGAATGTGTTTACATTGTGATGTAATTACCATCTCACCCTGTGATGGGACTAACTCCCACACCACTCATATTGGCTAGTGAGGCATTACAGGGGGTGATTGAGATAAGTGGTTAAGGACAAGTAATTTAACCATGTTTATGGGTTCGACCAAAGTTGCTTTGTTCTGTTTGCTTATAAATGTTCCAATTTTTCCTAATAAAGACACACTCTTCTAGGTAACATATTCACAGTGTTCTAGTTGTATATAACCTTGGTTTGTTATTTTTGTTATTAGAAGCCAGTCACCAAGAAGCCCATCCACTCCATGGTTCAAGGGTGGATTCCTGTAGCCAAGGCAAAATAATTCTGTACCTGAGATGGACCTCCTCCACTGGGTTGTAAAACGGTCCTTCACAGGACCCAAAGTAAATATGTTTTGTAGTGCAATAGGATATATATAGTGTTACTCAGAGGAAATGTAAGATGTCACGTAGGATCCATAAGGTGTCACACGGAGGGTGAGTAAGGTTTTACACAGAGAATGTATAAGGTGAGGCTAAATTAGCTATTACACAGGATCCATAAGGTGTCACATGGAAGGTATGTATATATTGCTTTATGTACCCTGTTTTTTACATATTTTATATTCGTTGTAAAGTCTGATGTTTCCTGGGTGACACCTTATGTATCTTGTTACTTAAGGAGTCATACAGGATACATAAGACATTACAAAGAATAGAAACAGTGTCAAATAGAGGGGAGATAAAGTGTTATACAGGATGCATAACGCCTTACATGGAGGGATTGTGCTTTGTTACACAGTTGTCATTAAGAGGGCAAATATGGCGTTACACAGGATGTATAAGGTATTGCACAGGTGGGCCACTGTGTTACAAATTATACCTAAGACATTACACAGAAGGTATGTAATGTGTAGGATACATTAGGTACACAAGCTGTGACATAGAGGACACATACGTTGTTATACAGAGTGTAAGTAAAGTGTCACACAAAGAAGGATTTGTATTTCAGATTTGTACAACAGGGTAAAGTATATCTGCCACATTTTGACATTTTATATATTTCTTCAAACACATCTAAGAAGGAGGCATAGTAATGGAGGAAATGTGTATATTTCAGTGGCCCAATGCAGCATAAATAGTAGATACATCTCTGCACATACTCTCATTGGACAGTTAAGAGCTGCAAGACAGCAGGTTATGCTGATAATGAACTCTACTCCTTATCTCTGCACTCCATATTGAATGGGAGAAATGTTCCTGGGAAAGGTCAGTAGAAGTTAGTGAGTCAAGACATTAAGACGTGTGGTGACGGGACAGAGAACCTGCAACTATGGAAATGTACTTATTGCTATTATATGTGCTTATTTTTGGTAAGGACAGGTCTGCATTTTGTCACCTCTATTATACATATCCCTGTTTTTATTCTTGTCCCAGAGTTATCGCTCTTGCATCTTAAAGCCTTGTCTTGAGCATGCCTTTCTGGTTTCTGCCATTGTTTCTCATCTTCCTATTTGCTATCTGTCTCAATCCTTAAAAGTTGTATTATTGATCTGCTAATGTACTCCTTTGTACCCTTCCTTCCTGTCCATGTGCATTCTCATTTCCTTGTTATTTTCTTTCTTCTTGTCCATTTGCTTTCTTCCTATTTATTTCCTGTTTTCATTGTTCCTTGTCCTTTGTTTTCTCCCTTTATGTCACTGCGTTTTCTTCCATTTTTTTCTGTCTTTTTATTATACTTTTGTTTGCTTTCTCTCTCTTTTGGTCCATTGTTTTCTCCCTCATTCCTGTTCTTTTGTTTTCTCCTTGTGTCTTGTCTCTTTGTTTTCTCCCTAATTGTTTGCCAACTCTCTCTTGCTTTCTTGACTTTTCATTTCTCTCTCTCACTTGTTAATATGCTCTCTCTTTCTCTAATCACCCTATTACTTTCTCTCCTTTTCTTTTACATCCCATCTCTTTCCTGCTATATTGTGGTGCTGTGCTCCGTTTTATTTTAATGCTGTCTCTCTGTTTAGTTTCAGGAGCCAAAACTCAGATTCCTACAACTCCAGATGTGCCAGTAACAACCCATCCAGGTGAGAGATAAGTGTAAAAGCTAGAAATGATTTTTTAATTCCAAACTATAGTTAGTAACTAGTATTTTACCAGATGAATATCATTTAAAAAATGTCATTTTTGCTCATTTAAGTTTGATATTTTGATCTTGAGACTTTATGATCCACAAACAAAAATAAGCTGAAAAGTAATCTTAATGATAGATTAATACATTTAATTATTGATAACCCCGTTTTCTGCACAGTCAGTTGCACAGAGTTGTCAAGGTCATCTTTCTCTGAGTGGGACAGGGATGAATATATTTGGGAGGATACCTCCCCAGTAATCTGAGAACTATCTGTCTCTTTCTTTCTCCCTCCTGGAGAGAAAAAAAATCCTGGGGGTTTGGGCATATTGTTATTTTTTTTATTTCCAGACTTTACTCTAGACATTTTGTTTCTTGATATCTTTTACAATTTTTTTGGTCCCTCTCCCTTTCTTCCTCCATTCTTTCGACCCCTTTTTCCTCCTTTCTCTCTACCTCTATTTGCTTTCCTTCCTTTCCTCTTCCCTTTCACTACCTCTATCCAGGAAAAAATTTAAGTTACATATAATTCCTCTTAGAAATCAAGAGGATTACATGAAATGCCTAAATCCACCTGATTTTCCCAAAAGAAGAAAGGGGAGAAACAAAAAGGAAGAAAGAAATAGGAGGATAAGTTATATACATATAAGTAGCAGACTTTTGCAACTGCTGTGTGTTACAAATCTTCCCAATAGTTCCAATATAATGCAACTGGGACTCTTGGATGGTTATTGTAATTGATTGGGTTGCAGTCCATATATCAATTATCTTGATTGTAGCCTAATTTGTTCCCATAAATCGAAACGTGATATCTCAGTTTATTCCATTTTAAAGAGGGATTAGTTTTTTAATGTTATAATAACCAATAAGAGCCGATATACTCTTATTCACTTTTGACCACCATATCTTTGTACTTGGCTGAAGCTAAACCAAATGCAATTCAAAGCCGATGTTGTTAATATGGTAAGGAGCTTTCAGATATTATGAGATAAATATAAGGGGCCTCATTCTATTAGCGGCCGTAAATCGGCCGTAAGGCTGCGATTCCTTGCAGGGGTTCAGTTAAATCGCGATTCTATTATACGGCCCCACAAGGATCTCCTTTTACGGCCGGCCGCATATCTTGGAACCGGACGTAAGCTGTGAAATATAAAAACTCAAAAATAAATTCAAGCCTGCACTGTACAGCTCTGTAAATGCTAGGGATCATATTGGGGGACATGAGGATTAAAAGAAACCCACTCTCAAGCTTGCACATCAGCCCAAACCCGAGTTCAAATTAACTGTTTATTTTCCGGCTGCGGCGTGGGCGTGTCTGAGGTGCTCCAAGCACTCTGGACTTTTTACATGGATATTTTACGGATATTAAAAATAAAATATTTTACGGATTTGAGTATAGGATAATTATGTGCTATTTTTTCTAACACCTAAAATCCCTTTATAGTCTTCTCAAAGTGCAGGATGGCTTTATTTGAGCTATTTTATGTGCTTAATTGGTGCTAGCGGGACCTCTTTCCTGCAAGTAAGCAGCGGCTCGTTTTTAGCCTTGCAGAGAGGTTTCCCGGAGCAATTGAATTGCAAATAGGAATTTCTTACGGCCGAAACTCTTGCGGCCGTTTTAGATCAAAGGCTTTCCTCTGGCGCGAGCGGCCGCAAGAGATAGCAAGGCACCGGCCGCAAGCCTGCCGGAGCCTCCGGCCGTAAGGGAATAGAATAGCCGAACGGCTGAGGCCGCTAATAGAATGAGGCCCAAGGTAAATTGCAGGTCGCCTCCAAAAGATTGCTTTTATACCCCTTTGGAGGGCACGCCATCTTCAGCGCGCGTGCTGATGTTGCGCTGAAGTATGGGTGCCAACAATTAGGCAGCACACAAATGTGCACTGGGCTAGAAGCGCTCACGTGCAATAGCATGCCCCTACCAGCTTCCCTTCTCTCCCCCCGTATCTGTCACTGGCAGCTCTATTAGAAAGACCCCTTAAACCACTATACTAAACCCCATACACTGCCTATACTAAACCCTCTGTCCCTTGCCTTTACCCCTGCCTGTTCTCTCTCCCTTCTTCTACCCGCTTGTTCTCTCCTCTCTGTTACATATCTCTCCCTCCTCCCATCCACATTTATTACTTACCCCATCCCACGGGCAATAGTGCGCCCCGACTAATAAGCCGCAGCCAGGCCTGGTGAGGAGCAGTAACACCCCAAGAGCTCACAGATGCCAAACGCAGATGTTTTTTTTTTGGATTGCGGATTAAAATAGGAAGTCAAAATACCCAGGGTTTTAATGCTCCAGGGAAGAGACAAATGTTTTTCTATTCATTCTATAAAACAAAAGCTGATATCATTTGTCTACAAGAAACCCACTGGAAAATTGAAAAGATCCCTAAATATTTTTGATAAGCACTACACATTGGTTTGTAACTCCCCATTCAAGAAAAAGACAAGAGGTACAGCTATTTTCTTCAAGAAAACCTTGGTCAGCAAAGAAGAATTTACTAAATCAGATGTAGAAGGTCGGTATTCTTTATGGATAGGCACTATAGATGGGTTAAATATACAATTCTCAATATGTATGCACCAAATAAGGACCAATACAGATTCATTAATTATACCTTGAAACAACTTAAAAAAAAGTCCTGCTGACTTTTGATAGTCTGAAGTGAGTTTACTCTCTGTGTTAATCGAAAACTAGATAAAAAACAGTTCAAAAATTAAAAACAAATAAAAATATTTTGAATGATTCAAAACATTTTTATAAAATCTTGTTGAGATATAAGCTATATATATGCTTTCTTCCCTCCCAAAGAGACTACTCTTTTTTTTTTTCATATAGACACAAATATTATGCGCGGTTGGACTATATTTTTGTCAATGAGGCAGTGTTAAAAATGGCCACAGGTGCTGAAATTGATCCAATCTCGATAGCAGATCATGCGCTTATATCAATTAGAAAGAAATTATTAAGAAATATAATTTTTTTTCAGACAAACAGAGGTTCCGTTACATCTAGTACGACACTATGGCTGGTGCATAAAGCCTAAATCCCGGCACACGGCAGATTGATTCAAATGCAGACTAAAAACATTGAGCAGGCAATTGTAGATAACTCATTATGGACATTACAAAAACAAATATTTAATTGTGGTAACAAAGCAGGGAGAAATTTGGCCAATAAACTGAAAAAAAAGGCAATAACATAAGAATAGATAGACTCTTCTATGAAGGACAAGAAAAAACGAATCCAGAAGAAATTATAAAACTTTTGCCAGTTTTTATCAAAAGCTTTATAATTTGGCAGACAATAACAAGATAAATAAACCATGTTTAAATGAAACTCAGAATTTTTGGAGAAAGATAAAACTTCCGCAGTTATAATAAAAAAGATCTCAATATGTTAAATCATGAAATCACAGAGAGAGAAATATTAGTGGCAATTGCAAACCTGAAATGATAGTCCCTGACGGATATATTAATCAATATTACAGGATTTGTCAAAAACAACTAGTCCTTCCTATGATGGAAGCCCTTAATGAAATTAAGAAAACTGGGATAGCCCGTGCAGAGATACTAGAAGCCTCAATTATTAATATTCCAAAAGAACAACTGGAGAAACCAGAATGAAGGAACTTTCGACCGATTTCACTTCTAAATGTAGACGTGAAGATTTAGGCGAAGGTTCTTGGAGTAAGATTAAATGGCCAACAAGTTAATTGGTAAAGATCAAACGGTTTCATCTCTGGCAGGCAGGGTACCGATAATCTAAGAAGAATGATACATTTAATTTCTTGGGCAAAAACTAAAAAGGAGCCTTTGATCCTCTTAACTCTGGACACAGAAAAGGCATTTGACAGGGTTGGGTGGGACTTCATGCAGAGTACGTTAGCCAAATTTGGCCTTGGACATTTTGGGGCCAAGGCTATCCGTGCTCTCTATGGGGCCCCATCCGCCTCTGTCAAGGGCCAAGGGCCTTGGCTTTACTTCGGATAAATTTTATATATCTAACAGGACAAGACAAGGGTGCCCACCTTCCCCTATAATCTTTGCACCTGTTGTAGAACCATTAGCCGTATATACCAGTTATGGTTCCTACCTTTATAATTAATTTGTTACAAAAATGTATAGACAAATTTATACACAATGGTAAAAAAACAGAATTGCCACAATCATCTTGGCATGTAGGTTTAATAGAGGAGGAATGGTCTATCCTATGTTAAATAAATACTACAAGGCTATAGGTATGGCCTATATGTGTCGATGGTAGGAGTCAATTGAACTTAATCATTGACGACGGATGGAAAACGACCTAATTTCAATAGGAGATACTACTGGAATTTTATTTTTAGATGATTCAAAAGCCCTAGATATCTCCTCGGACTCTATAGCCATAGAAAGATTCATTAGGACTTGGACTAAGTACAATAACAAGTATAATCTGGTTTCTTTTCTAAGTCCCATCACTCCTATTGCTTTTTTAGCAACCTATCTTGAATCAAATCTTCTCAGGATCTTGGCTAAAAAAGGATGTATTTACTTAAGATAACTTTTTCCTGATGAATGAAAGCCTTATGTATTTTAAGTATTTGTGTTCAGCATATGGGCTTTCCCCTAACCTGTGGTTAGAATATAATTCTCTCAAAAATAAATTTGAGTCATATGGCCTGGCTCCTAGATTTAAAAGACAAGGGACAGTATTTGAACAAATTTTGATGTTGAATAAACCAACGCATCTTATCTTAAAATGCTACAAAATTATTAGAATTAATCTTGAATTAGCAAAATCCCCTAAATTTAGGTCATGGGAATCTGATTTATAGAAATCGTGGACAATCGAGAAACGGAATGAAGCTTTTAAGTTAACAGAGAGGAACGTTAAAATTGCCACTTATAGGGCAACATATACTAAAATAATCAATAGATGGCCTTTAGTACCACTAAATGTGTATCAAATGAGTAAAGATGACAACTATAAAATGTGTCGGAGATATTGTAATCAGTCTGGAACCTACCTACACGTTTGGTGGGCTTGCAGGAATTGTGGGGACAAATATCTAGATATATTGCTAAAATTAGCAAAAAACAAATAAAACTTGCCCCAGAAACTGTTTTTTTCATATCTTTCCAGGAACAACTTCTCAGGTAGAAAAGGCTCTTATGATTAAAATTTTCATGGCAGCAAAGAAACTGATAGTTTTGAAATGAAAACAGAAAGATCTTCCTTCTTTGACTGAAATAAAAAATACAATCTGCCTAAATTGTATGATGGACTCTGATCTTACAGAATTAGGTTTGAACCCTTTTCCTCAAAATAAAGGATGTTTATGGGATCAAAATATAGAAACCACAGGTAGTTGAGACTTAGAAATATCAGAAAATAAAAAATGAACATTAAATATTAAGAAATGGGTCCGACTTGCGTGTCCTCCACCCCTTCCTTGCCCATGACTCTGTTACATCACCTGAAGAGAGAGTATAGGTTTTGCTCCCCTTTTTTTTTCTCTTCTTCTCTGTTTGTGTTTAGTGTTGTTTTGTTTTGTTTGTGTTTAGTATTAATTATGGCCTCTAAGCGGGGACACAGTAGGGGTTCAATTCAATTGGGACAATGGAAAGATCCTTTTTTGAATGTCTTTAACTTGTATAAAAGCAAATAGAGAAAAAAGGACAAATGGAAAAGAAGTAGGTACATATTGTTTTATAGAGGTTTGCACAGCTATGTTTCTTTGAGATTTTGAAAAAATTACCTCATTACCCGCTAGTACTTAGATAGATAATATTTATAAATGTGACTTGTAATTTTTGTTTGTAATGTACTTTTCTATGGATGAAGATGAAAGACTTAAAAAATAATGAAAAAAATGAATATATACAATGATGTAAATAGACAAGGTTAAATATATATAGTAATATTTTGGACTTTACATATTAATACTTACCTTTTTGAATCTTCATAAACATGGTTATAAATGCATTGAAAATTAGGGATTGATTATATATGTTCAGCAATGCATAATTCTCAGAAAAAAGGTTGTCATGGTAATGCTATGGAGCTATAAATTAGGCAGCAGTAAGCCACTATCGCCTTTCCCTCAGGAGCGTAGAAACGTACGTTAGGGTGTTAGACGCGACTTGTGACGTCACGCGCCAGCGTCAAGGAGAGGCTGACACAGTGCAGGCAGGGAAACCAGCTTTCAATACTGAATAGAACAGTTTCTAAATGTGATAGAAGATATAAAATAACTACTATGTCTCATAGCTGAAGTAATCAAGCTGACAAGCAGTACATAGAAAAGACCTTAGGGACTGTAATGCAATACACAAGACAATAAATAGTTATCAGCTCATAGTGGGCTTTACAGCATAATAACATAAGACTCCTTAATTTGACACATCTATAAAGTGTCTTAAAAAATACTATAGATCTTACAATATAGGAATGGGAGGCTATTTATCAAATTACATATTTATTAAATTACTAAGAAAAAATAATAATAAAAAAAGATACAATGCATGCCTAGACCCATGCACATAGGTTGAATGGAGAGAGCTGTGATATTGCTAGTGTAATCAGCAGCCTCTCTGGTTCTTTTGTTTCAGATGTTAAAACAACTGTTCCTGCCACTGGCCATGCCATCACACCAGGTAAACACAAACTGTTTGAAACACACCTTCTATTAGGCATCAGGTAGAATCAGTAGACACTTCAGGGGTTTGCTGAAGGTACTTTATTATATACTGTAAGACTCTGACACTAGAAGAGACCCCATGAAGTACAAGGACTATTGCAAAATAGCTCATTACCTATCTCCAGTATTATGTAGAAGTTAAGTTTACATTGCATAATGGCTTATTTTCCCACATAAGGACTGGCTGCAGAGAGCACATAAAAGCCACTCCAAGTGTACACCTGTGTATAATCTGACTACTCAGCAATACATACAGGTTCCACTGAAAACTAACATATAAGGTGAAAAATACCAGTATAATCCATAAAAGTAAATTCTATAAAAAGATTATTACTATTGACAACCAAGTGGGGAAACCCTCCAATGCATTTCATACTGCTAAGGAACTTAATCATGAATCCCATAGACTAGTATAGATACTCTCATACCAAATTTATGTAAACAGCACTTATTTCTAGATAGGATAAATAACTCACCAAGTTAGAGACTTTGGGGCAGTTCCTTGATTGGAGATTCAACCTCCAGCAAACGCTCCAGATAACAGCAAAATGATCCACGCTCTTGTCTAGGGCCGGTACTAGACCAGATAGGCCCCCAGGCGGAAGAACTCTAGGGCACCTCTCTCTCTCATCCTCATTAGTATTTGCAAGCTCTGTCCTGTCTAGAGCCCCAACTAAGCAGGTCATTTAGAGCAACTATCCAACTTGGCAATGCCTGTGTAACAATATTTCATGCTCTGTCAATTGAAAAATGACATATACTCTATAGCATATTCCTAAATCATAAAGCTTTTGATATCAATGATCTGACCTCACACTATGTGTCGTTTTGTTCCCTGATCATTCTTCTCTCTTACTACCTGCATCCTTCACTCAATTTCACCTGAACTATCAGTCTCTATATTGATTTTCCCTATACAAACTCTCTTGTCCTCTCCCAGTTGTCCATTTTCTGATCATATATTTGTCATTCACCTGTCAGGTTGTGCTGTTGCTTTGCTACTGTGATCAGTTGTATTCTCATGCAGTCTCTCTGGTTGTTTGATTTCAGGTGTTTCTGCAAAGGAGACTCCCACTACCCAAGTCGCCACAAAACGTGAGAGCTCATTACTGTAAAATGATCATATTGAAGACTGTTTTCCATTTGTCCCCAGCTCAGATATAAATAAGATTATAAGCCCCTCTCAGGTCCAATTTAGTAAATATAGTAGAGACACTGAGATGTTCAGATAGGTTTAGAAATGAGTAATATGGTATACTGATTCGTAACAGTAATTTTATTTAAACCTCTGTAATCAATACAAGGGCATAATAAACCATATTTCTTTTGAACAAAGAAAAATAATCACCAGCAGGGGAGCGGCACCTTTCTTTAAAACCTTGGTCGAAATGTTCCTGTATATATTATTTCATGGCTTGCCATTCAGGTTCTGAGAGAAGAAAGGTTGTTCCTCTAGTAGTTATTGTACCATAAGGATCAATGGCACAGTCATATTCTGTGGCGATCTGCTTGCTTCAGTCGGGCTTAATAAGGTTGTTATGGCCAAACTTACCCAGCAGATCTACCAGGTTCTTTTATTTCCCTTCACCAAGGCAGCAGATGTCTCTAATATCCCCTTGCATTAACACAGCATTTAAAAATACACAGGATCAGCATATAAAAAAGAATCAGGAACTGCTTTTATTGCTGTTGAAATTCATAGCCGGTTCAATAGATGTATATTTAAACTTGAACTGATTCTGTAACAGTCTGAGTTTGCTTACTTTTGTATAAATTGCTAATACAGTCATTGTCAATGTTTCATATGCAAGGCATCATAACATCCACTTCACTAGTTGTACAGGACCAGGGCAGCTTTTATCTTCACTATGGATTGTGACACTATGGATATCTTATTCCATATATATATTAATCCAGTCAGACAGTGCTAGCTGTTACCAGTCAGGAGCACGCACACACTTCAGTCAGAGCAGACTTTACCACAGAGCAGGATTACATAACAGATTACATAACTGAATCTTAACATGATAGTTACAGATGACCTCATCACAAATCCGTTAACTCTTCATGAACTGAACATGCTACATACAGAATCAGTCAAACACACATAGGGTAATCAACATAACATATTAAATAACAATAAAACATACTGTAAAACTACTGAGCCCAGTCCCACAACCACATATTCCCAGGACGCAGTATACTCAGTTGTAATCTCATCGGTTTCTCTTGTTTTTTTTCCAGATGTTGACATAGGGACGCACGTCGTTGACCCTGCTACCACAAAAGGTGAAAACTAATTGTTAGAAAAAGAGGTCATGTTCTGTAAATAGAGGAATAAAGCAATTCTATCTACTTCTTTTTGACCCAGTTTTCTCCTTTTCCTTATCCCCAGGTTCATTCTCCTCTGTCCATAGGCATATTTATGTTTTATGCTGACCTAGGCCATTCAGATTTGTGCGTCTCCCACACCCCACTTTCAGCTCCTCCGTTCTATATCTCTAATCATAGGTTCCTATGTATATATATGGTATATCAGACAGTGTCAAGTACATTTACAGACAGAAATATCACTGCATATTGACATTTCTGTGAATATACAAACATATTTCAATGCATCTTCAGACAACCTACTGCTTCATGAAAATGGGTGACCCTAGGCCCATGCCTCGGGAGGCTAGACAGAAACACACCCTTGTCCATACCTCTATATATCAAATCCCTTGCTTCTATCTCTTGTCCCTGTGCTTTACATTGCTCTTTCCTAGTCATATTGCTCTCTTCCATTACTGTTGAAACATACAAACAAAGAGCAGTGCCCATCATGATATGAGGGTTTTAACTTAGCAATAATTTCAGATACTATTGGATGGATTCTGATAACTTGAGCGGGAGAAGACAGACATTGCTCATGACAAAACTGACTCCAAGTAGTGATTTGCCCAGATGATCAGTTTATAGTTACATAGTTACATAGTAATTGAGGTTGAAAAAAGGCTTTCAGTCCATCAAGTTCAACCTTTTAGGATCTCCTCTGATCTGCAATATGCAGACTAATTGTTAATTAATTCATCCAGAGCAAGCAAGTGAAACTTAGCCAATCGTCTCAAAGGGGGAAAAAAATTCCTTCCTGACCACAGATATTGGCAATCGGATTCCTCCCTGGATCAATACTCTCTCTCTAATTATAAAGGATAAGCCTGAATGCCCTTTTAAATTAGAAATACATCCAGTGCCCTTTTAAAGTTATCTATCGAATCCGCTGTCACCACTCCTTTGGTAGAGAATTCCACAGATTAACATAATTAATTAATGTAATCATATCACTTCTTAGACACCTTTTTTCTAGGGAAAATAAACTTAATTTGGTTAGTCTTTCTCCATAACATAGCCCCTCCATCCCCTTATTAGATTTGTAGCCCTTCTCTGTACCTTTTCTAGCTCTAAAATGTCCTTTTTATGATGTGGTGCCCAAAATTGTACTCCATATTTCAAATAACGGCGTACTAGGGATTTGTATAGTGGCAGAATTATTTTTGCTTCCCTTGCTTCTATTCCCCCTCTTAATACATGCTAATATTTAATTTATCTCTGCAGCTGCTGCTTGGCATTGAGCACTGTTACCCTGGTGGTTGTTCACAAGTACTCCCCAATCCCTTTCAGTATCAGATACCCCTATATTTGTTCCATTGAGATTATACATTGCCTAGCTATTTTTTCTTCCCAGATGCATAACTTTACATTTATTGGTATTAAATCTCATCTGCCATGTAGATGCCCATTCCTCTATGTTATGTAAATCCCTTTGGAGGGAAAGTACATCATTATCTGATTTAATTACCTTGCACAACTTCATGTCATCAGTAAAAATTGAGATACTATTTTCCAGTCCCACCTCTCAGTCATTAATAAATATGTTAAAAAGGAGAGGCCCTAACCCTGAACCCTTAGGAACCCCACTAACCACATTAGTTCAATCTGAGTATGTTCCATTTACCAAAACCGTTTGCTTCCTGTCCTTTAGCTAGCTCTTGATCCATGAGCAGATATCTACTGCAATTCCTGTATCCCTTAGTTTGCAGAATAGTCTTCCATGTGGCACTGTATCAAAAGCCTTTTCAAAAACCAAAAATACTACATCCAGTTGCCTTGATCCAAGTATCTACTTACCTCCTCATAGAAACTAATTAGATTTGTTTGACATAACCTATCCCTCATAAATCCTTGTTGAATCCTACTAATAATCCTGTTTGAATAGGAATATTCTTGTATATTATCCCTTATTAACCGTTCTAAAAGCTTTCCCTCTACAGAAGTGAGGCTCACTGGTCTGTAATTCCCCGGATTTGCTCTTGCTCCCTTCTTAAATATAGATATCACCTCTGCTTTTCTCCAGTCATCTGGTAGAGACCCTATGTTGAGTGAATCCTGAAAAATTAGATATAATGGTTTGGCTATTACAGAACACAATTCCCTCAGTACCCTTGGATGTATTCCATCAGGACCTGGAGCTTTATTTTTATTAATTTTTTCCAACCACTTTTGAATTTCTTCCTGTGTTAACCAATTATTTGGTGAAGGTAGTGTAGCCCCATTTTGTTGCAGTGACCCAAACACTGGTACTTCTCTTGTGTATACAGAAGAATTTGTTTTAGCTCATCTGCCTTTTCCTGGTCACTAATTATCAGACGGCCTTTGTCCCATTGTAATGTTCCTATAGCTTCCTTCCTGGTCTTCTTTCCATTAATATGTTTAAAAACTATTTTAGGGGTAGTCTTACTCTCCTTTGCAACTAATTTTTCATTTTCTATTTTAGCCAGTCTAATAGCCCTTTTGCAAGCCTTAGTGATTTCCTTGTAATCCCGTAAAGCAGTCTCTGTCCCCTCTTGTTTGTATAGTTTAAATGCCTGTTTTTTACTTTGTATCTTCATCTTTAAATCATTGTTAAGCCACATTGGATGTGATTTACTCCTTTTACCCTTATTCCCACATGGTATATGGTCATAAGTATGTATATTTAGTAAGGATTTGAACGTTCTCCATTTATGTTCAGTATTTTTACCTATCAGTTCTCTGTCCCAGTCTATACTTTGTATTGCTGACCTTAGGCCATTAAAATCTGCTCTTTTAAAATTAGGAGTTTTTGTTGGCCCCTTAAAGTTTTGCTTTTTAATTCAATCTCAAATGAGACTGTGTTGTGATCACTGGTTCCCAAAGGTTGCCCTATTTCATCAATTGCCAATAATTCTAACTTTCTCATTTTTCCTGGCAAGCTTCTGGCATTAGCAAGCATACACCTTATGTTATGAGTCTGTAGTTCTGAAGTGCCTGCCTCTGTACTTGAGTTACTTAGTAATACCTCCCTATTGACTATACTAACCCTCCCCCATCACCTCACCATGAGTAGTTAATTCATCCCTTATACCCTCTACACTTTCTACCCCATTACTTATATCTAGCCGCCCCCCCCCCCCGCCCCACCTACTAGTTTAAAAACTCCTCTAGCCTTTCAACCCCCTAGCACAAAAGCTTCCTCATCACAAAGGTGCAATCCATCCCTGCTTTAGAGATTGTACCTAGGTGAGAAGTCAGCCCAGAGCTCTAAAAACCCAAACCCCTCCTTAGTGCACCACATCTTTAGCCACGCATTAACCTCCATAAGCTCCTTCTGCCTTCCTGGGCTAGCATCTATACGTCACTCTGCTCTCTATCTCAGAAAATACTACCTTGGAGGTCCTTGCCTTCAGCTTATTACTTAGTTCTATAAAATCATTCTTTAGGACACTCCATCTTCCACTAACTTTGTCATTGGTACCAATATGTACCAAGACCACCAGTTCATTTCCATCCCCTCCCAATAATTTATCTACCTGATCCACAACATGCCAAACCTGAGCACCCGGGAGACAGCAAACTGTTAGATTACTGGGATCTGGGTGACGAATCAGTGTGTCTACCTTCCTAATAATAGAGTCCCCTACCACCAAAACTTGCCTGTTGCTCTGCCTATGCTGCCCTCCCACTCCTCCAGTAGAACTGTTCTCCCGGCTGTTAGAGGGAACAGCTCTATTTGGCATTGACATTCCTTAATAGACATCCCCAACATTTTCACTCAATCTGGCAAATCTGTTGGTGTTTGCCAACTCAGAACTGGTTTGCCTCCTCCTTCTGATCCCCCTGCTTCCCTTTGTAACTGTAACCCAGATACCTCCCTGGACATTCTCACTAGCCCCATCTCCACCCTCCATGCTAGGCACAGCTAAACTGTGCTCAGTGAGCACCTTCCCTTTTTCCAGTGGAGCAATATCACTAAGTGCTGCAATTCTCCTCTCCAGTTCTCCAATTTGAGCTTCCAGAGAGGCATCATGCTCACACCTCTCACAGAGGTATGGACCCTGGATCATCTGTTCCAGTAGTGCATACATATGACAGGATGTACACTAAGTGAGGTTGCCACTGGACTGACTCATAATTATTGTCTACAACATTTTGGTGGAAAAAAGAAACAAACAATAACAAAAAATAATATATTTGTATAATGTTTTATCAAAAATAATAATAATAATATATATATATATATATATATATATATATATATATGTATATTCCCATTTTTGCACTATAAGTCTGCCCTCCCTTCTCTTTGAACTCCCTCCTTTTATTTAAACTCCTAGGGCCTCATTCTATTATCGGCCGTAGTAGATGCGGGGCCGCAAGGACCGGCCGCAAGCTATTTGCCTATTTTATTCCCTTCCGGCCGGGGATTCCGGCAGGCTTGCGGCCGGCGCCTTGTTATCCCTTGCGGCCGCACGCTCCGGAGGAAAGCCTTTGATCTTAAACTGCCGCAAGAGTTTCGGCAGCAAGAAAATCCTGGTTGCTATTCAATTGCTCTGGGAACCCTCTCTGCAAGGCTAAAACCGAGCCGCAGCTTACTTGCAGAAAAAAGGTCCCGCAGGCACAAAATTAAAAAGCACATTATAAAGCCATAATAAAGCCATCCTGCACTCTGAGGAGACTATAAAGTGATTGTAGGTGTTAGCATTCATAGCACAACATTCCCCTACACTCAAATCCGTAAATACATTTTATTTTAATTTATATCAAATATCCATGGAAAAAGTCCAGAGGGCTTTGAGCACCTCAGACCCGCCCACGCTGCGGCCGGAAAATAAACAGTTAATGTAATCTCGGATTTGGGCTGATGTGCAAGCTTGAGAGGGGGTTGCTATTAATCCTCATGTCCCCCATTATGATCCATAGCATTTACAGAGCTTTACAGTGCCGTCTTGAATTTATTTTTGCTTTTAAAGATTTCTGAGCTTACGGCCGGTTGCAAGATATACGGCCGGCCGTAAGAGGATATCCTTGCGGCGCTGTATAATTGAATTGCAAGGTAACGGGAGCCCCGCAAGGAATCGCAGCTTTGCGGCCGATTTACGGCCGATAATAGAATGAGGGCCCTACACTTTTACTAGAACTGCACTTATACTAGAAGTGTTCGCAAGCTCACAAGTTTGCCCCTTCTCCTGTTTATATTAACTTCTGCCTACTCACCTGGACACAATTAGTGCACTCTGCAATTAATCACTTTTTACTTGCAAAGGGTATGAAAGGGTTATGCAATTGTAGCCCAGGGTAACCCAGGATAATAGGTACTACAGGAGCATCACCTGTATGTAGTAATGTTTGTACACTAATTAGGTGAACCTTCCCATGAAAGTTTGAATGGCAACATCAATACTGAAGCATAATCACATGTGGAATAATAGAAATTCCTAGAGGTATGTCTTGCATTATCCCTAGGCATTGCCTTGTTCTATATTGGGAAAACCTATGGCCAGGTGTCCAGACAGCCTGTAGTATAGATATAGGCCCGAACTATGTCACCTATGTTTCCCACTTCAGATAGATGAGTAGCTCCCAAATGCACAGTTTCAGTAGATTCATGACTGGGCTGAGAAGCAGGGAATGGTGGAGCAGACCTGGAGTTAGTAGCTCTGCGTGAGTGATATTTCTCTTGCTCTCGCTCCTGTAACCGGAGGTCTAACTGAAGGCGGAGGGCAATCACAAATTCAAGAACAGAAGGAATCTCTCAACAGGTTAATTTATACTTAAGTCTTTCTGAAAGGTATTCAGAAGGATGCATAGAGAGCCATATCATTTCATTCAGTCTCAGCTGCCACAGTACAAAGCTTCACTGCATACCACCCAACAGAGTACCCTGCTGAATACATAACAGTGAAGATGCTACTGCGGACATCTTTCCAGGAATGTCAAATACTGTCTGGAGGGCTTGGATGACAGCTTGTGATTAATTTAGCAAAGGAGTTTTTCTCCCATAAAGGTGAGACCATGCCAGGGTATAATTACCAAAAAGGGAGATCATATAAGCCACTCTGCTCTCTAGTATGAGCCCATGGAAGGCAGAAGGATTACCAGAACACATCTCAGGAACCGGTCTGACGGGTTCATGTGCAGGAGCAGGAGGTGAGACAGAAACTGACATAAGAGCTGCTGAAGCAGTTGGGATTGCAGCAATATTTGATGGAATAGAGAAACAAGACTGTCGAAGTCAATAGAAGCGACTGCACAAGATCTGCAGGGTGTTAGTAATAAAGTTCAGTTTGTCATAAGTCTGTGTAAAACAAGCTTCATGAGTATCCAGCAACTATCCTTGCCTGGAAATGGTCTTGGCTACCTCTGCAGGATCCATAATAGCCTAAGCAATAGACTGACCTTATAATAGCAGCTAACTATTGAATAGGAGAAATGCTCCTCGGTCAGTAGTGAGTCAAAACATTAAGACGTTCGGGTGTTGGACAGGGAACCTGCAACTATGGAAATGTAATTATTGCTATTATATGTGCTTATTTTCGGTAAGGACAGGTCTGCATATTGTCACCTCTCTTATTCATATCCCTGTGTTTTTTCTTGTCCCAGAGTTATCGCTCTTGCATCTTAAAGCATTGTCTTGAGCATGCCTTTCTGTTTTCTGCCATTGTTTCTCATCTGCCTATTTGCTATCGGCCTCAATCCTTAAAAGTTGTATTATTGATCTTCTAATGTACTCCTTTCTACCCTTCCTTCTTGTCTATGTGCATTGTAAGTTTGCAAGTTTTCAATCTTGTGACGTGCCCTGGAAACAAGCTCTATGTACATTTGATTCTAAGCTCAAAAACAGGGCCCTCTATTCTTTATATGGTGTTCATTTTGTGTTTGCCATTTACTCAACCCCTGTACAGCGCTACAGAATATGTTGGCGCGTTATAAATAAAGATAATAACAATAATAATTATTTCCTTCATCCTTTGTTTTCTCCCTTTATGTCACTGCGTTTTCTCCCATTTTTTTCTATCTTTTTATTATACTTTTGTTTGCTTTCTCACTCTTTTGGGCCATTGTTTTCTCCTTCATTCCTGTTCTTTTGTTTTCTCCCTGTGTCTTGTCTCTGTTTTCTCCCTAATTCTTTGCTATCTCTCTCTTGCTTTCTTGACTTTTCATTTGTCTCTTTGTTGTTATGCTCTCTCTTTCTCTAATCACCCTATTACTTTCTCTCCTTTTCTTTTGCATCCCATATCTTTCCTGCTATATTGTGGTGCTGTGCTCAGTTTTATTTTAATGCTCTCTCTCTGTTTAGTTTCGGGAGCCAAAACTAAGATTCATACAACTCCAGATGTGCCCGTAACAACCTATCCAGGTGAGAGATAAGTGTAAAAGCTACAAATGCTTGTTTAATTTAAAACTATAGTTAATAACTAGTATTTTATAGGTTGAACATCATTTAAAAAATTTCATTTTTGCAACTGTAAAATAAGATAAGATTGAAGTTTGCCATTTAAATCTTTAGACTTTATGATCCACAAACAAAAAGAAGTTGAAAAGTAATCTTAATGATAGATTAATGCATTTAATTATTGATAACCTCCTGTGTTATGCACATGGGTTGAATGCAGAGAGCTGTGATATTGCTAGTGTAGACAGTTGTTTTCTCAAGCAGTCTCTTGTTCCTTTTGTTTCAGATGTTAAAACAACTGTTCCTGTCGCTGGCCATGCCATCACACCAGGTAAACACGAACTGTGACAAAAAAGAGGTCATGTTCTGTAATTAGAGGATTGAAGAAATCCTGTCCTGTCGCCAAAGTTTACACAAAGAGAGCAAGAAAAAAATCTATTATGCATCAGGTAGAATCAGTAGACACTTCAGGGGTTTGCTGAAGGTACTTTATTATATAAGACTCTGGCACTAGAAGAGACCCCATGAAGTATAAGGACTATTGCAAAATAGCGCATTACCTATCTCCAGGATTATGTAGAAGTTAAGTTTAAATTGCATAATGGCTTCTATTGCCACATAAGGACTGGCTGCAGAGAGCACATAAAAGCTCCACTCCACTCCAAGTGTACACCTGTGTATAACCTGACTACTCAGCAATACATACAGGTTCCACTGAAAACTAACATATCAGGTGAAAAATACCAGTATAATCCATAAAAGTAAGTTCTATAAAAAGATTATTAATATTAATAACCAAGGGGTGAAAAAAAAACAATGTATTTCATACTGTTTAAGGAACTTAATATGAATCCCATAGACTAGTATAGATACTCTCAGACCCAATTTATGTAAACAGCACTTATTTCCAGATAGGATAAATAACTCACCAAGTCAGAGACTTTGGGGCCGTTCCTTGATTGGAGATTCAACCACCAGCAAACGCTCCAGATAGCAGATAGCAAAATGATCCACGCTCTTGTCTAGGGCCGGTACTAGACCAGATAGGCCCCCAGGCGGAAAAACTCTAGGGCACCTCTCTCTCTCACCCTCATTAGTATTTGCATGTGTTTAACAAGTACCTAGCAAGCTCTGTCATGTCTAGAGCCCCAGGCAATTTAGTGCAATTATCCAATTTGGCAATGCCTGTTTAAAAATATTTCATGCTTTGTCAATCAAAAGTGTCATATACTCTATAGCTTATTCCTTAATCATAAAGCTTTTGATATAAATGATCTGACCACACACCATGTGGCTGCAGACACTAAGACTGGTTCTGCTCGTGTCAAACAGTCAGGTTTAAAACTTATAGAATTGAAAAGTTTAATCACAAATTCCTTTGTCCCTTGTTACTTTTCCACCTGCCGCTTTGTTCCCTGATCATTCTTCTCTCTTACTACCTGCGTCCTTCACTCACTTTAACCTAAACTATGAGTCTCTCTGCTGATTCTCCCTATACAAACTCTCTTGTCCTCTCCCAGTTGTCCATTTTCTGATCATATATTTGTCATTCTCCTGTCAGGTTGTGCTGTTGCTTTGCTACTGTGATCAGTTGTATTCTCATGCAGTCTCTCTGGTTGTTTGATTTCAGGTGTTTCTGCAAAGGAGACTCCCACTACCCAAGTCGCCACAAAACGTGAGAGCTCATTACTGTAAAATGATCATATTGAAGACTGTTTTCCATTTGTCCCCAGCTCAGATATAAATAAGATTATAAGCCCCTCTCAGGTCCAGTTTAGTAAATATAGTAGAGACACTGAGATGTTCAGATAGGTTTAGAAATGAGTGATATGGTATACTGATTCTTAACAGTAATTTTATTTAAACCTCTGTTATCAATACAAGGGCATAATAAACCATATTTCTTTTGAACAAAGAAAAATAATCATCAACAGGGGAGCTGCACCCTTCTTTAAAATCTTTGTGGAAATGTTCCTGTGTATATTCTTTCATGGCTTGCCATTCAGGTTCTGAGAGAAGAAAGGTTGTTCCTCTAGTAGTTATAGTACCATAAGGATCAATGGCACAGTCATATTCTGGGGCAATCTGCTTGCTTCAGTCGGGCTTGATAAGGCTGTTATGGCTAAACCTACCCAGCAGATCTTTCACGTTCTTTTATTTTCCTTCAGCAAGGCAGCTGATTGCTCTAAAATATCCTTGCATTCATATAGTATTTGAAATATGTACACAGGATCAGCATATTAAAAAGAACCATGGAACTGCTTTTATTGCTGTTTTAATTCAAACCAGGTTCAATAGATGTATATTTAAACTTAAACTGATAACAGTCTGTAACAGTCTGAGTTTTCAGGGTTTTGTATAAATTGCTAATAGTCATTGGCAATGTTTGATATGCAAGGCATCATTACATCCACTTCACTAGTTGTACAGGACCAGGGCAGCTATTATCTTCACTATGGATTCTGACACACACACACACATATATATATATCTTTGAGATATCTTATTCCATATATATATTAATCCAGTCAGACAGTGCTAGCTGTTACCAGTCAGGAGCACACACACACTCCAGTCAGAAAAGACTTTACTACAGAGCAGTATTACATAACAGATTACATAACTGACAGATTACATAACCGTATTTCAACATGACAGTTACAGATGACCTCATCACTTTCTAAATCAGTTAACTCTTCATGAACCAAACATGCTACATACAGAATCATGTCAAACACACATAGAGAAGCAACGTAACATACAGTAATAATACATAGGGTAATCACCATAACATATTAAATAACTATAAAACATACTGTAAAACTACCGGGCCCAGTCCCACAACTACATATTCCCAGGAGGCAGTCCTGATAGGAGTCCTTATGCAGCCAGTGTAATTGCCAGCCTCAAAACCCTAATCATCCTGGGTGGATCATATGAGTCCAAAGAACTGGTGGTCAGGGGAATCATGACATATTCACAATATCAGAATATCAGAGAAAATAGCTAGTACAATGTATAACCAATTTAATTTTCATTAAGACGAATACATTGCCCAGTATGCAGAAAATATTGTTTTGCAACTGGCATAATATAATGATCTAACTGAAAGAGTATTGTTATCTTAGTAAATGAATGATGCTGTTGCTGCTTTCCCAATACTCTCTGTATTTGTTAGTTGTGCAGTTGCCACTGGACAGATTTTATAATACAGCAATAGCACCTCTGCAATAAAGGCCCTGATCGGATTACTGTATCACCCATTTTTATACTTTATTCATATACTATTCATATACATTCATATACTAGTGACTTGCTCTTCAAAAATGACGGTAAACAAATTTAAAGGCTGGCAATGCTGTTTCTCCACAAACAAAAAGAAGTTGAAAAATAATCTTAATGATAGATTAATGCATTTAATTATTGATAACCTCCTGTGTTATGCACATAGGTTGAATGGAGAGAGCTGTGATATTGCTAGCGTAGTCAGTTGTTTTCTCAAACAGTCTCTCGTTCCTTTTGTTTCAGATGTTAAAACAACTGTTCCTGTCGCTGGCCATGCTATCACACCAGGTAAACACGAACTGTGACAAAAATACAAAAATACATACAGGTTCCAGTGAAAACTAACATATAAGGTGAAAAATACCAGTATAATCCATAACTGTAAATTCTTTTTTTTTTTTTTTATATTGTTTTATTAAGAGTATCAAGGTAATACTATAATACACATGTTTCAACGATAAAACAAAAATGATATAGACAATGTCCTTGAAAAATATAAACATACAAATAAATAACCTTTTAACTTCAATTATCGACTTTTTGCTTTCTCTCTTTTTTTTTTTTTTGTTATATGAATTCAGATTACTTACATATAGAAATACAGGTTATCGAACTTGTAACCTAAAAACAAAGGAAAAAAACACGCCTAGGGTAAAGGGAAGGGGGGGGGGAAGAACAGGAGAAGAGAGGGACATGGAAAATCAGAATCCACACCCTGATTGTCCTAAGAATTAGAGAACTCTGTAACTTTACCATCCGATCTTAAGGATCCAGGTGTCCCAGCATGAAGCCCATTTCTTGTATGATTGATTCAGGTCAGCTGAGATAACGCTCATATCATATATGAACTTAAGCTTACGTAAAACTTCACTATATGTGGGTAATCCCGATTTCCAGGCTTTAGCTAGCGTAACTCGCGTTGCCAAAAACACTTAGTGTGACAAAAGTTGAGCCTGGTTACTAAGGCCCTCTATGGGTAGACCTAAAAGAGCTTCTTCCGGTTTTTGGGGAATCCTGCAATCCCAGAGTTTCTCCAAGATATCATATGTCCCCAGCCAGATGTGGGCAATCTTAGGGCAATCCCACAGGACATGTTTAAGAGTACCTAAATCAGTACACCCCTAAAACAATTACCTTCCAAAGAAGGATTGGAAAGCTTCAACCTAGCAGGTGTTAGGTACCACCTCAAAATAGTCTTGTTTGAGTTTTCCCTCAATATTACGTTCAATGAGGAGCCTGCCGCCTGTTTATGTATTTTATTCCATTGAGCCTCGTTTAAGTCAATGGCAAGTTCCGACTCCCAAGATTGTTGATGATGTAGTTTAGGTGGTGTGGTCTGGTCTGTTAGGTAGTTATAAATAATAGAGATATTCCTTCTGCCAGCCGGATTCTCAAGGCAACATTTCTCAAATGGAGTAGTCCTGGCAGCGGCATTACATTTGATTACTTTGGAGATATTGACATGTATCTGGGACAAATTAAGCCATTCCCTTAATGGTAAATGGTGTTCTTCCCTAAATGCTGTAATAGACCACTGTCTATTTCCCCTCAACAGATCAGCCACCACCGTAAATGTATTGTTTATCCACCACTTAAATTGCGAGAGTCTATAAATTAGTGCCGTTCTTTGGTATACCCACAATGGGGCTATCCATGAGCTTGTTTCAACCAGTGGGATTCTCTTGTTTGTCTGGGTCAGAACTGCCAGAGACTGGACCATGCAGTTAGTAAAGGAGGCATTCCCCAACTTAGAATGTAAGCTAAGCCAAATAACCTGTTTAATGTGGAGGCCACTTTGTTCAAAGATATTTGTTTCTATTTCTACCCATATTGGCACTTGTTCTTTACCAAACCATTTAGTGATTTGGGCTAATCTAGTGGCTTTACAATATTTCAATAGGTCTGGGAGGGCCAGCCCTGCTCTCGCCTTTGAAGCCTTCATGGCCGTCTTATTTATTCTAGGTCTTTTACGGTCCCAAAAGAAGCGAGAGATTGCCCCCTGAATAGCCAAGATATCCTTGGAACGAACAGTCGTTGGAATGGTACGGAAGAGATACAGGAGCTTGGGCAAAATATTCATTTTGATAGCGTGAATCCTTCCTAACCACGAAATTTTGTATGAGGACCACGTATTTAAATCCATAATTAATTTTTTAATGAGCGCCGGGAAGTTTGCTGAGTACGTTAGGCCAGATTGTCTGGGGATAAAAAACCCTAGATATTTAATGTGGTTTTGGACCCACCTAAAGGAGAAGTTTCCTGATAATTGGGCTTTCAACTGCTCTGGTAAGGAGACATTTATCGCTTCACTCTTACTCGAATTAATTTTAAAGCCAGAGATCCTACCAAAAAGTTCAAGAGCATGGAACAGGTTAGGGAGACTGACTAATGGTTCGGAGATAGTAAGCATGACATCATCCACGAAGAGGCTTAATTTATGTTCCGTCTCTCCCACTCTAACTCCCCTTATATCCATATCCTCTGGTTACCGCCAGAGGTTCAATACACAAAGCAAAGAGGAGATAGAGGGCACCCCTGCCGCGTTCCTCTCGTGATTTTAAATGATCGAGATTTAAGCCCCTGGTATGCAACATATGCTGTCAGGGCCAAATATAATGCTAAAATAACCTTCACTAACTTCTCGCTTAGGCCAAATTTATGTAGTGTCTCTGCCATATACACCCAATCGATCCTATCAAAGGCCTTTTCCGCGTCAAGGGATAACAGCATTAAGGGCGTATTCTGGAATGATGCTACATCAAGCAGTTTTATAATCCGTCTGGTGTTGTCTGGCGCTTCCCGACCCTGGATAAACCCAACCTGGTCTGGATGTATTAGGCTCGGCAGCACCTGAGATAGCCTGTTCGCTAAGATTTTAGAGTAGAGTTTAACATCACAATTGATCAAGGAGATAGGTCTATAACTCTTACATTGAGATGGGTCTTTACCCTCCTTAGGTATTACTATCACTTTGGCTTACAGGAATTCTGCCCTCATAGGCTTACCAGACAAAAAATCGTTAAAAAGCCGCTGAAGATGGGATGCTAACGTATCTATAAATTGCTTATAATAAAAATTTGTAAACCCATCCGGGCCAGGTGCTTTATGGGCCTTGGTCTCTTTTATAGCTCTCCTAACTTCAGTTAGATCTATGGGCCCATCTAGCAAATCTGAATGTCCGGCATCCAGTTTTGGGAGTTTAATGGAAGACAAAAAAGTGTCTATTTGGGTCATATGATCAATCGAGCCCGACCTAGCAGGTGCAGAATACAGATTGGCGTAATTTTTTTCAAATGCCTGCGTAATGTCACGTGGCTTATAGATAATTTTATCATTCTCCATCTTTAGTTTTGGAATAAAAGAGTTTGCTCGTTGCTGGTTGAGCTTTCTGGCTAGCATTTTATATGGCTTATTCGAGAGTGTGAAATACTGAGATTGGGTTCTTTGCAGTAGTGTTACTGTTGTTTGAGTTTAAATATTTCCGCCTGGGTCTCAGGTGGTCTCCTAGAGAGGGGGATTGCTTGAAGGGTCGAAATTTTTTTGTTTAGTATATTTATTTGGGCTAACTCTGTTCTTTTAGAGCATGCACCAATCTGAATGCATTTACCCCTTATCGCTGCTTTGTGTGCAGCCCAAACTCCATCTATCTCTACCTCACCCTCACCATTTAGATCAAAATAGTCTGTTATGGCGCTATGTATTTTATCTTTCGTGACTACGTCATTAAGTAGAGCTGGATTAAGTGCCCACGAGGGGGAGCGCCCTTTAGGCAACAGGTCATTTAAGGAAATACATACAGCATCATGATCTGACCATGCAATGGGCCGGATTTCAGCATCCTGTAGGTTCGAAGCTAGCTGTTGCTGTATTAAAATATAGTCGATGCGAGAATATGAGTTATGTCTAGCCGAGTAGTGAGTGTACTCCCTATCATTAAAATGGGTCATTCTCCATGCGTCAAGCAAACCGTGCTTGTTAAGTAGGAGTTTGAAAGACTTTGTTGCGGTGGGAATAATCATCGGGTCCGAATAGCCCGATCTATCCTTTGCTTGGTCCAGGACCGAGTTTATGTCTCCCCCAATAATCCATGTTGATTGTTGCCAGTCAGACATAATGTCTGAGATTTTATGAAAAAATGTAGCCTGTCCAATATTCGGGGCGTATATATTTAGCAATGAGCTCTGGCGTTCGTTAATAGTGCCCTGTACGAGGATGAATCTCCCTTCTGTGTCTCTGCGTGTGGATATGTGTTGGAAATTTAATCTCTTGTGTATTAAAATGGACACTCCCCTTTTTTTTTTCTGGGGTGGTAAAATGAAACGTTTGCGTGAAGCATTTCCCCCAATATTTTGGGATAGAATTCTTCTTAAAATGGGTCTCCTGTACCATGACAATATCTAGCCCCATGCGACCGTACTCCCCTAGGGCAATCCCCCGCTTCACCGGCTCATTCAGCCCCTGAACATTATGAGATGCTATGCATAAAGCCATTACTCACTACTTGTTCTGAGCGACACCCAAGAGATAGAGCTTCTGATGAGTAGGTTATCCGCTGAAAGCAGGTGACCTGAGGAGTGTTCTTCACTTGGACCTAATTATTCGTAGGGCTCCACACCAGGCTAGAGTAAATAGATCAAGTATAGAGAGGGGGAGGGGAGAGAAAAAGAAGAGAAGCCGGAGGGAGGGAGGAAGGATGCGTCTAAAGGAGGAAGCAAAAATAAATAAAAAGATATATATATATATATATATATATTTATATTAAAGCAATGTATAAAAATAACCGTGTTGTACAATACAGTACGTAAATCTAACCGTATACAAGTAAGTAATTATGAAAGATATGTGTATAGTGTTTGTATGGGTATATTAAGTATATATCCAGAACAATATACAATTACACTGAAATGAGAAGAGCAACTCGCTGTCCTCCTATAACCTATGGTGAAGCACCTGGAATCCTTGCAAAAAGATATCCAGGCAACTCGCCAAAACAAAAACCAAAATAAAGTCAAAATAGAAAAAGTTTACAAAATTAACCCCGTGTGGGGCACAGCTTCAGAAACATAACATTAACAGTTAAGTGACTATAACTATGCAGATGAAATCTAAACGTTAGACAGCTGCTGTAGAGGACCCTGAGCTAATATTAGAGTCGGCACCAGGTGAAAATAGATAAAATCAAACATATACATACACATACATATATCTACATACACATATATATATATCTGTATATACATACCTCCATCTATATATATCTACCCAGAAAACTAGGACTAAATTATCTCAACATTGTCGCTAAATTTAGCCTGGAGGCTGTGCCTTATGTAGATAAAGCTACAAAGTCCCTGTTCTACTGTCCACAGTTTTATAGGGTGTATTATGCATTGAGAAATCTTTTCCTTTTCCCTTTAGTTTTTCACCCTTCTAAATGTAAAAGATTATTACAGACTTAGGTTCTTTGTTGCAGCCTAGGGCATCTGTAGGATCTGGCATCCAGGCGTTGGGCCGCTTCCCCTACTTCTGGTAAACGAATGTTCCAAGACGAGAGCAGCGCCATGCCCTCCTCCATTTCAAAAACTGGGTAAATTCTTCCATCTCTCACAATGTTCAATTTGAAAGGAAAGCCCCAGGTATACCTCCATCCTTGCGCCAAAACAATCTCCAGAAGAGGTTTGAATAATCTCCTCTTGTACAAAGTGGTCGGAGAAAGGTCAGCAAAAATGGTGGGCTGGCCACCTGCAATCTCTGGAATACCAGGTCTCGCAGCTTTCATAAAGAGCTCCTTGGTCGTGTAGTAATGAAATTTTGCAATAACATCTCTAGCTCTCTCTCCAGCAACAGGACGACCTGACAATGCTCTGTGAATGTGGTCTATTCTGAAGGCTTCCTCTTCTAGGTTTGGCAGCAAAAGTTTGCAGAGATCCATCATATAATTTGGGAGATCTGTAATGGATTCTGGGAGGTTACGGATCCGAATATTTTGACGACGAAAGCGGTTTTCCAGGTCTTCTTGCACGTATTGGAGTTGGCTTTGTTCATCTCTTAAGGTTGACACTTCTCCTTTCAGTTGGGAGTGGGCTGCTAATAAGTCATGGTACCTCACTTCCAGGTCGGTCACTTTAGAATCAACTGCTTTTATTTCACCAGTAAGTTCTGCAGCCACTATCTTGATTTCTCCAGTGATCTCAGTTCTAAAAGTGGAGATTAGATCTTTTAGATCCTGTATGTCTGCTTTCGTACTATAGAAGCCAGGGAAGAAGATATAATTCTGCCACTATACAAATCTCTAGTACGCCCTCATTTGGAATATGGAGTACAATTTTGGGCACCACCTCACAAAAAAGACATCTTAGAGCTGGAAAAAGTACAGAGAAGGGCTACAAAACTAATAAGGGGAATGGAGGGGCTAAGTTATGAAGAAAGACTAGCAAAATTAAACTTATTTTCGCTAGAAAAAAGGCGTCTAAGAGGAGATATGATTACGTTATTTAAATACATCCAGGGTCCATATAAGGCTTTGTCAAGTGAGCTTTTTGTAGCAAGAGATTTTCAACTGACAAGAGGACATCCGTTGAGGTTAGAGGAAAAAAGATTTCACCTTAAACAAAGAAAAGGGTTCTTCACAGTTAGGGTGGTTAAACTGTGGAATTCTCTACCAAAGGAGGTGGTGACAGCGAATTCGATAGACAACTTCAAAAAGGGGTTAGATATATTTCTGAATAAAGAGGGCATTCAAGGCTATCCTAGATAACTAGCGAAGGAATATTGATCCATGGAGAAATTTGATCGCCAGTTTCTGGGGTCAGGAAGGAATTTTGCTTTTTTTCCCCCTTATGAGACAATTGGCAAAGTTTCAATGGGTTTTTTTTTATGTTTGCCTTCCTCTGGATCAATTAACAATAATTAACAATTAACAATAATAATAAATAGTCCAAATTAAAAAGATCAATAGAGATCTAAAAAGGTTGAACTTGATGGACTAACTCTTTATTCATTCTCCAATACTATACTATTAATAATTATTTAATCAATAATTTAATTAATAACTAATCCGCATATTGCAGATCAGAGGAGATCTTAACAGGTTGAACTTGATGGACTGAAAGTCTTTTTTCAACCTTAATTACTATGTAACTATGTAACTATGTACTAGGCCCTGTGGATTCCATGGTAGCAGTTGGGGAACGCTCGGGAGTTGAGGCTGGCTGTCGGGCAGACTGCATTGGTGTCTTTGTTGTACAAAAGTCCTGTATAGTTTTGGTTGCCCTTCTTGCTGAGATCCCAGCCATTCCTTTTTTATAAGAACCGTACATAAAATGTAGTTGTCAAAGTCACTTCACCTTGAGTTGTGCCACCACACCGGAGTATGGGGTGCGTTTACATAGTGAGCATATTCTTATCCACTTGTGTCAGTAAAATAGGCCGGTTAGGCATCCTCAAAAATATTGGTGTATTTTGAAAGTCTCTGATGATATATTCCTACAGGTCCACTAGGTGGCAGTGCAAAATAGTTTGGTTGCAGCAATTTGGTAGATACCAGTTTTGTCCACAAGATGGAGCTAATCACATAGATTTGCTGGGAAATAGCCTCCTGGCCACCAGGTGGCGACGTTATAATGTGCTAGGCCTAGCACCGGCCAGATAAAACTTTATTATTGTGCAGATGCTGGACTTTGATCCTCATGTACAGGGTTTCAATAGATACAAACTCTGAAGAGGTTTATGCCCATAAGGTGTGTAGTTTTTTATTTTTATTATTTCTGTTCACAAATTGGATTGGTGGCCAGGGTTGTCGTGTAATACATTCAATGCTGTACACTATTCAATCTTTGTGTAGGGGCTTAACCTACTAAGTTGATGTTTACCAGTTAGGCAGCTTTAGATTGTCCCTGTTAGGGGGTCTATCTCTGGGGCAGGTGATATGGTGTTTCTGCTATTGCTATTGAAATAAGCTCACCATTTCCTCCTAGCAGGCCTCCAGCAACTGTCCAGGTTAGGGCTTCAGACTGGTCTCTCTTCTTCTACTATCTCCTGTTGCCCCACTGTCCAGTTGTCCCTCATCCAGTCCACTTTGCCAGGGGGTAGTGGTGTTCTGTGCTTCTAACGCTGGGCCTTACCGGCTGCACTCCTCCTACTGTGCTGCGCCTCAAGATGGCGGCCGCAATCTCGCGGGCTTTTCTTCACAGGCTGTAGCGGGGCCTGCTCGCTCACCTCTGGGCTACTCCTGTCTTAGGGCGCTCCGGGTGGCCACCACAGCACTGGCACTCCCGTGGTAGTCAGCCCTGCTCTGTCTCCTCAAGATATCCTTGGCCTGGGGGAAGGCCGGGTTCCGCGGCGCCGCTTCCCGAGGCAGCTGCACAGCTTGCTGCGGGTGTCACCTCCACGGGGGAAAACCTTGCTGCCAAGTTGGTCGATCCCCTTTCTGGTCGGCTCCTGCAGTTCAGTAGGGCATATTACCCCTGCAGGCCTCTTTTCGGCTGTTTTTATGCGGGTTATCCGACTTTTAAATAATATTTGCAGCCTGTCTGTGCAGAGCTCAGCTCCTGCACGTCCGCTCCGTTCGCCTGCTAGCCCCATAACTGTAAATTCTATAAAAAGATTATTAGTATTGATAACCGAGTGGGGAAAAACCCCAATGCATCTCGTACTGTTTAAGGAACTTAATATGAATCCCACCGACTAGTATAGATACTCTCAGACCCAATTTATGTAAACAGCACTTATTTCCAGATAGGATAAATAACTCACCAAGTCAGAGACTTTGGGGCTGTTCCTTGATTGGAGATTCAACCACCAGAAAACGCTCCAGATAACAGTTAGCAAAATGATCCACGCTCTTGTCTTGGGCCGGTACTAGACCAGATAGGCCCCCAGGCGACAGAACTCTAGGGCACCTCTCTCTCACCCTCATTAGTATTTGCATGTGTTTAACAAGTACATTGCAAGCTCTGTCATGTCTAGAGCCCCCAGGCAAGTTAGTGCAATTATCCAATTTGGCAATGCCTGTTTAAAAATATTTCATGCTTTGTCAATCAAAAGTGTCATATACTCTATAGCATATTCCTAAATCATAAAGCTTTTGATATCAATGATCTCACCATACACCATGTGGCTGCAGACATTAAGGCCCTCATTCAATTGCGATCTGGCCAATTGAATAGGGCTCTAAATAAGAACATAACATATATTTTTTAAAGAAGTGTTTAGTTAGTGAAAACCTTGCATTTGGATAGATGCTTACTAACTAAAAACTTATTTAAAAAATATATGTTATGTGCTTATTTAGAGCCCTATTCAATTGGCCAAATTGCAATTGAATGAGGGACTAAGACTGATTCTGAGTTTTCAGGGTTTTGTATAAATTGCTAATAGTCATTGGCAATGTTTGATATGCAAGGCATCATTACATCCACTTCACTAGTTGTACAGGACCAGGGCAGCTATTATCTTCACTATGGATTCTGACACACACACATATATATATATGACCTCATCACTTTCTAAATCAGTTAACTCTTCATGAACCAAACATGCTACATACAGAATCATGTCAAACACACATAGAGAAGCAACGTAACATACAGTAATAATACATAGGGTAATCACCATAACATATTAAATAACTATAAAACATACTGTAAAACTACTGAGCCCAGTCCCACAACTACATATTCCCAGGAGGCAGTCCTGATAGGAGTCCTTATGCAGCCAGCGTTATGGCCAGCCTCAAAACCCTAATCATCCTGGGTGGATCATATGAGTCCAAAGAACTGGTGGTCAGGGGAATCATGACATATTCACAATATCAAAAATACTTTACTGTAGAGAAAATAGCTAGTACAATGTATAACCAATTCATTTATCATTAAGAAGAATACAAAGCCCAGTATGCAGAAAATATTACAGTAATATGTTTTGCAACTGGCATAATGTAATGATCTAACTTAAAAAGTATTTTTATCTTAGTAAATGAATGATGCTGTTGCTGCTTTCCCAATACTCTCTGTATTTGTTAGTTGTGCAGTTGCCACTGGACAGATTTTATAATACAGCAATAGCACCTCTGCAATAAAGGCTCTGATCGGATTACTGTATCACCCATTCTTATTATATACTAGCGACTTGCCCGTCAAAAATGACGGCAATCAAATTTGAAGGCTGGCAATGCTGTTTGCCATGCAATGTAAGGCTCTCCTCTTCTAACTTGCAGGCCTCGCGATGAGCTCCTTTGATGCTCATCGCGGGCCTCACAATGAGCGCCTTTGGCGATCATTGTAAGCCTCTCCCACCATCTACTTTACTGGCATCACGATGAGCACCTTTGGCGCTCATCGTGAGTCACACAATGAGCGGCTTTGGTCAAGTATGCAAGCAGGGAGCAAGACTGAACATTACCTGGGGTAGAGAGAGATACATCAGATAAATGTGCTTTATACTTTCTGGAATCCAAAACTGGTGACACCACAAAATTCTTCTTGCACATCCACTATCACGGGATGAGGAGAAAAAGTTTTAGTGGCAAATTAATTTTGGATGGATAGCTTCAAGAGGGAGGATTGGAAGATAGAAGGAATCCTGAAGGATGATCATAACTGGAATTAGAAGGAAACTCTGTTAATTTTGCAAGTGATGGACCCAATCTCTCACATGGTTGTCAGCTTAGATTGCTGGTGGAGAGCCAAACTTTGTCCCTTACTTGATATGGATTAGTTGGATGCCTGCTGCCAGGAAAGACATTTGGATCTGTATCCAATGCTGAAGAAGGTCTTGAACCTCAACTGCAAGGATATCAGATGGTCAGCACTGAGGAGGAAACACAGAAGTTTCATAGCCCAAGGCAGCAAAAAATGGAGATACTCCAAGAGCATCATATTTCCTAGAATTGAGAGGAAAAGCAAGAGACAGTGACTGAGACCAACCATCTTGACTGTGGGAAATACAACAATGGAGATGCTGCTCTAGGGTTTGATTAGTGTGTTCAATTATACAGTTAGATTGAGGATGGTAGGCCAAACTGAAATGTAAATCAAAACTGAGTTTACTACAATCTAGACACAAACTGTGATCCTCTGTCTCTCCTTGAGTATGCCGTGATGTCTAAAGGTCTCCTCAATGTAGATATTGGCAATGCAGCAAAAGGTAACTTAGGCAGAGGGAAACGGTTTTAGAGAATCGGCACACAATTATTAAGATAGTAGTAAATCCCAGGATAAGTTCCATGGTGGCCCAGTGGTTAGGATGCAGGTGCTTTCGCCAAAGGATCCTGGGTTCAAATCCATCCAGGGAACCAAGAGGTCACACTGGCACGTATTTGGATGGGAGACCACCTGGGAATATCAGGAGCTGTATGCTGTGGCCCACTGGAGAAGGAACTGGCAACCCACTCCAGTATCTCTGCTATAAAAAACCAAGTGGATCAGAATGGTGTGTTGTCCATGAGGTCACAGAGAGTCAGACATCACTGAGTGACGTCATTTACATTTGATATCATGAGACAGAAGAATATTCTCAATAAAGTTCATATATGTGACCAAGGACCTGTGGGTACAGGAAAAGTCTGAAGCAGCCTTCAAGGACATGTCCTAGGAACCTTAGTTTTGGACACATACTGGGCAAAAATCTTGAACATCCTGGTGAAGCTTGGAGGAGATTCTCCTTCATATATTCTTTCATGGCCTGTCATTCAGAGTAATACTACAACGTAGATCATAGCACAGTCATATTCATGATGAAAAGGTTAATTCTTCTGCCTGTTTTTTAGGCAAGACATGAGTAAAGTCATCATATGAGGGTTTTAAGTTAGCAATAATTTCAGATACTATTGGATGGATTCTGACAACTTGAGCAGGAGAAGACAGACAGTACTCATGACAAAACTGACTCCATGTAGTAATTTGTCCAGTGTATGAAAGGGTTATGCAATTGTAGCCAAGGGTAATCCCAGGATAATAGGTACTACAGGAGCATCACCTGTATCTAGGGATGTATGTATATGAATTAGGTGACCTTACCATGAAAGTTTGAATGGCAATATCAATACTGAAGTATAATCACATGGGGAATGATAGAAATGCCTAGAGGTATGTCTTGCATTATCCCTAGGCACTTCCTTTTTCTATGTTGGGAAAACCTCTGGCCAGGTGTCTAGATAGCCTTTAGTATAGATATAGGCCTTACCTGTTGCCACTTCAGATAGATGAGTAGCTCCCAAATGCACAGTTTCAGGCGGTGGGCAATCAGACATTCAAGCACAGAAGGAATCTCTCAACAGGTTAATTTATACTTAAGTCTTTCTGAAACATGGTTGGAAGGATGCAAAGAGAGCCACATCATTCCATTCAGTCTCAGCTGCCAAGGTTCAAAGCTTCACTGCATACCACCCCACAGAATGAGTACCCTGCTGAATGGCTTGGATGCCATCCTGTGATTCAGTTAGCGAAGGATTATTCTACCATAAAGGTGAGGCCATGCCAGGGTATCATTACCAAGAATGTAGATCATATAAGCCACTCTGGCTCAATCTGTGCAGAATGTGGTAGGCTAGAGAGCAAAAAGAATCTCACATTGGTTAATGAGCCCATGGCAGGCAGAAGGGTTACCAGAAAACTTCTCTGGGACTGGTCTGCAGGGTCCATGTGCAGGAGCAGGAGGTGAGACAGAAACAGACATAAGAGCTGCTTAGGCAGTTGGGCAATATTTGATGGAATAGAGAAACAAGACTGTCAAAGACAATGGAAGCGACTGCACAAGATCTGCAGGGGGTTAGTAATAACGTTCAGTTTCTCATCAATCTGTGTAAAACAAGCTTCATGAGAATCCAGCATCTATCCTTGCCTGGAAATGGTCTTGCCTACCTCTGCAGGATCCATAATAGCCTAAGCAATAGACTGACCTTATAATAGCAGCTAACAACAAGAGATAGCAATGCCCAATAACAGGCCAGAAGTCAGAAACAGGCTGAAGACAACTGAGGTTAAGCAATACAGTCCAAAGATTCAAGGCTGGCTGAGATCAGGTGAAGTCCAGGAAACCAGCCAAAGGTCAAAATCAGGCCAAGGTCAAACACAGAAATTACAATAAAGATCAGCCATATACCAGGACAGGAAACACCTTGCTCAGGCAAAGTCCTGTGCCTGAACTGCCTCTATAAGTAGGCTTCAAGTAGGGCAGGTGAGAGCAAGCACGTTGATCAGGGAAATAGTTCACAATATGTGACAGCAACACTGCTGGTGGAAAAGTAGACAACAGAGAGACACCAGATAAAGAGGGAAAACCTGGTGGGGAAAGAGTGAACTGCTGGCAGAATCACAGGATAAAGTCCAAACATGTTTATATTCCACTTGAAACCAATCAGCAGGTCTCTTGTACACCCGTGCCCTGGAGCGTAACACCTGGCACCATTTACTATTGCTTACTATAGGTCTTTTAATAACACGTTTTAGTTGTCTCTTACTTAAACATAGTTTTCCGGTCTCTTTATTTCTACCTCTTACTTCTTCCAGCATTATGGGCTCCGTTACATTTAAATAGGCTCCCTTGTAACTGTGAGATCTTTTTTTTTTCCAGTAGCTATGGAGCCAAATCCCCTCAACTTAGTTGACACAGACCAGTTCTTTGTTGCTCTCTAGTCCTAACATGTGCATGCAGTCTGCCCGCAGGAAGCTCAATAGCATCCATGGAGATGCTGCTGAATGGTTCCCACTACACTGGTACTAACATCCTCTCCTTTCCCCTATCTAGCTATATAAACCCCTTCCCATGAGCCCGGGGATACCTTAAACCCCCCCCCCCCCCCCCCCCCCCAATACCAGCCGGGAGATCCCCAATATAATACTCATTTGTCCCTCTGCTATGTATATCTCTCTTTGGCCCTTTAATATATGTCTATCAGATGTATTCTAATGTAATCTCTCTAGCTGTGTAATTTCATGTTCAATTAACTGCCATTGGCCACTTTACCACAAAATGTGAAAGCAAAATTTTAGAAAAAGAAGTCATGTTCTGAAATGAGGGGGAATGATAGACCGATTATACATAGACAGGAGAGAGAAGTTGCAGTAGAGGGACAGGAATGTGTGAGAGTAGGTGTGATATACAGCAAATAGATAGCAGATAGAAGGATGGTGAAGGAGGAGGGTTGTGACATTGCCAGTGTAACCAGTTGTATTTTTTTATTTTTTTTTAATCTGTATGGTTGTTGTTTTTTCCAGATGTTGTCAAAACTACGGCTACCTTACGCCATGTTGCCACAAAAGGTGAAAACTAATTGTTAGAAAAAGAGGTCATGTTCTGTAATTTGATCAATCCTAACCTGCCATCTGTGTCTCTCCTATTTGCCCCAGTTTTTCTCCTTTCCTTTGTCTACCAGGTCCATTGGCGTATTTAGGTTTTATGCTGCCCTAGGCCATTCCGATTTATGCACCTCTCATACCCCACTTGCAGCTCCTCCTTTCTTCTTTCTATATCTCAAATCATATGTTTGTATGTGTTTATGTGTGTTATTAACATTTCTGCCAATATACATACATATTTCAATGTACTGCACTGGATCTTCAGCCTGCTACCCACTGAAAATATGCGACCCTGGCCTGGGCATCATGGGCCTACACACCCTGCCCCGTCTCTGTGTCTCTATATCTCTACATTCTTTGTTCAATGCTTCTAACTTGTGTCCCTGTGCTTTCGGTCTCTCTTTCCTATTCATATTGGTATCCTCTCTCTCTTTCTCTCTTCCATTACTGTGGGAACTGCAGAAAATAGTGCCCATTATTTGGAAATATATGCAGCAAGTGCCAGGAAACAAAACATGTTGCCAGAGTTTACACCCAGAAGGACTAGCTGCATAGTGAACACACAAGCCACCTCGCCATGTGACACCATGCAAAAAGGCTAAAGTTCACCATTATCATAACATTTGTACATCACATCATGTTCCACTCCCATGATTATCCTTTTATGAAATTGAAGTCTTTATTCAAAAATTCCCTGGTCCCTTGTTACTTTTCTATCTTTCACTTTCTTCTCTCTTTCATTCTTCCCTGTTCTTTTTTCTCCTTTACTGTGTCCTTCTCTCACTTTCCCCTGAACTATGAGTCTCTCTATTGATTCTCCATGTGCAAACTTTCTTGTCCTCTCCCAGTTGTCCATTCCCTGTTCATATATTTGTAATTCTCCTGTCAGATTGGATGGCTCCCCTGTTAATACGATCAGTTGTATTCTCATGCAGTCTCCTTGGTTGTTTGATTTCAGGTGTTGATCCAACGGATTCTCTCACTACCCATGTTCCCAAAAAAGGTGAGAACAGTATTTTAATAATCATCTTCCATAGCCTGAGGAACAAGGCACTCCTGTGACTTTCCAGTGCCCCAATCAGGTGGTCTCTTTCCACTTTTTGACCCTCGGATGTATCTCAGATACTTTATCTGCTGTGTCTATCTCCTGTCCATTTCCTATCGGTGTATAAACCCTGACCCTTTGCTTTCTATCTCTGTCCTCCTTTTGTTTAGTAGTATGTACCTCGACCATTGTCTGCTTTCCATTACTGTGAAATCAAATATTTATAATATATTATAATATTTTTCTGAGTGTCGCGATGTTTGAGAGCAGGGATTGATTAAAACAGTCCTGATTAATAGGCCTGATTTTAAGTGTCTTCTCGTTATTTGCATGGGAGTTGGAAGGTGGTGTCACCACCATCTAGCTGCCTGGCTGGTTAGGTAGACCACAACCGGTATAAAACCTCATCAACATTAAACTTCCAAGACATGAGGCAGAGAGAGAGAGTGAGAGACAGGAGATAAAGAAATAGGAGTCAGAGAGGGTGAGAAATAGTGACAGGAGAGAGAGTGGGAGACTGGAGTAAAGGAGATCGGAGAGGGAGAAACAAGAGTGAGAGGACAAGATAAGAATCACAAAGGACAAGAAAGGAAAGTTATAGATAAGGGACAAAGACATAGGAGGGTGAGAGACAAGGGCAGATGGATAAGAAGGGTAACTAAGGGAAAAGGGACGGGGGTGGAGAGGATGGCAGATAGGGGACAGAGATAATAGATTAGAGAGACATGTAAAAGGACACAAGTACCAATGGCAAAGGGGCAGGACAATGAGAGCAAGACAAGAAAAAAATAGGCAAAATAAGTGGGAGTCAAAAAAACAAACAAATAGGATACTATTTATGTTAAAGGGACTTGGTCACCATAATATCAATTTGTTTCTTAAAATCCTTCTCAGAAAACAATAATAACTCTATTCTTTTCTAAACAAAATCATTGTGGACTTATTCCATCTATTTTTGTCTTGTTTTTTTAACTTGTATTTTATTAATTTTTCTATATATGCAGATTGTAAGCATAAAAGAAAACAGCACATAATAGTTAAATGTTGTTTTGCATTACATAATCAGCCTTATTAACAGCCTTATTAAATTGCAATTCGGTAAATTTAAAAGGGCTCTATTTAAGCACACAGCATATTTTTTTAACAGAAGTTTTTAGTTAGTGAACTTCTATCCAAAAGCAAGGTCTTCACTAACTAAAAACTTCTGTAAAAAAATATGCTCTGTGCTTAAATAGAGCCTTTTTAAATTTACCGAATCGCAATTTAATAAGGCTGTATATTGTGATTCGGCCAATTGAATAGGGCTCTATATAAGCACCGAGCATATTTTTTTACAGAAGTTTTTAGTTAGTGAAGACCTTGCTTTTGGATAGAAGTTCACTAACTAAAAACTTCTGTGCTTATATAGAGCCCTATTCAATTGCCCAAATCACAATTTAATAAGGCTGTATATATCTATATCATGATCCTTAATATAGTTTATTATTATCCTTTATATAACCTTTGCTACAGATACTAAAGTCCGATTCATGTTATCGCTTTGTATCTAGTGATACAACCCATTTTAGATTCAATGGCATATTGCTAATTTATGCCATGGCTTTAATAACCCACTTCATGTTGGATGATTGAACCCAAAGTAAATTAGATAAGGCCTCTATATATTTGTCTTGGTACTATACCAAGGCCCCTATTCAATTGCAACCCCGCAGTTTACGTTATACAGGCCGTAAGTCTGCAGGCAATTTAAGGGCCGAAAGCTAAACCGTAAACCATGCAATGTAGTATTTCCGGGCGTGATCATGATCAATTAAGCAAGGCCGTAACTATCAATTTAGAAACAGCCAATAGTAAATTAGACTGTCATCATGACATCATTAAAACATGGAGGTTAAACATCAATCAATTATCATTTAAAAGTCCGATATGCAGTCAGGCTCGCAATCCGGCAATGTACAAAATAATAAAAATTAATGAAGGAAATGTTCTAGTCCATGTGGGTGGCCTCATATTTATTAACTCCTTGATTTCCAAAATTGATATAACATGAAAATAAAATGTAGAAAGAATAATTTTTTATTGCAGATTTCCGAGCTTGAGACAGTTGTGCAATTAATCCTGATGTCTTTCATCGCTTTCCCCATCTTTTACAGTGCAGTATCGATTTTGTATTTGCATTTTCAGGGCTACGGTTAGGTGTTTAACCCCCTTGTGAGCCCTATCTTGTACTCGCAGGATTTTTTCTTCATTTGCCATTTACGGGTGTGAAAATATTTGCGGATTTGAGGATGGGTGAGAGACAAGGGCAGATGGATAAGAAGGGTAACTAAGGGAAAAGGGACGGGGGTGGAGAGGATGGCAGATAGGGGACAGAGATAATAGATTAGAGAGACATGTAAAAGGACACAAGTACCAATGGCAAAGGGGCAGGACAATGAGAGCAAGACAAGAAAAAAATAGGCAAAATAAGTGGGAGTCAAAAAAACAAACAAATAGGATACTATTTATGTTAAAGGGACTTGGTCACCATAATATCAATTTGTTTCTTAAAATCCTTCTCAGAAAACAATAATAACTCTATTCTTTTCTAAACAAAATCATTGTGGACTTATTCCATCTATTTTTGTCTTGTTTTTTTAACTTGTATTTTATTAATTTTTCTATATATGCAGATTGTAAGCATAAAAGAAAACAGCACATAATAGTTAAATGTTGTTTTGCATTACATAATCAGCCTTATTAAATTGCGATTCGGCCAATTGAATAGGGCTCTATATAAGCACACAGCATATTTTTTTACAGAAGTTTTTAGTTAGTGAAGACCTTGCTTTTGGATAGAAGTTCACTAACTAAAAACTTCTGTGCTTATATAGAGCCCTATTCAATTGCCCAAATCACAATTTAATAAGGCTGTATATATCTATATAATGATCCTTAATATTGTCTATTATTATCCTTTATATAACCTTTGCTACAGATACTAAAGTCCGATTCATGTTATCGCTTTGTATCAAGTGATACAACCCATTTTAGATTCAATGGCATATTGCTAATTTATGCCATGGCTTTAATAACCCACTTCATGTTGGATGATTGAACCCAAAGTAAATTAAATAAGGCCTCTATATATTTGTCTTGGTACTATACCAAGGCCCCTATTCAATTGCAACCCCGCAGTTTACGTTATACAGGCCGTAAGTCTGCAGGCAATTTAAGGGCCGAAAGCTAAACCGTAAACCATGCAATGTAGTATTTCAGGGCGTGATCATGATCAATTAGGCAAGGCCGTAACTATCAATTTAGAAACAGCCAATAGTAAATTAGACTGTCATTATGACATCATTAAAACATGGAGGTTAAACATCAATCAGTTATCAATTAGAAGTCCGATATGCAGTCAGGCTCGCAATCCGGCAATGTACAAAATAATAAAAAATAATGAAGGAAATGTTCTAGTCCATGTGAGTGGCCTCATATTTATTAACTCCTTGATTTCCAAAATTGATATAACATGAAAATAAAATGTAGAAAGAATCATTTTTTATTCAGATTTCCGAGCTTGAGACAGTTGTGCAATTAATCCTGATGTTTTTCATTGCTTTCCCCGTCTTTTACAGTGCAGTATTGATTTTGTATTTGCATTTGCAGGGCTACGATTAGGTGTTTAACCCCCTTGTGAGCCCTATCTTGTACTCACAGGATTTTTTCTTCATTTGCCATTTACGGGTGTGAAAATATTTGCGGATTTGAGGAATTGTAGCAATTTAATAGCGATTTGGGATTGTAACATTTACGGGCTTGAGAGATCAAAGGTTTAGATGGGTTTGGAGGTATGATTTTGACAACCGCAGGGATTTTCCTGTAACCCACAAATCGTTTGAGGGTTATCTAAAAGACGCCAATTGAATAGCAAATTAGTTTACGGACTACTTTACGGGCTCCAGTAACCAACAATTGCTTAATTGAATAGGGGCCCCAAAGTTTAATTAAGGAACCTATATTAAGTAGAAATTACTATCTGATCTAACCTTGAACGAAGTTAGATGTAGAAACATGAATATCGTTTATCAGCTATTGCATATCTATCAGTGCAACAAGTTTATTAACAAATGTGCCCGTCAAAAATTACGGCAATAAAATGTGAATTTTGACAATGCTGTTTGCCATACAATGGGAGCCTCTCCCCCTCTACTGTACTGGCCTCGCGATGAGCACCTTCAGCGCTCATCACGGGCCTCACATTGACGCTCATAGCGAGTCTCTCCCTCTGTCTACTTCCTCCCTTGTGTCTCATTTCCCCCTCCTCTCCCTCCCTTGTGTCTCCTTTCTCCCCTCCTCTCCCTCCCTTGTGTCTCCTTCCCCTCTGTGTTTTTACCCCCTCTTCCAACGTGTCTTTCCCCCTGCCCTCCTGTGTCTCTTTCCCCCTTGCCCCCTGTGTCTCTTTTCCCACTTCTCCCTCCCCTGTGTCTCTTTCCCCCATGCATGTCTTTCCCCCTCTATGTCTCTTCCCCCCTCCTTCATGTCTGTTCCCCCCATTTCCCTCCCCTGTGTCTCTCCCCCCCTCCTCTCCCTCCCCTGTGTGTCTTCCCCCTCTGCCCCATGTCTCTTCCCCCTCCTCTCACTCCCCTTTTTCTCTCCCCCTCCTCTCACTCCCCTGTGCCTCTCCCCCCTCTGTGTCTCTCCCCTCTCATTCCACAGTGTCTCTTCCCCCCTCTCCCTCCCCTGTGTCTCTCCCCCTCCTCCCCCTCCTCTCACTCCTTACTGTCTCTCCCCCCTCCTCTCACTCCCCTGTGTCTACCCCCTCTTCCCCTTTCACTCCTTTTTGTCTCTCCCTTTCTCACTCCCCTGTGTCTACCCCACCTCCTCTTCCACCCCTGTGTCTCTCCCCCCTCCCCTGTATCTCCTCCCCCCTCACTCCCTCACCTGTGTCTTTCCCCCCTACTCTCCCTGCCCTGTGTCTCTCCCCACTCTCCTCTGTGTCTTCCCCCTTCTACCCTGTGTGTCTCCCCTCTATTCGGCGCGCAATGTGCCTGTGCAGGCCGCCGTGCAATGCTTCTGCACGACCGGCCGCGCAATGCACCTGCTTGGGCCGTTGCGCACTGCGCTAACGTGGCCCATTGCATACTGCGCATGCGTGGCTTATGCCACACAATGCGCATGAACTGTCGTTGCGCATGCGTGCCCAATTTGCGCAATTGCAGTTGTCAAACTGCGATTTGCCTCAAGCGTGACGACGACTCGCAGTTTGACAACTATTATATCTGATAGTCCGCCTATTTTTTGGGTTTCTTTTGCTCAATCGCTATATCTTTATTTTACACAAAAGGGAGAGATTATTACCAAAATGTTGTGAAATCTAAATTATTATACTCTGCTCATAGTTTCTAAATACTGTGAAATTGGTTTTCCTGCTCTAACATAGCATAAAAATGTCTCCATTCAAAAGATTTGGCAAACTGTTTTTTTTCTATTTGTGTAATATAACGATTGGTGTTTTTTTTTTGCAGCCAATGAGCCAGCCTTACATTTCTAGCATGTTAATATTTGTTCATTTTTGTCCATAACGTTTATCGATTCTTGTACTATTCTCCAAAATGTTTGACTTTTAGGGCATTCCCACCATATATGAATGGATGTGTCCAATTCCTTACATGCTTTGAAACATGGTGATGGTATCTGTGGCTTGTACTTATTTATTATGCTTCAGATTCTGTACCAAAATTATAATATTTTATAGTTATTGTCTTTAGTCAGAATATTTCTCCACTCTGTTTATAGTAAAGTTCCATTTATTTGTATATGTTAATGATTATTTGCATTTAGACTGTTAAGCCTATTATAGAGTTGTGCTATCATATCAGCTGTGTAAATCTTGCTGTTAAATAATAGTGTTTTATATTTGAAGCCTTATGTCTTTGAAGTGTATTTTGATTAATTGAGGTTAGCGTAAAACTCCAAATAAATTTTATGAAAAGCTTGTGGATTTTTCCAGAATTTCTGGAGGAACTCTAACTGGTAGCTTTCTAAATAAATATAACAATCGTGACAAGAGTTCTGCCTTTAGGATCATAGAGAACTGAGTCCATTCTATTAGTTTGTTAGTATTTTTTGCTATCAAAGAAAGAAAATGAATATCATAAAGGCTGTACTGGTTGGCTTAGATTTTAACGCCTAGTTAGGACATTTTGTTATAAGACCATTCAAATAAAAAAATATTTACATAAATATTAGTTGAGTATGATTGTTAAGTTAAATTTGCATTGATTATGCTTTTGTTGTGTTAATTTTTTGATGTGACAAAGATCTCAATTGGTTTAATCATTTTAATAGATTAGGGATTGATATGTGCAGGTTTTAGAGTAGTGCTATTGTATCCGTTGTATACATCTTGCTGTTCTATATTTGGAGCTTTAGGTCTTTAAGGTGTATTTTATTTCATTCTGGCTAGCTTAAAACTCCAAATAAATTATATGAAAAGTTTTTGTATTTTTTGGAGGAATTCTAATTGGTAACTTTCTGAATAATATAGTAATCGTGACCTGGGTTTCACTTTAGGATCACTAAATGGGATATGGAGAACTGAATCCATTCTTTTAGTTTGTTAGTATTTTTTGTTATCACAGAAGGAGAATGAACCTCATAAAGGTTGTATGGGTTGGATTAGATTTTAACGCCTAGTTAGGAAATTTCTTTATTAGACCGTTCAAATAGAAAATATTTACATAACAGAAGATGAGTATGATTGTTTAGTTTAATTCGCATTGAATTATGCTTTTGTTGTGTTCATTCTTAGACGTGACTATGATCTCAATTGGTTTAATAATTTCAATAGATTAGAGATTGTGCATATTTTAAGGTGTAAAAATAACGTGATCTGCATTAAATGCTAATTTATATTGATTTTCCAAAATGTTATTGCCAGTTATATTATTGTGTCTTCTAATTCCTATAAGTAAGGGGTCCAATATATAAGGCATATAAAAGTGGGTATAGGGGACATCCTTCTCTTGTGCCTTGTATTTCTATTAGAGGCCCATTATGCATGCGTGTGCTATACTGTCATGAGATAAAGTGTTAAATAGAAAAGACCAGTTTACCAGGTCAAATGCTTTCTGGGCATCTAATGATAACAGGATGGTTTGGACATTGTGATTGATAACATGTTGTAAAACAATAATCCTACATAAATTGTATGGGAATTGCTTTCCAATATGAAGCTTTCTTGATTTGCATTTATAACTGTTTGTATTTTTTTATCAGTTCTATAGTTTTCATTTAAGATTACTATACTGAGAGACATCTACTATCTCTATTAAATCGAATACCTCTATATGCCACTATATAGAAGGATATCCGCATATAATTCTCTGTATGGGATGGATCTTTCCCACATTTAGGCAGTAAGATAATATGTGCTTTAGGAATGCGAGGAGTGGTTGGAAACAATTTGCACTGCGACAAATATGTTATGGAGTTTTGAAATTTGAACCATTTTTTAAGCTCTTTATAGCTTCATTAATCTCTTCTTGAATAATTTGCTTAGCAAATTGCAAAGTTTTCCTCCTTGTCTGTTGTGAGTTTGGGTAATTTTAAGGGATTTTAAACACTGCTAAATTATTTCCTCTGAAGCATTTATTGCTTTTTATCTTTTATACAGGTTTTGGTAAAATATTTGAAATTCTACAAGGATGGGTTATGGCATCCAGAGCTTGTTACGCTTCTTTTTTTTTTTTTTGTTATGTAGTTTGGTTGTCCAAATCTTCTATTCTAGATCCATTTCTCCTTGTGCACGAGTCATGTCCTCTACTTGTTTATTTTTGGTTGCTGACTCTGGGCCCGATTCAATTGCAAGCCCGCATCTCGCAGGATGTAGGCCGTATGTCTGTGGGCGTGCTACGGCTCTCGTTCATCTGGAGCTATTTAATTGATCAAGCCCCCAAGTTACTAGCAGTTCAGGGCGATTGTGTTGTGCAATTAATTCTAATGTCTATCATCGCTTTCCCCATTATTTACAGTTCAGTATTGAGCTTTTATTTGCATTTACAGTGCTATGTATAGGTGTTTAACCCCCTTGCTGGTTATGATTTCGTCCTTCAATTTGCCATTTACGGGTGTGAAAATATTTGCGGCCTTTGGGAATTGGAGCAATTGAATAGCAATTTGCGATTTTTGCAATCAGAACTCTTGCAAAAGACCAAAGGCTTCGGGAGGCTGTAAGTTCGCGGATTTAACCATCGCAAAGTTTTTAAGACCGTAACTCGGAAGCCGATCAGAGCGGGCAAAAAGACGCCAATTGAATAGCAAAATAACTTGTGGCCTCACTTACGGGCTACAGTAACTTGTGATAGCTTACTTGACTCACGCTATCTGTATGCTTGGTAGCAATGTTGTATTGTAGTCATGTTGATTGGTAGCCATGTTGTATTCTAGGTAATGTTCTGTAATTAGAGATATTGATAATCAGGGTATTAATGGACAAGAGAGTCTAAAATGTTGAGAGTCAAGGGGCAAAAAGGAAAGGAGAGTGAGAAATAAGTAATAGGAGAATGAGAGATTATGAGAGACAAGTGACGGGAGAGTGAGAGATTATGAGAGACAAGTGACAGGAGAATGAGAGGTTATGAGAGACAGGTGACAGGAGAATGAGAGGTTATGAGAGACAAGTGACGGGAATGAGAGATTATGAGAGACAAGTGGCAGGAGAATGAGAGATTATGAGAGACAAGTGACAGGAGAATGAGAGATTATGAGAGACAAGTGACGGGAGAGTGAGAGATTATGAGAGACAAGTGACAGGAGAGTGAGAGATTATGAGAGACAAGTGGCAGGAGGATGAGAGATTATGAGAGACAAGTGACAGGAGAATGAGAGATTATGAGAGACATGTGACAGGAGAGTGAGAGATTATGAGAGACAAGTGACGGGAGAGTGAGAGATTATGAGAGACAAGTGACAGGAAAATGAGAGATTATGAGAGACATGTGACAGGAGAGTGAGAAATTATGAGAGACAAGTGACAGGAAAATGAGAGATTATGAGAGACAAGTGACAGGAGAATGAGAGATTATGAGAGACAAGTGACAGGAAAATGAGAGATTATGAGAGACAAGTGACAGGAGAATGAGAGATTACGAGAGACAAGTGACAGGAGGATGAGAGATTATGAGATACAAGTGACAGAAGAGATGAGACAAAGAGACAAGACAGTGAGAGACAAGTTACAAAGGACAAGAGTGTGTGTGAGAGAGTAAGTTTGATATACAACAAACAGAGAGCAAAGGGAGAGAGGGTTAATGGAGAAAAGGGAGTGGTGATATTACTAGTGTAATTAGTTGTATTCTCATGAAATCTCTTGTTTTATTTCAGGTGTTGAAGACAATGTGACTGTCGCTGGTCATACCACAGAAGGTGAAAACACATTATTATTAAAGAGGCCATGACATGTAATTAGAGGAATAGAGCAATACTGTACTATCCTCTGAGTGCCCCCCTCAGCCTCAGTTTCTCTTCTTTCCTTTATTTCTCGGGTTCATTCTCATTTGTCTTTATATATCAAGTTATATGTTCAATGTTTCTATCTCTTGCCCATTTGCTTTCTGTCTCTCTCCTCTTCATATTGGTATCCTCTCTGTCTCTTGCTCTCTCACATTACTGTGGAAACTTACAAGCATGCTCTTATCAAACAGTCAGGTATTGATCATATAAGATAAAAAAAATGTAGTTAAACATTCCTTTTTCTTTTGTTACTTTCCTACCGGCCACTTTTTTCCCTCTTTCATTCTTCCCTGTTTATTCTTCTCCTTTACTACCGCTCTCCCTCTCTTAATTTTCCATGAACTATCGGTCTCTTTAAATTGACTCCACTACCCATGTTACCACTCCAAGGTCTCTGTGCCCTGGTCTCTTTCCTCTCTCACCTGTATATCTCTAGTATCTGTGTCTACCTGTCACCTGTCCATTTGCCACCGGTGTCTAAACCCTGACCCATTGCTTTCTATCCATATCCTCCCTTGTACATCTAGTAACATGGTAACATCTCCGAAAAACACAATGATCAGTGTCAATGACATTGAGGAAGAAGGAGCAAAGGCACTTTGTCTGTTAAAGTGTTTTTCCAATGTAATCTCATTAAACACAAGCAGTATTGCAAAATATCTCAAGATGGATTTCCAATATTACAGAAATGTAAAGTTTAAATGGTTATAGGATAATGCACTATAGAGGAACTGACTGCAATTTAAAGTTGCATATTAGTCATTGACTTAGACTTGGCCTCATGCTCTTACATTGATTCTTTGAAAGTCACCATAAAATCAAGCTTTTTTTGACATTATTCTTAAAGAGAATGAAAAACTAGATATACATTGTAATAGTAATTTGTTTCTAAGTTGGATAATATCTGAGATACACAGCATTGTTTTGCTGTAGTCTAATGAGAGGCTCCCAAATATTAATTATTTGCTTTGATGTTCTAATTAGGATTACAGTCTGCTTGTCTGTTGCTGTAAAGGCAAAACAATACCCCCTAATGTTAGGTTTCAGATAGATCCACTCCCCCACCACTAGCAAGCACATGAGCCATCATAGCCCCATCACCATTATTGAGCATGCTCAGTCTTAACCAGAGTCAGACCGGTCAGTCTTTTTTTAGTCAAGCTGCCAGGCATGACCCTGATCGAAGATCAGGGGCCCCACTTTAACAGGGAGTGTACCTCCATTCATTGAAAGTGAAAAGCAAACATGGGGCTATAATTTAAGAGATTGTGGTCAAGGGTGGAAATTTGACAAGCCTCAATGTGATTTCCTGTCTTTTCTGAATGCTTTTGTCTGACTTAACCCACATTACTTTTTTTTCATAGATTCACTATCTAAACCACTAATAAGATTCCTCAGCTTATTACTTGAATCTGTGGAGATAAGCTGCTTCTCAGAGTCTGGATCTCTACCTATTACGTATTCCATCTTCAACAACAAAAAGAATCTTCTCAAGAAGACGCTCAACTCAAGGATACCTGCAATCTTCACCATTCCACTGACTGGTGAAAACTCAGTTGAATTCATGTGCCAAGCGGAGAATGACCAGGGCGTCCAAAGCAGTAAAAGCGAATTTTTAAAAACTGGTAATTGGGAAGATGAAGAAAAATTATATGAATGATTTGACCTAGCAATAATCAAAATCGAAATGTGTTGAAATAACTGGTTTGTGATTGAATATATTTATATATTCTTATATATATATATATATATATATATATTTTAGAAAGAAAGAAAGAAAGAAACGGCAATATAGTATGCCAATTTATTACAATCCAAGCAGGTATAGTTCTATAGTAGAAAACAGTGTCTTATGCATTTAATGCAGAGAATATGACTAAGATCCAAATTATGTGATTACACACGTGTGCAAAAAAGAACCTTCAGGGCCCTCTTCTTTATGGGGCCACATACATCCTGAAGACGGTCCTAATCATAGTCTCACAGTCTGGTCTTGGGTTTAGATGCAGAACATGCATTTGATAGAACCTGTTACACAATGTAGTAATCAAAGGAAAATAGCTTTTTTAGGTAAACTCGCTATTTTCAGTATATGTTTTCTCACAGTGCCCCTGCCACCACCCCCAGACTTTCTTTGGCTCCTACACCCATGCTGTCTAGTATCCCCTGAGTATAGATTTTAGAACAACTGCTCTTAGTAATGGAAGAGTTGTCCTTAAACCAATGAACCCATTTTCTCTTATTCATCTCTTTAGATGGCTATTTGGTTTCCATCATAAAACATTCTATTGAAACAACATTCCCTAAAGTAATATATTTATCTACTAAAACTAAGTGACACTTTTCTTCACTTATGTTGCTGTCTTCCATACAGTGATCTATCCTCTTCTCTTCTTTTTACTCTATAATGTAGCTTGTATGGTATTACCCTTACTTCTCTAACCACTGGTCCAAACCTATACTGCGAATATGGCCTTCCTGACTACCCAATAAGCTCTTTATGGTTTCTGTAACTTCTTTATGCAGATGACACCCAAATCCTCTCTAGTTATTTTATAGAAATAAAGATTGTGATGTTTTATACTGTCTACCAAAAAAAAACAAAAAACAACTTTGACTCCATTAGCCATCATTATAATGCGTGCTTTAATCCTTCTTCTGTCTTTGTTCCCACCACTTCCTATTTAAAGCACATCCTTGAAATATTACTTGCTCGAATTCCCTTAAATATGCTACCAGATAACTTAGTAAGTTCCTTAATATATCCTTATAATGCATCTTTCTCTTTACAGGTGAGACCAGCACTCCCAAAAATGAGCACAAGTTGGAAGAGGAAACCGGCCCCAAGTATCTCATCGTATTGAGCCGTATTCTGACCTCCTTGGATCCTCAAACCCAACGCAAAAACACCATTGTATTGATAGTTTGCTTCTCCTCCACTGCCTGTGCTTTGGTTGCATTCATTTTCATCTCATTATTCTGTAAGTGCCCACAACCGTCATCCTTTGTTTATTAGATGCCCCAACATTGCTTTTTCATTGTGTGCATACAGAAACAGAAGGGATAAGCATTCTGAGTAATTATACTGCATAATTGTGCCTCTAATTGAAGCAATTAATAACAAAATGATAACAATGGGTTTGTATAATACATTTGATATTTAAAAATAGGGAGGGAGAGAAAAAGGAAGAGAGAATGGGGAGGCAGAGAGAGAGAGTATGAGGAGGGGGGAAGGACAGAGAGAGAGGCACTGGGTTAGCAGGGGGAGGGAGAAAGGAAGAGAAAGAGAGAGGAGGCAGAGAGAGGGAAGGAGAGAGTGGGGAGAGAAGGCAAAGAGAGAGAGTATGAGGAGGAGGGAAGGAGAGAGAGAGGGGCAATGGGTTAGCAGGGGGAGGGAGAAAGGAAGAGAAAGAGAGAGGAGGCAGAGAGAGGGAAGGAGAGAGTGGGTAGAGGAGGCAAAGAGAGAGAGTATGCGGAGGCGAGAGGAGGGAAGGAGAGAGGGGCAATGGGTTAGTAGGGGGATGGAGAAAGGAAGAGAAAGAAAGAGGAGGCAGAGGGGGGGGGAAGAGGCAGAGAGAGAGGATGGAAGGAGAGAGAGAGAGAGAGAGAGAGAGGCACTGGGTTAGTAGGGGGAGGGAGAAAGGAAGGAAAGAGAGAGGAGGCAGAGAGAGGGGGAGGAGGCAGAGAGGAGGATGGGAGGGGAGAAAGAGAGAGAACCTGGGTTATTGGGAGAGAGTGAGAAAGAGAGCATGAGGAGGCAGAGAGAGAGTATGAGGAGGGGAGAGGAGGGAAGGGGAGAGAGAGAGAGGCACTGGGTTAGTTGGCGCAAAGGGAAAAGGAAAGGAAGAGAAAGCGAGAGGAGGCAGAGAGAGTGGGAGGGGAGAAAGGAAGGAAGAGAGAGGCACTGGGTCATTGGGAGAGAGGTAGAGAGAAAGGAAGAGAGAGAGGGAGAAAGAGGGAAGGGGAGAGACAGAGATCACACAAAGTGCATAGAGAGGGCACAGAAAGAGAGAGAGATGATGCAGATAGAGAGAGACAGCGCACAGAGAGGCAGAGGGTGCAGAGAGAGAGAAACAGCACAGAGAGAGAGACAATTAAACATAAAACATATGATACTGTCATTTATGATGGGCAAGTTACTAGTGCTTTATTATAATGATAGAATAAGCCACAACATTTCAAAAGGTATTATTATGTCCAACTCAGATTTCTTACTGCTGTTGTAAGCTCTAACCTGTCAATAATAAAAAAAAAGATAAGGTTAAACATTTGTTTGCATTGATCAATAATAAAATTCTTATTTAATGATTTATGATTGCAAAATTAAATATTACATTCACTTGCAAAGATTAGTCAACCCCCAGTTGAACTGATTGTCTCCACATAAAGGAGGAGGGGGTTTGGCTGGGATTAGATTAGAGGCCAAGGGGTCTTTCATAGGAGTAAAAGTTTCTTGCCAGGGATAAAACATTTTAAAAAAGCAAGACTCCAGTCACTGGAGGGCACTGTGCCTAACCATTTAACCCTGACATATCTGCCACTCTCTGACCTTATAGTGGGCGGTGACCAGCAGCAGCTGAGTTTGATCTTTTAAAGAAAGTTTAATATTGAATATTGCTTTCATAAATCACTGAATATGATTTCTGTTAATGATAACTACCTATTTAAAATCATCTAGCTCCAGTTGTTGCTGCATTACAGTGACACTAACAGTTTCTATACCTTTATACGCTATCAATTTCAGAGAAAACCCTCCAAATTCTTACTAGAACCCAGTCTCAGAAACATGATCGGTCAAACAATCCTTTCCTTACAAATAATAACAACACCGCTGCACATAGATCTAATTTTTATATGATTCCGGAAGGAAATAATATTAAACCCTTATGATAATTTACATTCCACATATTTGTGTTACTATCTATAATGATTTGTAATGTTGTTTCCAGGATACACCATGATTTTAAATTCAGTACAAAATTATAATATACAAATTATTAGCTACACATTTGAAGGACATTATAATTATTATATTGAGGTCAGCTCCTATTAATCAGAACAAGCTGGACTTTAAGTGTCTCAGAATTTAGATATGTGCTTTATTTAAATGGTCATATTTTTAGGTTATTTTATTTATTTTTTTCCAAAACATTTTTTATTAGGCAACCAAGTAGAAAGAAATCAACACAAAAGCCAAGAAAAAGGTTGAATAAATGCAAACATAAAGACCAATTCCCACCTGTGGGAAGGTCTAAATGAATCCAAGTTACCTAGCCATTTTCGGTTTTCTAGGGAAAATTACTACCAAAAATAAAACATTTTGAGAGGCTCGATGTGGAATACATTCGGAGCCAAAATACAAGATAAATCGTAAGAATAGAATATAGCTCTGAATGGGCTAAAGCATTTCAATAAAACACTGTTGAATAAGAAACAACAAAATTAAATTAAAAATCAAATGTTTGTCCTAAAAGTGTAGGTTCCTGTATTTTAAGGCATACAAGACCAATTGTATTCTATTTAGTTTACCCGGGAGATGATTGATCCAGAAATAATAGTTTACCGTCTCTTTGCCAAATTGCCCTTCAGCCACATTATACTTTAGGTCTGTATTGAGGATTAACTGAAATGTTACATCTCTACACCCCTACCTTAGTGAGTCTGGACATTCATGTCTAGGGCCTGTTTTGTTTAATATATGTATTTGTGATATTACTAGTGGGTTTCAAGGGAAAGTTTGCAGATAGCACCAAAATATATAGCAGTGCAGACAATCCAGAAGGCACAGGTCAAATGTTGAATGATTTCATAAAAAAACAAAACAACTGGCAGACATTTGGGGCCTCATTAAAATCTCCCTCGTAGTTCTCTCGGTGCTCGCAAAAGGCATTTTTTTGCTGTTTGCGAGTACCGAATCTCTCGCAACCTGCTTTGCGATATGACTAAGAAAAATGGCAGAGAATAGGCTCCGAGAGAGCTAAGTAGTCACACGCAGCCTTAAATCTACGAGTGATTCTCACATCTCGGAAGAATCCCTATGAGCACAAAAAGTATGTCTATCGTGACCCCTGCAGCACCCCCACATTAACCCCTTGCAGCGGGGGTCACCAATCGGCACCGATCAGGCCCTGCTGCATTTAAAAAATGTAAATTCGCCACAGCGGCTCCTTAAAGGGCCTGCGGCACACTATTACTAATCCTGGCCGTGGCACCTAAAATTAACCCCCCTTTATGCTGGGGGTCCCCATTGGGACCCCCTAAGTGTCCCCACATAAACCCCTTGCTGCAGGGGTCCATAGGGACCCCGGCAGCCCCTCCACATTAACCCCTTGCAGCAAGGTGTTAATGTGAGGACACTTCGGGGGTCCCGATGGGGACCCCCGCATAGAGGGGGGTTAATTTTAGGTGCCGGGGGGGTAGTTGGAGTACCCCCCATGGCAGGGCTTATGTGGGGGACTGCCGCGAAGGTCCCGTTTAGGACCCCTGCAGCAATTGATGAGGTGCGGGAGCCTGCAATATCATCTCGCAGGCTGTCACTCCTCATGTACATTTTCGCAGTGTTGATACGTACGGCCCTACAGCGTAGTTCATACATTGCTCGAAGCAGGGCGATTGTAATAGCATTGTAACTTGGAGAAATGTATTCCTCTTTGGTTTCAGGAACCACCGAGGACTTGAGTTGGAGCGCTCCATGGTGCACCTGCAGTTTTGGCTGCATTTCTCCCCACATCTTTTTATTATTGGGCATCCAGGGTCCCAGGGCAACGGGGCCAGGGACCTCCTTGTCAATCTGCTCCTAGCATTAGTCAAGCTGGCTATATTTAAGTCCAGGAAGCAGCGTTTGGCTGAGGAGGTTCCTCAGTCATGATAGGCCATGTTCCGGGCACTGGTGCGCTGTCGTTTCCTGGCATAGTATCACCTGGCTTGGTTCACTGAGAGGATGGATGAGTTTACCTCCCAGTGGGCTGTAGATTGTGTGCTCTGCTCTGTATCCCCCATTTGTATTCTTTCCAGCTCACTCTCCTAGTTTGATTTAGTTTAATTTAACAGCTTTGGTTGACATATCCCTTCCCACCACCAGGTCGACATGTAAATAACATCTGATTGGCCTTATATAAAGGTCAATCCATGCCAACCTCAGGAGACCATAACTTCAATAGTAAATCAAGGAACTAAGAAGGATAACTAAAATGGTGCATGGTCTAAAAGACAAAACTTACAGATAGACTTCATGGCCTAAATATATATAGATCACGGGAGAGAAGGGTTATAAGATAGACATTTTCTTTTAGAAACATCAAAGAATATAATAAAGTTTAAGAGGGAAGTGTCCCTAAAAAAAAAAGGACTTCAAGAGCAAGAGATCATTACTTGAAGGTTGAAGATTTATGAGAAAGTATTTATTTACTGAAAGATTTGCAGATAAGTGGAACAGTATTCCGGTGGAAGTGGTAGGTTCCAGGAATTTGACCCTAGAATACACATAAGGGTTTCCTGAGGCTTAATTAAGACAAACTTTTAGGCAGATAGAATAGACACATTAGATATACTTTTTTTGGTCCTTATCTGATATCATATCTATGTTTCTATGTGTTTAAAAAAAAGGCTAGTTAATTCACTGTGGTATAATATAACCTCATGTTTCTCTGCAATATTTCCAGGTAAAAGACGCATGAGACGCATTAGAAAATAGAAGAAATCTTCACTATTGTGTAGGTGAGTTTGTTAGATATGCACAAATGGAAAATATCTTAAAAGGTGATGCCCTGTACTGTTTAAGACACAGTGTATTTTTTAACATATAGTATATAAATTTTGCAAAATGCTATTTAAAAAATAAAATAAATGTTTTAACTAGCATATTTGATTGTTATCTACATGGCAGGGGAAATGCAGAGTAAACATAAAGTCAAATAACGTCCATATTGGGTTTGTTCATGGAGGCAATTCTAAAATTAGCAGCAAAAAGAACCAATGGGCCATTCTATGCCTCAGATGTTATCTGTATCTATTTACAATTTTTGGCTTAATTAATTAGAATAACCTTAGGATAGAGCAGACATTTTTTGATTTTAGTGCAGCTCCAACCTCTGATGGAAAACTTTTCCATTCATTTACCACCATTTTTCTCTTTGTCTTTGTATATATTTCAGATGTAAATATGGCGACATTCAAAACACCTGGATAATCTTGACCCATTTTTTCTGTGGCTAAATATCCACAAGCATAAATACTTCAGGATGTGGGGTGAAGAATAAAGAGTCTGAATAGCAAGTGCAACCGGCGAATAATAAAACCACATTATGCTTATATTATAATCACATGGAAATGATGTGTTGTTTACTGGAAATAATTTTAATTCAGTTTATTACTAATATATTTTTGTAGTTAAGGAAGAAAGGTATTCTTGCCCTGAGCTAAACATTAAAGCAAATAGGGAAAGATATGTTGTGGTTGTTTTATTAGATGTGATAGGAAAGTACGGTATATAGCTAGCATAAATGAATTTAGGAAATTAGGAACACATTTCAAAATATTGCAAAATCATTATAACCTCTGTGATGGAAAAATCTGCACAGGCACGTCAGATGTGGAAGTACTACAAGTATAAGTCGCTTACACTGACGGTACAAACCTTTTCAAATAACAATATTATTTTCTGCATCTGCAAAGCTATTTTAAGACGTTAAATGCCAAGGAGATCTCCTATTTCCCCCTTTTGTATATTAAATCAACACCCAATATTGTCTTAATGGAATCGTTAGCTTCTCTAATAGTTACTGTCCTCTTAACAATGTAAACATCTATTCTATAATGCAAGTTTTTTGAAAGCACACAAGCAGTACTTACCGTACTTAATATTTCAATATGTAAATGTACACAGAAATAAAATTATATACAATTATACTGTGTTCAAGTGATTCTTATTATTAATAAAATGAAAAAACAGAAAGTCCTGCATGTAGGATTTCGCTGGGAGAAGGCTGGTAAATAGTCCAAAAATCAGTATATCATCATCCTGGTATTACTAATATAACAATTATTAATATAGCAATATTTTATATATATATATATATTATTGTTGTTTAGTCTTTCAGTCGAATCTGACTCTCCATGACCCCTATGGACTGTAGAACACCAGGCTCTACTATTATTATGACTCTGGAGTGGGTTGCCAGTTCCTTCTCCAGTGGACCGTAATTTGTCTGACCTCTCTCCTTTGAATTGCCCATCTTGAGTGACTCTACATGGTTTAGCTCATAGCTTCATTGAAGTACACAAGCCCCTTAACCATGACAATATATATACTCAACAAAAGATTATAGTTTTGTGCCTGACTTCAGACCCCAAGGGCCATTTGTTGAAGTTTAACGTACATAATTAACAACACTCTAAAGTTGCATTTGTGTAAACTAGCACCATCATTTCAAATGTGCAGAAAAAATATAGTGTCCCCAAGTATATCCTTAAAAAAAACTATATTTCATAACCATATGTCATCCAGTTGAATTCACTTCCTCTCCCTATGAAAACCTCCAAAATTAACGTATTAATTTAATTCAAAAGAGTTAAAAGTTTTTAATCTATATGTCCATATAGCTTCTAGCCTTAATAAAGTTGTATATCTGTCACCACGCCTTGTTATAAGAGAGATATAATATATACCCTTAACTGTTAAAGTTGGTAAACTATGTCCACTTTCATATTTTTATAGATTGATCAGAATTGCAATCCCTAAAAATTGTACTGATGGCTTATCTATCCCTCAAGGACCTACTGTTTTACCGACATATGAAGATCCACAGGGGCATGTAATTAAGTAAATAACATGAACATCTCTAATAGGGAGGAATAAGCATAGTTCTACATATGATGCAACCTGTCAGGGGTGTAGGAGCCAGAATAATTATCGGGGGGATACAGCTCATTGTATACACAGGCCGTAAAATAGCTTATATATACATACATGCAAGAAAAGTCTGCCCCCCCCCAGTTCCTACACCCATGCAACCTGTACATATATAATCCAATATTTGATGTAATGTAAGCATGTGAACTACATGTATCAGCTGGCTCTATTAGTCACCTCCTTCTTGTGTAGGCAAACCTGGGGTGATTTCCTTAAATCTTGGGTAGTGAGTCATCATTTGCTAAAATATACCAATGTTTCAATATTTCCTTTTACAGCAGTACACAAGTACCTGTGGTATGTTGTATCACAATTGTTAACCTCTTCTCTTCCGGTACTCTGTTCTCAATAGATGTTACACTATAACTGCATAAAGTCTTATCCAGGTGCTGAGGCAGGAAACAAACTATACTTAATAGGTAGTTCTATGGACATGGTCATCCACTCAGACTCTTTTAGTTCACAGGGAGAAATACCCTGTAGTATATCAGTCTGATCTCACTCAAGAGTGATCTAGACCAAAAATACCAGGCAATTCTACCCTGAACAGGAGAAACACTAAACATCAGACGCGTTTTGGCCTCTGTGGGACTCGTCAGTGAGGTAACTCCCTAAGGCACAGTGAGCAAGGAGTCCACATCTGGAGTCCCCTACCTATTAAGGATAGTTTGTTGTCAATAATTACACAAAATAATTGATTATTATAACTACTACTAGCGACTTGCCCGTCAAAAATGACGGAGCAATAAAACTGTAAGGCAGGTAATGCTGTTTGCCACAGACATTATTTTTTGTTGGTGGTCTGAGATCCTTCAGCGCTCATTGCGTGCCTCTCGCTGAGTGCCTTTGGCTCACATTGCGTGGCGCTTTTGCTGTTATTGTTTGGTCGGCGCTGATCAGCTTTTTGCACTTATTGCAAGGTTTTGTGTGCTATGAGCAGCCTTGGCGCTCGTTGTGAGGCGCACAGTGAATTGCTTTTGTGTTTATTGTGATAGTGTTTTTTTTTTGTGTGTGTATATGTGTTTTTGTATGCTAATTAAATGATTAATAAATTAATATACTTTACCTATTTTTAAATAATATATGGAGGAAGCATTGTGCTGAAGAGCTGACAATCTGTTTCGATGTTCCTGCAGCATACAATGTAGGTTTGCAGTGTTGTGGAGCTGATGTGTAAGTGTCAGCAATGTGTGCAGTGTGTAGTGTAAATAGGCTGCGTGCGCGAGGGAAAGCCGTTAGTGTAGCTGTGTACTTCCGCATTCTGTAAGTTAGTGTTGTAAAATGGCGGCGAAAGTGTATGTGGTACGCGTGTGTGGATGATTTAGCGTCCTTACTAAAAGTGTATATTTGGCTCGTACAGCTTTTTTGAAAATCTGTATGTGCTTGCTGTTGTTTTGCGGCTTTAGGGTCGTATAGCCTAGTTTTCGTTTTTTTTGGCGGCCATTTTTTCTCTTGCTTAGGGGATTTTCGGGTGTCTAAACTCGGGAATAAAATTGAGGTGTAACTTCACTTGCAGTGGTCCTGGGTGCCCCCTTGCTCTGGGTAAGCTTTTTATGTCTTTTTTGTGTGAATTTATTGTGTTTTTAATGTTTTCAGGTGCGCTGTTCGTCCGTTAAGGTCCTGCGTCTCGTTTTTTGGGGGCTAAGTCCGTAAATTTTGCGTTGTAAGACCCGCGGTTCGTATTTTTTTTGTGTAAGTTCGTATGTATTGATTGCGTGTTAGATCGATTTTGTTAAAGTGGCACTTTTTTGTGTGTTTTTGTAACTGCTTGTGAAGCGCCGTAGAGCCTCCACCTCCACAAATCCGGCCCCTTGCTTCGCTAGGGTCCACATTTGCGGCCTGCAATGAGCCTTTGGCTCATTGCAGCCGACGTGGGAGCCTCCACCTCCGCAAATGCGGACCCTCTCTTCATGAGCTTGTGACTTCATCATGGGTGCGGTCTTTTCTCTAACTTGAGCTTTAAATACGTATCATTTAATAGAAATATATGCAAAAAGAGTATGGGTGCTCATCTGAGAACGAAAACTACCTCAGTGGGTTTGTCCTATAGGTCTGGTTCCCTACTCAGAGAGAAACCTCTTTTAGTGCCCTTCACAGAGAGTAATATCCTGTAGTATATCTGTCTCGTCTCACTCAGTAGAGTGATCCAGTCCCGAAATACCAGGCAATTCTCCCTGAACAGGATAAACAGAACGTGAGTAGATGTAAGGATCAAATCCTTGGATCGGCCTGGTAAGGAGAATTTGAGAGGGGATGGAACAGAAGATGTCTCAAAAGACAACTCTAATGTTGTAAAATGTATTGAAAGAGTTGAAGAGATGATAATGATACAGATCTGTTAATAAAAGCATAGTGAATAGTTGGTCACTAATATACAGTTTATCTCCACTGGTCAGAGAATATAATACACAGGTGGGAATATCAGATGATTATACTATAGGGAGGACATTAGAATGAGGAGATGTGGGAGAGGAGATTATGAGGAGAGAAAGTGCAAGTGGTGAAAGTTTATTAGGTACTTGAGACTTCTGTATGACTATAGGAAGACTAACCAAGGGTGGTTGGGTGCCTGGGGGAGTACTTTCTGTACTACCAGGTAATTTACATCACCAAAGCAACCATCTGTTAATAATTGGGTGTGAAACTCCTGATTTGAAGGAGAGGGGTCATATCATTGACATAAAATGTGTCATGGCTCACAGGATATTGAGGAGCTCATTTACAGATTTACAAAGAAATACTGAAGAAGTCAGGTAATTACTATGGTCATGGTAATCACAGAACAGGAAATAAGGGGTCTGTGAATTCTGGCTCCCTTTTTACTGGATATTTGTCTGCCCAGGCTCCCGGCCTGCTTACATTTATGGTCCCTTTGACACTGGACTGTCTAAACCTGCTTATTGTCTCTAGTCCTTTTGTTATTACCACATGCTACTGGGCTCCTACCACTGCAGGTTCCCATGATACCTTATTTGCTGGTGGAACTGTTAACTAATATCCAGTGTCAGGTCCATCAGCTGAAAGCTACAGGGTCAAATGGAAAGTCTCACGATCATCTATGGTTTTTGAGGAAAGGAAACTGTGTTAGAGATTGTATTTGTGCCACTTAGTCGTGTCCAACTCTCCATGACCTCGTGGACCGTCACACACCATGCTGATCCACTTGGTATTCATGGCAGAGATACTGGAGTGGGTTGCCAGTTCCTTCTCCAGCAGGCTACAGCATACATTTCCTGGTATTCCTAGGATGTCTCCCATCTAAGTACTGACCAGGCCCAACATTGCTTGGCTTCGGGCTGGTGTGACATCTTGGTTCCCTGACTGTAATCAAACCCAGGTTGCAGCAGTGAAAGCACCAAATCCTAACCATTGTACCACCAGGGAACCTGGGACAGAGCTTACTTCACAATGTATCCCTTACTTATCACATAAACACTATTTTATGGCACTCTTTCCAGCAAGAGCATCACTGTTGTCTAAATGCTGTCAGACCCAAGTTATCAGCTCTGAAAACCAACCTTTCTAGGATTTCAAACAGCATTTTTTTTTTCTTACCAAGGAGTGTTAATTAGGATATTATTGGGCCTGGGCACATGACATCATAGTATGTCTTATTGTAAACAGCCAGTTATAGATAAAGGTACGTTTGGGGCTGTAAGTGTGAAAATACATTCTTGTTCCTGTAACATCAGAGCTTTTTCTAAAGTCAGTGGCACACAATGTCCTAATTATACACAGAAAACATTGTGGTGAGTAACCGTATATAGTACCGGATACATATAGTATGGGTCACACCTATATCTTTTAACATGACTTTCGGTAGTATACATATATAATGATATATATATATATATATATATATATATATATATATATATATATATATATATATATATATATATATATATATATATATATAGTGGTATATATATATATTGTGGTGCTTCCTTAGATAGATATCTGCTTGAATCTGTGTAGTTATGCAGGCTCACAGTATGGCCGCTGTGCAGAAAATTGCTAGCTCTCATCTACAAGTTTTTTTATGTTTCCTTACAATAAGGAAGCTTAAGCCAGCATGAAGACATTAGTGCATCTGATATTGTCTCTTCCTTAGCAAAAGTATGGTCTCAAAGAAGATACTGTTTGAGTGAGAAGAGCTCAGTCCTATCTACACTCTCAGACAGACCAAGACAAAATTAAGTGACTGGTACATTTGATATTCTCCCTTCCCCAGCTACAGCCTAACCTCAAATAAGGTATTGTTTGAATAAGAAGAGGCCTATCCTCATTCCCCTCCCAGTTCCTCCTACTTGGTTGTTCTTCTTGGACACCTATTGGTTTTGGGAGTTGTATGTCTTATTTAGGACATGCCTTTTATATATTCACTAGGAAATTGCCCGTCAAAAATGACAAGAATAAAATTGTAATTCTTGCAATGCTGTTTGCCACATAATGTGAGAATTTTGGCCCTCTAAGCACCTTGGCGCTCAATCAAATTCACTTACAACCTCACTCACAGGCTCCCTGACTCTCCCCCTGTGCTGTGTGTGAGTGCATAATTGTGTTTTTTGGTGGTCTTTC